>BPTQ01000009.1:95955807-96494109 GCA_019973895.1 Chrysanthemum seticuspe | reverse complement strand
GGATTGTTGTACGATTACTTGAAACCTCATCAAAAGGAAGTTGATAAGGAAAGGATTCTCCGTGCTCAAATTGCTTCATCTTCACATCCGGAAAATCAACAACTTACCTTGTATGCTCAAAACAGTTATCCTCCTCAACCAGTAACTCAACCAACTGCCACTATCACACCACATGATCAATCACAACAATCTCAACAAACTCAATTGGTTCCTTACAACAACAACAATGATCAAACACTTTATAGTCAAGCTAATGAGGAATCCGATCCGTTCGAAGCATTGCAACAAGGATTTGTTATGATTGCTAATGCTTTTGGCCGTTATACAAACAAATCCAACAATCGCATTCGTTCCTCATCAAACACAAGGAATCAGGCTGTTGTGAACAATGGACGAGTTGAAGTTTAGAATCGTGGTTATGGTCGTCAGATGGGCGGTGGTCAAGGGTTTAATGCTGTGGGTAGGAATAACAACAGAGCTCAAGTGGTGGAACAGGGAAATGCTCAGCATGGGTTGAATGGTCTTCGATACTACAACTGAAATGAGAAGGGACACCTGGCTAATGCATGCCCAAAGCTGAGGACTAGGGGCAGTGCTTATCACAAAGAGGCTCTTCTTTTGGCTCTTAAGAATGAAGCTGGTGGAACTCTCACCGACAAAGAACAGGGTTTTATGGCAGATGCAGACTCAGATGATGATATGGAGGACTTGCAGGCCAATGCAACTGTTATGTTGATGGCTAGTATGCATGAGTTACACATGAGTGACACAAGCCAGTGTATGACACGGATGGCTTGTCTCAGGTACCCGAACAAACCATATTCATCTTTGATCTAATATCTCCGCCAACATCTGAATCCGGCAAGGCTCAGAATGTTCAAAATAAGTCATCCACATCTCATTCCGACGATTTTCAACTAGACCCCGTAGTTACATTTGACGATCAAGATGACCTTATGGTTTCCCTTGATAATCAAATTGACTCCGTGGTTATACTTGAGGATCTAAATAATGATCATGTTGTGACTCACGTTGAACACACCGAACTTTTGCCTCGTCCAGATGTTGATCTGTTACTTAAAAACCAACAATCCATAGTGGAAGAATGTCGTGCAGTAAATCAGGACTTAAAAAGTAAAAATGCACTGTTAACCAAGGATTTTGAATGTTTAGAAATGCAACTCAACTTTTTCAAAACTCAAGAAAACCGTGAAAAAGGTTTTGAAGCCGCTTTTGCTAAATCTCATCAAAACGAAAAATATTTAGAGAGACAGATGCGTGATCTAGCCGCTTCGAAGAATGCTTTGTTGTCTGAAATAGAAAAACTGAAACATGAACATAAAAAGCAAATTAACGCTCTCACCTTGGAAAATCAAAAAGCTAAGGCTGAGTTGTTAACTTGTCAAAAACAGTTCTCCGCTTATAAAAAGCATTCAACGAAACGAATAGATGATCATCTTGAAGAAATTATCGGCTTGCAAAACAAACTTAAAGAGTTTAAAAATGTCGTTTACAAACATGGTGAGTCAGTCACAGCTATTCAAAAGTATACTTTAAAACCCAATCCAAATGGATATGGACCGAATCTTGCTGATTACAAACCTAAGCTTTCAACCAAAGTATTCAAACCAAATCCTGAAGTTTCCAGTGCAGAATATAAAATTGATAATTCTGTTATGAGTGTTGTTGAATATCATCGTCAAGAGGAGTTAGATGCAGAAGACGAGAGTCGATCGAAATTAGAAACTGTTGTTTACAACAAACCTTTTAACTATTCAAAACCGGTCACTTTCGTCACACCAACGGATTCTTCTAACACACCAAGGATTATCATAAAAATGTCTGAGTCTTCTAATGTTAATCCCCAACCAGATTATGCACAAATTTATGGTCCTTTACCTTCCATCAGTGAAGTAAATTCAAAACCTGAAAATCGCAAAATTCTTAGATATTTTGACCTTTTCATGGCTGACCTCAAACTTTTACAACATGAGATAGAATATCATTCTGAAATCAAAGTTCAACACTTTCAATCGCCTCTGGCGCGAGAACAAAGAGACATTTTTCAGAAAAATCTTTTACCAATTGTTAAAAATTTGAAACATTGTGCATTGTCTTGGGAACGGGACTTTCATAAGGAACTTGGATTGATGAAGGTCGTTTTCGAGAAAACAGAAACATCTATTTCTAATACTAAACGTAAAAATAAAATGTTGAGAAAAGATGTTGATCGACTCTTGAAAGATGTTATCTGTGCTGATATCCATAATGTTGTGTTATTCAATTCTTTGCCACATGCATCTGATTATATCTCTGCTGATACTGTTGATAATGTTGTAACTGTTGAGAATACTGATAATGTGCTTCAGATCGAGTCTTTAAAAGTTGAAAATGAACGTCTCTTAAACGAGCTTTCAAATGCAAAACGTCGTCTTCAATGGTGTCAAAAAGATTGTCAAAATCGTGAACTTGCTTTGCAAAACAAAATCCACCAGTTGCAATCAAACAATTTTAATCCAAAATTTGAGCAACTGGATGATCAAAACGTGTCTTTGAAAAGTCAAATCTCAAAATATGAACAAGAACTTGTAAAAGTTAAACAGGAATATGGTGTCATATTTGATTTACTCAATAAGACTCGTCATGAAGCATCAAACGAACTTGATCACTATCTTGCACACACTAGAGAAGTAATGAATTTTGCTGGTAATATTCGTTCTGAAAATCAAGATTTGATTCACACTATCTTTAAGTTAAGAGAAATGTTAGGAAAGTATGAACAACTTCTACCAACCATCATTAAGAGAATAACACCTGTAACACTTAGTAAACGTGAACCCAGAATGCCTACTGCCAAAACACAAGTTGCTAACGTGCTTCCTTCTACTGAAACAGGAATAGTTGCCTCTTTTCCAAACGTCCGCACTTCACAGCCTAGGAGCACTACATCGAAGAATAGGAAGTTGCGACCTAAGAAAAGATCAATAAGGAATGCTAAAGTAGAAGAACACCTTAGGACTATGAATAAGACTCACGTTGCTTCCACTATAGATATTGCGTCTGGCAAATGTAATAGAAATAGTGATATAACGAATGCTAAACCTTTAAGTACTTTTGATATTCAGTCTGATGCACCTTGTGTTATTTGTCGTAAAAGTATGAATTCTGATTGTCATGACAAATGTGTTGCTAAAGCTATCATCTCTCGTTTACGGAATCCTAAGAATCGGAATACCTCTAGGCCCACTAATCTTTCTAAGTCTGTGCTTGGTAAACCGCCCTCTTTAGATTCTAGGAAACGCATTGCTGTCCCTGTAGCTCCAGTTTCACCTCCAAAGAATGTAGTACCACCTAGTGCATTCACTAAGACTAAAGCAAATACTAGTTATAGATGGCAGAAATGGATATATAACACACTAGGATTTAAATGGATGCCTAAATTTATTGATGTGTGTATGTCTACTATACCTGCTCCGGAACCCTCTAACATTTCGGGTTCCACATCTACTTCTATTCCATCTGTGTCGTCTGTGTGTAATGCAGGTGATAAAATCATTCTCTGGATTGTTGATAGCGGATGTTCCCGACACATGACATGCAACCTTAAACTGTTATCAAACTTCATTGCAAAGTTCATTGGCACTGTCAGATTCGGGAATGATCACTTCGCAGCTATCATGGGCTACAAAGACTATATCAATGGGAACATCGAAATTAGCAGGGTTTATTATGTGGAAGGCCTCGGTCACAATCTGTTTTCAGTAGGTCAGTTCTGTGATGGATATTTGGAGGTTGCTTTCAGGGAGAAATCTTGTTTCATTCGTGATCTACAAGGAAACGACCTTATGTCTGGCTCGCGTAATTCAAGTCTTTACACTATCTCTATGCAAGACATGGTTGCTTCATCTCCCATCTGCTTACTTTCAAAGGCAACATCAACAAAATCCTGGCTATGGCACCGTCGTCTATCACATTTAAACTTTCAAACTATAACCAATCTTGCTCGACATAAACTAGTTGAAGGTCTCCCACGATTCCGGTATTCTAAAGATCACCTTTGCTCAGCCTGTGAACAAAGGAAAAGCACTCGTGCTCATTTTCCTTCAAAGGTGGAACACAGCTCTCAGCATGTGCTTCATCTTCTTTACATGGATTTGTGTGGCCCGATGCGCGTGCAAACGATCAATGGCAAACGCTACATCTTAGTAATTGTTGATGACTATTCACGATGGACTTGGGTCTACTTTCTTCGAAGCAAAGACCAAGCTCCACAAATGATCATCACCTTTCTCACGAAAATTCAAGTTCAGCTCCGGAACACCGTCCGTCAAATCAGAACAGACAAAGGAACTGAATTTGCTAACCAAACTCTTCGATAATTTTATGAGAAAGTGGGAATTGAGCATCAGACATCTATTTCACGTACACCAGAACAAAACGGAGTTGTTGAAAGACGAAACTGAACGTTAGTAGAAGCTGCAAGAACAATGTTAATCAATGCTAAACTTCCAGATTGCTTATGGGCAGAAGCTGTATCAACTGCATGCTATACTCAAAATCGTTCACTGATTACTAAACGCCACAACAAAACACCTTTTGAGCTTCTCCATAACCATAAACCGAATCTCAAACACTTTCATGTATTTGGATCCCTTTGCTATCCGAATAATGATCGTGATGATTTTGGAAAGCTCAAAGCCAAAGCTGACATTGGAGTCTTTATTGGATATTGTGAGAATTCTAAAGGTTACCGGATCTGGAATCGTCGTACAAAGCAGGTTATGGAAACGATTCATGCTCATTTTGATGAACTTACGGAAATGGCTTCTGAGTATAACAGCTTGAAACCCGGTTACAACCGCTTAAACTTCCCCCAAACCCCGTCATCAGCTGAACAAAGCCCTCAGCTCACTCGTCAACAAATGGAAAGGTTATTTGCTCCGCTGTTCATTGACGATATTGATGAACGTGCTCCAGGTGTATCCGCTGTTTCCGCGGCTCAACCTGATACTACTCTTATACCTGATACACCTGCTACAACAACTACTATTGAAGAAGCACCACCAGTTGACTCCACCACAACAGTTGAACAAACCGCTTCCAACAATGATGAACCGGCTGATGATGTTCTTAATGAAGTACCCCCACCTGCAGATTTTGATCCAAATGCGTTCTTTAACCCGTTTGCTAATGAAACTGCTGCACCTGATGTCGCGGAATCATCAACAAACCATTTGAATCCTCAGAATCTACACAATGTATACCAACATCAACCCTCTACACATCGATGGACAAAAGACCATCCTCTGGAAAATATTATTGGTAACCCGAATCAACCAGTCGTTACAAGACAAAGTCTTCACACAGATGGTGAACATCGCATTTATGCTCTCACTGTCTGTCAATCTGAGCCTAAAAACATTAAAGACGCAATGACAAAAGACAACTGGATTGAATCCATGCAGGAAGAACTCAACCAATTCAAACGTCTTGAAGTATGGGAACTGGTTGAAAGACCAACAGGGGTCTACGTCATTGGTCTTAAATGGATTTGGAAGAACAAATTGGATGCTGAAGGGAACGTAATCAGAAACAAGTCACGTCTGGTAGCTAAGGGTTATAGACAGGAGGAGGGTATTGATTTTGAAGAATCATTTGCTCCGGTTGCTCGTCTTAAGGCTGTTCGGATATTTCTCGCGTTCGCGGCTCATATGAATATGACGGTCTTTCAGATGGATGTCAAAACTGCGTTTCTAAATGGAAAACTGAAAGAAATGGTTTATGTCAACCAACCAGAAGGATTCGTTGATCCTGAGTTCCCGAACCATGTTTACAAACTGAACAAAGCTCTGTATGGTCTCAAACAAGCTCCTCGGGCATGGTACGATAAGCTATCATCTTTCCTCATTGCTAATAACTTCACTAAAGGTTCGGTCGACCCTACTCTTTTTATACAATATCACGGGGCACATGTCTTAATTGTTCAAATTTACGTGGATGACATCATTTTTGGGTCTACACATAAAAAGTACTCAATCGCTTTTGCAAAACTAATGAAGAAAATTTTTGAAATGTCCATGATGGGTGAACTTACGTTCTTTCTAGGACTGCAAGTTTATCAATCACTCCGTGGTATTTTCTTGAGTCAGTCCAAATATGTCCTTGAATTTTTTAACAAATTTGGAATGAAAACCTGTGAAACTTATGCCACACCAATGACTCATACCAAGAAGCTAGACGCTGATTTACATGGGAAATTAGTGGACCCTACCAAATACCGAAGTATTATTGGGTCTCTCATGTATCTAACAGCTAACAGACCTGACATTGTCTTTTCCGTTTATCTCTGCTCCCGTTATCAGTCGAGACCAACTGAAACCCACCTCTCTGAGGCTAAAAGAATCCTCAGATACATCAAGGGAACCATTAACTTGGGGATATGGTATCCGAAGGATTCTGGTTTTGAACTAATCGCTTTTTCAGATGCTGATCACGCAGGATGTTTAGATTCACGGAAAAGTACTTTAGGAGCACTACAATTTCTTGGTGATAAACTGGTGTCCTGGCAATCGAAGAAGCAGGATTGTACATCGCTGTCATCAACCGAAGCAGAATATGTAGCCATGTCAGCATGTTGTGCTGAAGTCATCTGGATGAGAACACAACTCAAAGACTATGGTTACGTATTTGACAAAATCCCGATGTACTGCGACAATCGGAGTGCCATTGCGATCTCGTGCTACTCAGTTCAGCACTCGAAATCAAAGCACATCGATCTTCGCTATCATTTCATCAAGGACCATGTGGAACAGGGTACAGTTGAATTATACTTCGTGGGTACAGAATACAAATTGGCATATCTACTCACCAAAGCCTTGCCTCCCGCTAGGTTTAATGAGTTGGTCCACCGGATTGGTATGCGGTGTTTGACTCAAGAGAAATTGGATGAACTCTTAAAACAGTCTTAAAAACCAGTCAAACACCAAAATCTCTTTTGTAAATAATTTTTCAAAAACAAAATACAAAAATAGAAAATCATATAAAACAACAAAAATATTCTTCTATCTATATTTCTTCAAACATGGCAAGTACATTTCTTCCGTCAACACTCAAATCTTTCAAAATCCAGTATTTTTTTCGATCAAGTGTTGAGGGGGAGAAAATAAATTCTTAGCTGTTTCAAAATATCACTGTACTTGCATGTTACTTTATCCCGGTTGATTCTTTAATAATGGTGGTCACATTTCTGGTTTCTGACACTCCTCGGACTAAAATCTATAAACTTTCATTATTTCTTAAGTCGAGGGGGAGTGTCGTCAAAGTTATTTCTAAATATTATTCGTTTGGTAACCAAAATGGAAGTTAAAAGGCTTTGGATGAAAATGGAAAAGGTGGAGGGACTAAAACTGCCAAAAGCTCAAACTCCTTTTTAATAAAACTTCCACCTAACTCTAACCTTTCACATTTATTATCTTCACCAAACATATCCTACGCACTAAAATCGTTCGTCAAATCCGTGTTCTGGATCATCAATTTGTAAGTTGTTTCATAATCTTAACGTGTTTACAAACATTGGTTTTGATTTTTATACGAATCCAACGGTCAAATTTTTGTATATGATTGATTTTGTGTTCTACGCATATGCGTATGAACACATGATCAAGATTGTGTGTTTATGGTTAAAAAGATAGTGTCAAAATGTTTCTATAACATCAATGATATCATTTTTATCCTCAAAATGCACCCAGATACACGAATTAATGGATTTTGGAAATTAGGGTTTATGCGTGGGTTTGGGTGTTTTTCATTTGTGAACGTGTTTGGTGATAAAGATTGTTGTATGAGGTTGTTTTCAAGTTGAATTAATCATAACTAAACCCAGAAACTACCCAGAAACTCTAATGATTCATTAATTGGAATTTAGGGTTTATATTCATACGGTTTGGGTATTTTTGATCCATGGCATATTTGATGTTAAAACTTGGATAGGAAAACTTACTATGCATCTAACACCTCCCAGAAAAACTTTGGTGCAATTTTCATGGCTAGATTTCTTACGCGTAATTCTTGAAACTAGGGTTTAAGTTCTACGCATAAGGTCTTCTACGCGTAAACTGTTTGATAAGTATACATGTCATGATCTGTTACAGAATGAATGTATGTGTTAAAATTGATGCTATGATGATTTTATTTCAGGTTTGCTACACGTAAAAATCAGAATCAAGGTTGTTAGACATCTGCGCATAAGGATCACCTTACGCGTAGCATGTTATGCGTAAGAGAAATCTTACGCGTAGCATTTACGCGTAAGGTTCTACATAAGGGACTATGCGTATCCTGTGAAGGATATGCGTAAACAGTGACCTCTACGCATAAGGTCTACTCTTACGAGTAAGCCTTACGCGTAAGGTTTTATATGCGCTTACGCGTAAGCTCTACGCATAAGGTCCCCTTTTCCTACGCGTAATATTTCTTACGCGTAAGTCAGGGTCCTACGCATAAGCTTGCGCCTTTACGCGTATAACTCCTGTTTACGCATAAGCTACCATTTCTACGCCTAAGCCTTGATCAAACCTTCATTATGAATTGTTACGCGTGCGAACTTGTAAATAAATAAATCATAACGTCACGAAACCAATAATGTCACTAATAAGCTTAAATGTGTAATATGTTGTGAAAAATATGAGATAACATAAACTTTAAAACCTAAAGTTAACTAACTCTCAAAACTTATCACGACGTCATTGGACTATTGAACAAACAAGTGATTTTGGACTCGTAACAATCATTGACATATCTCATTCAAATTATTAGACAATAAAACCATCTGTTGACTAACATAATGTCTTTCGATATGTTGGTTCTTTTGGCTAAATGTATTTCAGATCACGACATGGACGCTCAAATGAATGTGGATGCACCAAATGTACTCACCATTGCTGATATCTTCCCTCATGGCTATCCAATGAGGATTGGAAAGAACAACCTTTGTGTTGACTTTGAAACCCTCACCTGTTCAGAATCTTCTTGTCTCATTGCTGTTGATATTCTGAAGAACCATCCTTATCAGAACATGCTCTCCCACTCTGCTACTGTTCCAGAGATCTACATTCAACAGTTTTGGACTACAATGCAAAAGATCAAAGGACAGAATGTTGTGACGGTGACACTCAATCACAAGCAAATCACCATCACTCCTGCAGATTTAAGAGCCGTTCTCCTCATTCCTGACATCATACCAGCTGAATACTCTGTTGCACCTACTGAAGAGACTGTTCTGCAATTTTTTATTGATATTGGGTATGACGAAGCTTCAGGGGTTATTAATAAGCATTCTCACGTGGATCTTAAGAACATTCCTCAGCCTTGGAGAACCCTTTATATCATCATCACAAAATCCGTTTCTGGTCGTGACAGCGGCTATAAGCATCCCAAGCTCGTGGAACTGCAAATCTTTTGGGCTTTAATCAACATGAAACACATCGAAATTGAAGCTCTGATATGGGATGACATGATAACCTTCCTCAAAAAGCTTGGCTCAAAGATTCCTTATATCAGATACACAAAACTGTTGATCCAAAGAGCTCTTGGACTCAATTCTGATATCCCCAAGAGACTCAATGACCCCGAAAATCACGACATGTTGTCTGAACCTACACTAACTGTCAGATTCAAGGAATCAACAACGAAGAAACAAGGTGCTGTGTTGCCAGATCTCCTTCTCTCAGATGAACTCAAACAGCTCTACTCTTATAAAAGATATTTGGTAGTTGTGAAAGAGAACAAAGTTGGTTTTCTCGATGAAAAATCTTCTGGTACACCTACAAGGAGAACCAGAAGAGGGAGTGCAGGAAGTGCTGCAAGCACTGAGAGTCAGAGGAAGTTCCCCAAGAGGAATCCTCCACGTAAAAGGACTGTTCCTTCTAAGGAAGTTGTTCCCATTCCCGTGCCAAAGCCTGAATCGCCAAGAAAGCTAGTGGACGAAAGCTCTGAAGATACACAATCAGACGAAGAGATCTTCTACTCTGAAACTGCAACTGATACTAATCCTTCAGCAGTCAAACCTCCCAGTCCTATAGCTGAACACGGCAAAGGGAAGACTCCAGTTATTGAGCCTGAAGAGGAAAGCTCAGATGAATAGCCTTTAGATACTGATTACAGGAGGAAGTTCAAATTCGTTAGACTCCAACACGTTGCGAAAGAGTTTGCAAAGGATCAAATGGTGGCCCCGGAGGGTCAAGTGGTGATGTTCAATCCACACCAATTCCTGATGCGGTTAATCGACCCGATAAGGGAACTGGTGCCACCACTCTTGAGCAACAAAAAAAGCGCGTGGAAGATTCTATTGATTATGAATTTGAGGAACTAGAAACGGAAAAGACTGAGAAAACAACTGCTGATGATACAAAGATTGATGAAACAGACGATTATGATCGTCTTCTTCTAGACAGTCCCGTCCGTTCCAAGGAGAAAACTTCTGAGCCACCAAAGGACCCGGAGTCTCCTCACATCTCATCATCATCGGATTCATCTTCTCACTCCTCACCACCACCATCAAAAAGAACAACCAGATCCACATCCAGATCAGTGAAGAAGCCAACTGCCTCTTGGATTTCTCAAGCTAAGACACGAATCGTTAAAGCTGTCAAACAGGTCAGAAAGAAAGACGTGCTTTACAAGAAGCTGAATTTTCTTGCTAGTCAGGTACAGTACCTTCATGACGAGAATGACGAGATGAAAGTTGAAAGGGAGTATGTCCAGAAGCTCATGAAAGATGATCTTCAAGGGAAAATGGACGAGATGATCAAAGGATACACTCACAAGTACCTTCTTGACATCGTTCCTGGAGTTACTAAGGAGCTGTTCACCAAACAACTCTATCTGAATCTCTTACACCTGGCCAAACAGACTATGAAATCAACTCCAATGCATGTGAACATCAATCCAGTTGATCCCATAATCTTCTCAGATGCTGAATTGGTTAACCGGCTGGTAGCTCAAATGTCGAAACAATCTGCAACATTTGCCTCCTACGAAGGTAAATTGTTTGAAGCATTGCTGGAATACCAACTAAAATCAGCATGCAGAGAAGAAGCTGAAAGGCCTAAGCGTCCACGCGACGATGAAGATAAGGATCAGGATAAGAATGACGAGCCTAAACGCCCGAAGAAGTCTGGTGAATCATCTTCTATGCAACCTCCACCCCAACGGACTCCAGCTCAACAAAGGTCTCCTCCTCGCTCTTCTACTGAAAAACCTCAGGATTCTTCTGAGTTACCACCCCAGACTCAGAAAACCGGTGATCACTTTGAGTATACGGGTGGTGACGATGAGGAATTCCATGAGCCCCAACAACAACCCACCTCTCCCGACAAAGTTAAGAAACCAGAATCCTCATCCAGGCCTAAGAAAAAGAAGAAGAAGGCGCCTAAGGCTGACGTCGTATCATGGCTAGATGAAGATGACACCGATGAATACGACTGGTTTTCTACACTTGTTAATTCTACTCCCTACCCACCTGAAGGTCACGATCTGGAAGACGGTAGTACATTGGAGCATGCTAAGTTCTTGCAAGAGAAATTCCGTGTGAAAAAGATGACGAAATCCGAGTTGAAGCGCATCAAGAATGAAGCATTTCAACTGCTCAAAGACAGCTCGGAAAGTGCTATTGAAGTTGAGTATCACCTTGATAATATAGCACAAGCTATGTCTAACAACATGGATTGGCTCAACCCCGAAGCAAACATCGACTTCACCAAACGGGACAACCCTCCATATTACACCGACTGGTCTAAACCTCAACCAACAATTGGCCAACCAGATCAGCCTAGGATTCCATTCCGATATTTCTTCAACAAAGACTTGGAATTTCTTCTGCACAGTGGCGATGGTTCAAGGAAATATGCTACATCTCTGACACTTCCATTCCCGGCAGCCATATACTCTAACTGCATAGTCATCGAGGAAAGGGCTAACCACATGTTCTCCAACAATGTGGAAGTATATGATCGTGATGCATTGTATGGGATTCACCATTGGCCGGAACGCCAACGAATCTACTACAGAAGCTGCCAGGTTCAGAAGTCTCAACATGAAGTGTTCAGTACTAAATCAATCGTGGCTATTAAACATGTTGATCTTTCGTCTAAATGGGACTACACTTTCCTCAAGAATATCGTGGTCAAAAGGCAAGACGAAAGGGATTATGCATTCTCTGAAGCGGACTTTGAGAATTTGTCTATCAACGACATTGAAGACATGTACCTTGCCAAAGTACAGGGTCGCATGAGACAATTCTCGACTGAAGTGCAACGTGAATACATCAAGTCCTAGCTTATCTTCATCAGAAGAATAGTAATCAAAGAGCGTGTAGAAGATCTTCGGCTTGCAGTTGAATCATATCAGACCCGTGTCAACTTCACTCCACCACAGCTAGATCTTCCCGACATCAACCAGCTTCCACAATACACCCTCGTCAGCAAACCATTCGGCGTCGTTTATCGCAGTGAACTTCAACGAAATTGCTTGATGGCGTGTAGAGATCTTCACAAATTTGGGGATCACACATTGAAGAAAGTTAGGGATGGCTTGGCTTATCGGTTGAAGGCGATACATGAGGGCATTGGGTCTCCAAAGCGATGGAATTCTCAAGACAGAAGGGATGTGAAGAGGATCATCACCAGGATTGATGAAAGGTTGTATCGACGGGACCAGTTCAGAACTCTGGAGAGCTTTGTAGGTGGTTGTCCCAGGATTGCTCTCGCCGGCTATCAACGCCCTGTTCGCATTCCTGGCAAGATTGATGGACTTCCTGGTACCCCTTGAAATGCTTCTATTTCATAATATTTTGGATGTGTGATTTAATTATGACTATGGCTTGTGCACACATATCAGTGTACAACCCGTTCTTGTCAAGAAAGGACCCTGTGGAACGCTTCAGTGCTACAATCCTTATAAAAAGAGCGAAAGCTTCTTACTTTTGAGTAAAACCTATCAAACCTTTCATTTTTCAAAGGTTTTGCTCAAAAGAACAAGTACTTCCCCTTATGATTTTCAAAACCTTAACAGTTTATATCACTTGTTGAGGGAGAGTATTTGACTTATAAAATTTGCTCAAAAATTGTTCAGAGTGGTCATCTTCCCATAAAACTCAAAATGGTCATATTTATTCTCAACATTTCTTCAAAAATACCATTTATATGCCATTTTTGAGGGGGAGAAAATTATGTGATAAGAAATATTTTGTGATATTGCTATTGAATCATCGTGTGAAAAGACTTAACCCATGAATTGACGGGATCTGAACAGTCATTCATTGAAAAGATTTGTCTTCCAAAGACTTATCTAAGTAAATTGTACCTATTCGAGAAGCTCTTGATAGACATGAACTTTGACGGGTTTGACAACCTTTCGAGGTTTGTCCACACCTTCAAGGTAGTTATTAGAGCTAGTTGTCACCTAAAAGCTGACAATGTACCTCTTTAACTATGCAACGCAATCGTGTCCCTCGGGGAATTGTCTATCTTGAGTCGATCGATTCAAAAGTGCGAGCTCTTTCCTCACTGTGCAGATTTCTGTTAAAACTCTTAAGCACATGTGGAGGGGGAGTATTTATGAAAATCTAAAACTCTTGAAGTGTTCAAACATGTTTTTCATTCACAAACGCTTTGAGAGATTTTCATGAAAAATGGTTTTATGGCAATGGAGTTATAAGGTGATTAAGGTTAGGAATAACCGTCCTATGATCCGCCAGAGCCGGAGGGATCTACCCAAGGACAATACCAATAGTTAGAATTAGAAGTCCTTAGGTATGATTATAAAAAGGAGAAAATAAGAATCGGAGAAAGAAGGAGTTGAAGAATTAAAAAGAAATGCAAAGAAAAGGGTGAAAAGAAATAGCCCTCCAAATTATTCAACTTAGGGCAGACACCGGGTTCAATTCATATGCTACTGGTTGTCACTTAGTAACGCCGGTATTGAAGATTAAAAGTCGTCATGGACCCAGTGACGCATGCACTAAACCTTCTTAGCCACTCAAGTTTCTCTCAAAAGAAGCTTATTTCATTCTCACAGGGAACCCTACATAATATATCGGCTTTCTTTTAGAGATAGCTGGTATTGAAGAAGGAGACCCTCTCCCTAGTCTCCGCTCAGGAAAACCAAAATGCACTATTGAGTCTAGAGCCATGAGATTCATCAAAAGATCTCTTAGGTACACTTGACATATCATCACTTGATGTTCAATAATAAGAACATCAGTGGTACGTTATCGAGTCCTTCACAGATCTTAGCAATCTGTCGAGAACATTTATGAGAGGTTCACAACTGTGATCCTCAGTGATTGAATGGAAACTCCTGCCATGGTCAACATCAAACAGCCCTGACAGCAGGTCACTTCGGTAACTCCCCGTAGATTACGCTTAGTGTGTCTCAAACGGTCTACAGTCGTGAGGTGATGCTTCGGTGTACCTCAACGACTCATCTGAACTGTAGATGTACTTCGGTACATCGCGTTATCTCACTTGTGGGACTCCAGTTCAGGAACGACCTTTGTGAGAATTAGAGTTGTGTTTTCACACTATGTTGTTAACACTCTCGAAGTTCAAACTTGTAAGTGCCGGAATCCGCTTATTACTAACCGTTTTCATGTTTTCTTCTTATGGAAGCTCTTGAGCGGAATGATCGTGCAGATTCTTCACATGCTCATGCCAACATCATCACTAATGGAAGTTCTATCTAAAAGCAACACAAAAGTCAGAATGATTCTTCGTCAAGCCAAAGAATCTACAAAGTTAAAGACTTAAAGTACTTCATCAGTACTGAAATCCAACGTCAAAGAGCGTGTGAGCATGTTGAAGAATGACGTGGAGACACTGGAGCAGCGAAGCAGACCTGAGGCAGACTTGATGCAGACAACAACAACATACTATCACTACCATCACAAAGAACAATGATCAAAGAACACAGTTAAAGATGACGTCAAAGCAAAACTGTTTAAAGAAAACAATTTCTCTACACTGGGGAGATTGTTCAAATCAAGGCAATTCTTCTCATAAGAAAGAAGAATGTCAGAAGACGTCAAAGCTACTATTACATCAGTACCTTCACCGTTTACATTCATTCATCACCAACACTTAGGGGGAGATTGTTGGAATCACTCCTAAACCTATATCAAGTGTTAGTGATTCATATGTAATAGTTAGCTTAATTATGGCCTTTATGTTTGTTATTAGCTTAAGCTTATGTAGAAGGCCCATGAGCTTAGGCCCATGTCCACTAAGGAAAGGAAGGGAGTAGGAGTGTTGCCCTAGCTCTCCTTCCTATAAATACCTTGTAATAACCCTCACTTGAGGGTTGGTTGTTCAATTCATTTCTCTTTCACATATGCTACGCATAACCGTCATTAGTATTCATACGCATAGTGTTTGGTTTGTGTCTTGTTCATCCGATCTTTCTCTCTATCTCTTTCTATTGTGCTTGTGTTGTAAAACTAGTGACCTAACAGAAACCTTCCCAGCGCTTGGGAATAAAATACTATAGTTTAGGGGACATCCTTCCCATTCATGTACTTAAGGCTCAGATAAAACAACATAGGGAAAAAACAAACGCATTCACCATGGCTGCGGCCATTACAGGCTGCCATGCCAAGACATGAATCATCTAACTTTTTCCCAGGCACGTTAAAGCTCATCATAGCCACTTCACTGTTAACAATAATTGTTGCAAACATGCATTTGAATACCGAATGTGAAAGAGGTACACAAACAGCATCACCCAAGCCACATGGATCAAAAGCGGAACGACCGCCATGGTTGCGTTATTATAAACGCCACGCCAAGATACGGCCGCTCTCAGACCTTTCTTACCATAAAAGCGCCTCTGTCACAAAAGCATGATAATACATCAACAACTGATGTGACAAAACATGCAGCTCATAACCCGGAACCAAACGGGCTCAATGATTCTAAAAGCGAGGCACGCCTCAATAAACCATTCGTTAACTTGCAACCAAACGAACATAACATGTCAAAACAACCAGCTTCTCGAAAACATGTAACCCTAATTTTTTGAGCAACAAATAACCACCAAGCCACCATTAGCCGCAGCCTAACCGAAGCCCCATATTTTAAAGCAATCAAAAAACGTAAAGCCCTAATCTACTGGAAGTCTTAATTGTTCCAAAAACGAAACTACAAAGGTTAATCTCAGACACAAAAACTAACCTGAAATACCCAGCTGGATCCATTAGTATAAATACTAATAAGAAGGAACTTCCTCAAAACATAACCTCAACGACATCAAACGACATCAACATACAACATCAAAGAAACCGGAATCATAAACAACATGCAGAAGTCATAGAACCGCCAGACCGATAATGAACAGTGAACGCACCAAGATATCTTCTATGAGAAGAAAACACACTAAACGTCACCAACTACACTACAACGCACATATATGAGAACCGGCCACGGGTCAAAAGCCACAGCAAAAAAAGGCCCAACAAAACGAACAGCCCAAACAAAGACACGGCAAGCCCAAAACCAACCGACACACGTTAATAATAAAATACTATAGTTTAGGGGACGTCCCTCCTATTAGTATTTATACTAATATATAAAATCAAGATAAAATATATGTATATCATTAGGAGGAAGGGATTCGGCGAGAAGAAATACTAAAATAGAAATAATAAGAAAAATTTTTAGTCACGCATATCAAATTAGAGTGATATTTTTATGAGAAGTTACATTTATATTTGTAGGTGCATATGAAATGTGTGGTTGTAGTTTTTTTTATTTTAATTTTTCTTCTTATTTGATCATAACTCTATTATTATGTTAAAAGTCGTAATCTATGTTTTAGACGAGGGTAATACCTTCCGTGCATAGTTGCGGTTATTTTCTACTCTCTCTGTTTCAATATATTTTTGTATTTGACCGTTTTAGGATGTCCAAAATATGATGGTTTATTACTAAATAATAATGATTAAATAAAAAATAAAATTAAAATGAAAAAGATGAGAAAAAATACATTCGACATTTCAAATACGCCTAAAAAATGCATCTCTTATGAAAATTTTCTTTCGTTAAGAAGGTTGGCTGACTTTTTTTTGTATTTCGTTTCTTGCGGTTCCTTTAATATATGTTATCTTAAAAAAATATAAAGGAATAAATAAATAATATAGTAAATATAATTGTTAGATTTATCTAAGCTTACCATATTATCACTGAAAATGTTCTTACTTACAAAACTTAATAAAATTATTAATGAATTGTGAAACCGGTAAGATTGTTCTTTTATAAGTTTTTGAAAAACTCAAAAAAGAATATACTTTTTATTTTTTCAAAGAGTCCTACTATTCTTACCCAATTCCACTAAGCAAACCTTTTTTTATTTACTTGGTCTATATTTATATTATTGCACAAACTTTTATGTTACATACTCCAAAACATCTTCTTTTCTTTTTTTTTTTTCTTTTTTTTTTTAAAGAAAAAAAAATCTTATTACTTTTCTTTATATGTGTGTTCATATAATTACAATGCCACTTTACATTTGTTACTTTTCTTTTAATAAACTTAGACTTGATTAAAAACTTTGTTGATTAATGAACTTTACATTTGACTGGACAATGGCTGGAGTACCAGTTATTCAACACTTATTTTACTTTATCTGTCTCATAAAATAGTTTATATATTTTTTTGGGATATTTCAAAAAAAATTGTCCACTTTCTGTATTAAGTAATAAAAAAAGAATTTATTAAATGAATATTCTATTTGAGTGTGAAAATTGTAATGGTCTCACTTTTATTAATATGTGTGATTCTTGTCTCATGACAATAATTTTGAGACGGACGGAGTAGTTTCAAGGGTAATGATTTGGTGGCAACTCTTGTCATGCTTTTTCGCATTTAAAACTTTGTTTATAACGAAATTTGTAGTACCATGAGATTTGCTGGACAATGGATGAAAATGTCAAACACATGATTGTTAATTGCTTCAACGTATAACAAAGTAGTTGAGTTTATCCGACGATGGAGGTTCTACTACGAGTTTTCCTCTTTGGTCTAGTCCACCGCAATCAGACTCACATGAGTTCATAGTAAATGCACACGTGGATGGTGACTATTATATAAGAGTTGCATTATGAGAAGGTTTTCATTTGTCGTTAAGTGATATATTAATTAAGATGCTTTAGTGATGTATTTTAATGATATTATCATTAGTGTAATAATTGATATACTAATTAAGGTTTATTTAAGTCTAAAATAATAAATTCAATCATTGATATATTAATTAAGGTTTATACATTGAAAGATTAGTGTTTATTTAGGGAAACTCATTTGTTATTCAAACAAAGCTAATATAAATAAAGGTATATTTATTATTTGTTCTACCAAAAAGACAAAAATCCAATTGTGTATGTATTTTCTAAATATTCGTCTCCACATAAAAATGCAATCCATGTCGTTTGGGACCTATAAATTAGTGTTAAACACACATAATACGAATGAAGTATATTCGTAGCCCATTTGAGCGTTATAAACTAGATGGTAAGAGCATTCCCATCAATAACATGAGTTATTCTTTAACACCGTCTACGTCAGCGCCACATCAGCTTTAACATTTCACTTTAACATCCCCAAAAAACACTCAAATCAATAACATCCCAAGTTAAACTTTAACATTTCATATTTTCAATTTCAACCCCTAAACTAAAACAAACACTTCATTTATTAAACTAAACATATCACATTTAATATAAAAACACAAAGTACATTAAACATTAAACACGAATTACATTAAAAATTAAAACTACAACGCATACTGATGAAAATAAAACTACTAAAACTTAAAAAAATGAATCATCTAAGACACAACTCTCAGAACTTGAAGGGGAATCAAACTCCCCATTAAAGAGCCGACGCTCCATTATGTCGAAGTAGTTGTCTTGAAGATACTGAGCTTCACGTGCTTCTTACTCACGACGAGCAGCTTCCTCACGTGCCTGCTCTTCCATAATCTCCCTACCGTTTTCGATATCTTGTTCTAGTTGTCGAATGGAAGCCTCACTTAACCCGCTGGGGTGGTTTTGAAGATCCACCTGTGGACTGTTCACAGGTGGAGTTGGAACAATTGGGAGGTATGGGATGTTTTCAAAACCCATTGGGAAGACATTTTTCTGTGGTGTTGAGTAAACTTCAAGTTCAGGTGGAAAGCTAGTTGGAGGAAACTGTGGTGAAGTTGAAAAGCTAGTTGGAGGAAACTGTGGTGAAGTTGAAAAGCTTGTTTCCGGCAGCTTTTCTGGACTTGGGAATTGCTGAGAAAAATCTTTGCGAGACATTTTTTGTGTGTGTGAGTTGTGTGTGTAACTTGTGTGTGTTGTGTGTTCTAAACAACTCTGGTAGAGTTGTATATATAGGCAGAGTTGATTTTGAGTTTGATTAAATCCCGCTCATATTTGATTTTTAAATTTCAAATTTGAATTTGAATTTATCCCATCCAGAATTAACCAGTATAATTTAAATTTGAATTTGAATTTTGGTTGAGGGGGTGTAAGTGAAAATTTATTTGAAATGGTTTAGGGGGTGAAATGAATTTTTTTTTTTTTTTTTACTCTTAACGCTCGTTATTCCTTCAACGCCCACGGACTAACGGCGCAATAACGCGCAGGCTCCAAAGGGATAACCCCACTAACGGCGTTATTGTGGCAAATAACGGCGTTAAGCCGTTAACGATGAGAATGCTCTAAACATATATTATTTAAGATTGTGTGATATTTTTAAAGTATACTCAACTATCTTGATTGAATTTTTTAATTGCTTTAAAAAATCTTATGGAATCTCATAGAGTAACTGATTTCCCACATCAAATCACATAATAATACACATTTTATCTTATTTTATTTCTAACGATATAATTAGAACTTGATTATATAACTCGTGGAACGCAAGCAATTGTACACCTTGGTTTTCACATGTTTTATGAGTTGTGCCATTCGCTCTTTTTATCAGTAGTATATTTTGCACACTTGACTGATTTGTATCATTCTCATAGAAACATTTATAATTTATTAAAGATTGTATGATCATGCAAGGATCATGCTTGTGATGTGAATTATGTTTAAATAACAACTTGAGCTCTTTTGCTACCTGGATCTGCAAAGGCGGTATCAACTTAACAAGAGTATATACACATCATAATCAGAGAAGCTTAATTCACAATCAATATACATGCATTATTTCGATTATTTATACAACAAGTGAGACTATAAATTAGACCACTTGTACATGTGCATCAAGGCAGAGACATGCTTAGCATTAGTTGTTACTTGTGAAAAAACACTTCCTACAAATTGGCAAAAGGTCCAAGTAGGCGTAACACTGCTACTCTCCATGTTCAATGCCTACGCATTATTATTTCCAAATATTCTAGAGAACAATAATAAGTTGTATTAGAATAATGATTAATGAGAAAACGCTATGTTTTATCTTTCAATGCAAGTCATATAAACGTCATATATATACAACTATACAAGAGTTTTATTTAGTTTTAACATGTTACTTAAGTATTAACTATCATCGAATAGCCTTGTGTAAGGCATTTAACATCCTCACAATCACAAAAGGTCTAAGATTTAAACCTCAATAGTCAATATATGTACACATTTTGGTGGTCAGAAAAAAGGCCAAAAATGATCATGCAAATACTTCGGTTAAGTTGTGTAAATATGGGTTATGACACACCCAACCCGAATAATCTGACAAGAAAAACTTATTCGTCCAACTTTTTTGATCGCGAAATATTATGTAGTCAAACTAGAATATTAGTAGCTACTCTTGCAAATGTACGCAAGCACAAATACCTTGTTAAATGTAATGTGATATGATTGATGGGTAAGGATCCAGTGAGAAGAAAACTTAAAATAAGAAGAATGAGAAATAATTATAATCGCATATTTGAGATGCATCGACTTGAATTAGATGCATCTCTATTCATTTAGATGCATCACAATTAGTTTCAAAAGTGATTTTAAAGTGAAAACGATGCGAATTAGTACTAGCAACAAATTTGACCCGCAGATGACGAAAAATACATAGGATTCGTCTAACTTGATGAAATGCATCTAATATATGTATATGCGTCTAATTTTTTGCTAGAAAATATATTATGATGCATCTAACAGATTAGGGATGCATCTAATTCAAATTGATGCATCTATAATGTGTAGTTATATTTATTTCTCATCTTTCTTATTTTAAGAATTCTTCTCATTTGATCCTTAGTGTATGATTGATTACTTCAAAATGAAAGGTTGTCGTAGCATAAATACAACACTAATAGACACATGGGCTTGAACCAATATATATAATATTTAATTTGCTAACATTCACTCTCACGCATTCATTTGTGGTTTGCGTTGACCGACGAGTTTCGTCTTTTGACCGAAAAAAATACACCGTTCGTCCCTAACTGCGAAACGTTATCTACCGTTGATCCCTTGCTCTAACGACAATAAACAACGCTCGTTAAGTCAGTCCATGTGAGGATATTTTGGTATTTTCCCTTTTATTTTAATATTCATCTTTTTCCTTTATCTATCTTTATCTCCAACTATCACCACCCACAACCATTTCTTCTATTCATCTTAATCACCACCTTCCACTACCATCTTATTTCTAAAAACACATAAAATCAAAATAAGACTTAGATCTGACCTTAATCCTTTTTTCTTTCACACATGACCCAGTAACTACAAACATCTTTGTACATCTTAAAGCCACCACCAATCCTTCACAAACTAATCCGGCCAACCACCTAAAAATTCGGTCCACACCCACTTCGTTGATTGTGCAATCGAGACCCAAAAGCACATCTTCATTGATTGTGATTTAACCAAATCCGGTCCACACCACCATCTTCTAAAGCTCCTAACAAAATTTCTATCCTTACACCATAAATTTTAATAAAAAACTTAAATTTATAACAAACCCCATACCGAATCAAATTTATCAAAGAAACCCACCACCACCGTCACCAATCTTACAAAACCCACCTGCAAAACCCATCGCTGACTCCGCCGTCGACCAGCACTACCGCATGAAGCCGTCGCCATCGCCACTTAGAACCGCCACTAACTGAGCTAGATGTGAAGCTTCGTTTTGAGTGTTCTGGGCTTTGAACTAGATGCGAAGCTTCATTTTGAAACACCAACAAACAAATAGATGCAAAAAGTAGGGAGAATTTCATATATATCCCTCATTTGATTCAAAAATTCATATATATCCAACCTAACTTAAAATTTTCATATATATCCAATATAAAACTTAAATTTTTCATATATGTCCAAATACCCGATTTATATTTAATTAAAATCTTAAAATACATATTTATTATCATTTAATGTTAAAATGACCATTAAGACCCAATTTATATTTAATTAAAAACTAAAAATGCATATTTATTATCATTTAATCTTAAAATTTTCATTAAGATACAAAAGGGCATAATGGTCATTTTAACATTAAATGATAACAAATATTTATTTTAAGATTTTAATTATATATAAATTGGGTATTTAGACATATATGAAAATTTTTAGTTTTAGATTGAATATATATGAAATTTTCAAGTTAAGTTGGATATATATGAAATTTTGAACTAAATGAGGGATATATATGAAATTCTCCCCAAAAAGTAAAGTTGGATAAGAAAAAAATCAAATGAATGGAGGTTAGATGTTTGGTCTTATCCAAATTTACTTTGATTCTTATTTCAGTTTATACGGATTTATTGTTTTTAAATGGTCTTATCCAACAAAAATTAGAGATTTGATTATCTTTTTTTTTCAGTTTATCCAACAAACAAGTGAGGGCTATGGAAAAATGAATGGTCTTATCCAAATTATTATTTATTGATATAAATGATTGGAGGTGAGGGTTGTGGAATAGAAAAACAAGATTTATATTTTTTACATTTTGTGTACTGTTTGGTGTTTTATTAGGGTGGTTGTTTAGATAGGAGAAGAAAATCAATTAAAGTTATAAAAAAGTGGGTATTTTGTATATTATAATTATGGTATATGGTTTTAGGATTGAGGTTTAATATGAAGCTTTTGTGGTTTAAGGTGGTGGTCTGGGTGGAGAATGGAAGAAGATGGTGTTGGGTGATGATAGTTAAAGATGAAGATGTATAAAAGAAGATGATGTTAAAAAAGAGGTGGTAAAAAGACCAAAATACCCTTGCATGGATGTCACATGAGGAGACTTAACGGGTGTTACATTAGCCTGTTAAAGTAAAGGACCAACGGTAGATAACGTTTCGCAGTTAAGGACGAACGGTGCATTTTTTCCGGTCAAAGGACGAAACTCGTCGGTCAACGCAAACCATAAGGACGAACGGTGTAGTTTACTCTATTAATAATTACCCAACATGTCTAGATGGGTTTAGCGGGTAAAAAAATTACTTTTTTTTCACATTTTTCATCTTTTACTAAAAAATTAAAATAAATTTCTTTGTCGGCCGAACCAAAGTTCATCTAGATCCGGACCCATTTAGAACCATGTTTCTAGAAGACTCATCTAGACCCGAACCCGTCTAAACCCAAACGCATCTAGGGATCGAAAGTTGGGACCGGGAGGGCTTGTGACCCCCGAAAATTATTAGTTACAAGCACACTTTTACCCTTATGCTTTATAATGTTAGACGTTGTCCGTGTAAATGTTTTAAAAAAATGTAAATTAGCCTTCTAAAACAAATACATTATGTTCAGCCTCTCTATTAAAACTTGTCAAACACGGCCTCCAAAATTCACGGGGCGGCCTTAGAGTGAGGATCTATTAAAAAGTGGGGCAACTTTAAAAAGCCTAAAAAGTATTATCATCCGTCAGATCATCATACAAATTCATCAATGGCTCTAAATAAAAGTGTGGAAAAAGAAATTCCCAACTCCTTCACACACTTCTCGTATCATACATTTCTCTCTCATCTCTCAATTATCTATCTCTAACAACAACCACTACAACCATCTTTATTATTGAAAAATTAAACACTACCACCGGCACAACAATAATCCACGACCAAAACCACTATTGTCCGACCCCCATTGATGCTGCCACGGGTCGTCACGCGCCGTGACTTCGTGTGAAATTTTTTACGGTTTCTTGTGATTTCCGGCGACTTTCCGGCTACCTGGAACTACACCTCCGGCGAGTGAAGGTTCACCTCACGTTCCCGAATCAGATCCAAGTAGTCTCGTCACAGCAGCCACCGTAGGCCGCTGGAAGCCACCTTCTCTGCCGCCGTCTCTTTCACTGGAGAAATAAGCAAGAGAAAATCATAAGTTGATGTTTTCAGGTTTATGGTTTTGGTTTCATTTAAAAGCATTAAATTTCTTTTTTTGATAAAATGTGTGTCATGATAATGATTTAGATGATAGAGATGGAAGGACTAATTCATCCATAAGTTGTAAGCCTTAAAAAAAAACTTTGTAAAAAGAACCAGGTGGATGAAATGTAAAACATTTGATGATTGTTTAGTTGGTGATCTATACAAACTCAATAGTAAGAGTATTTGTTTGGTTCAATGTTCATCTAATAATGATTTAGATGATAAAAAGGATAAAGCAAAAGGAGTAGGTGGGATGAAAGGTAAAAAATAAATAATTTTTTGGTTGGGTGATTTAAGAATTTTTGATGTATATAGTTTCATTTGTTAGAGATTATCTTCATCACTTCAAGTTAGCAATGTCTATCAGTTTCCTTAAAAAAAATACAATGTTCATCAATTATTTTTTATAATGTTCATCATTTGAGGTTATTGTTGTTCATCAGTTTATCAGTTACTAAAAAACACAATGTTCATCAGTTATAATGTTCATCAGTTGAAGTTATTGTAGTTCATCAGTTGAACTTATTGTTATTCATCAGTTATAATGTTCATCAGTTGAAGTTATTGTAGTTCATCAGTTGAACTCATTGTTATTCATCAGTTATAATGTTCATCAGTTATAATGTTCATCAGTTGAAATTATTGTAGTTCATCAGTTGAACTTATTGTTGTTCATCAGTTCATCATTGTTTTAAAAAAAAATCAATGTTCATCAGCTCATCAGCTATTTTGATAATGTTAATCAGTTCATCAGTTATTTTGATAATGTTCATCAGTATAAGTTATTATTGTTATCAGTTTTTTTAAAAAACAATGTTCATCAGTTCATCGGTTAATTTTGATAATGTTCATCAATTTATCGGTTCAATAGTGTTCTTAAAAAAATACAATATTTATCAGTTTATCAGTTATTTTTGATAATTTTGATCAGTTCATCAGTTATTTTTGATAATGTTCATCAGTTCACAATTGTTTTTTAAAAAATTCAATGTTCATCAGTTATTTTGATAATGTTCATCAGTTTAACTTATTATTGTTATTAGTTTTTCTAAAAAATAATGTTCATCAGTTCATCGGTTAATTTTGATACTGTTCATCAATTTATCTGTTCAGTAGTGTTCTTAAAAAAATACAATATTTATCACTTCATCAGTTATTTTTGATAATTTTGATCAGTTCATCAGTTATTTTTAATAATGTTCATCAGTTCACCATTGTTTTTAAAAAAAATCAATGTTCATCAATTCATGAGTTATTTTGATATTGTTAATCAATTCATCAGTTATTTTGATAATGTTCATCAGTTCAAGTTATTATTGTTATCAGTTTTCTATAAAAAAAACAATGTTCATCAGTTCATCGGTTAATTTTGATAATGTTCATCAATTGAAGCTATTGTTGTTTATCAGTTTAGTGGTGTTCTTAAAAAAATACAATGTTTATCAGTTCATCAGTTATTTTTGATATTGTTCATCAGTTATTTTTGATAATGTTCATCAATTTAACTATTATTTTTTTATAAAATTAAATATTCGTCAATTTTCTTTTAAAAAAAATAAATGTTCATGAGTTTTAAAAAAAATTAAACGTTCATCATTTTAGAGCAAAATTTGAATGTCCAGCAATGTTTATAAGCTAGTAAAATATAGGTGTGGAAATAGCAAAAACAAACCTGGCACAAATAATAGAAGGGACACTTGTCATCATATAAGGACTTTCTAGACTTTTTAATCTTTTCCCACTTTCTATAGGATCACGACTCGGCGGCCTTGGGTTCACTTATATAATTTACCAATTAGTATAATTTATTTATCGTTTTGTAAGGTGTATATACGTATAGTTTCCTAAAGTATCTATGCAAAAACGTTTATTATACTTTCTTTTATCAGTTCATGTTACATGCAGAAGACCTTATGCTTTGTTGTGACAAGTTTCGTGAAGGCTATGAAATCATACATCATTTCACAGACCGGAAATCTTTATATCGTCAAACACATGGAAAGGATGATGGCTCTTTTGGATATCTGTATTGAATACACGAACCTTTTAGTCGATCAGAGTGTAGTCATTTGTCAAAAATGTATTTTTTTCAATTTAAAATTATCTTATTGAAAGAGAAAAATATACTATGAAATGGCCAGACTAACATGACTATTGGGCTTGAATAATATTTTATTGTCCACTAATTCCCAACTTTTTTTATTGTCATTGGGCTTGTTTCCTATAGTTGGGCCTTAGTGCGCTAAAACTAAAAAGGATTTCATAATAGAACTTGGTATTGGTGTTGTGCACATGTAAGATCAGCTAATGGTGTTCTGTTTCGGAGGATTATTTATGCAAAGTCTCGTGATAAGTATGATAATTAAAATGGAGCTGTTTGGCAAGGTTGGCCGAGGTGAGAACAAATCATTAGACCACATGTACTAGTAAATGGGATATCGCGTTATAGGAGGGACGACGCGTGGTGTATGGATTTGGGTCGTTGGGGGTGTGTTTTGGTCAAGACCATTGCCACATTGAACGTGCAATTAAAAAACAAAACGTTCAAAAATAATGTTTTCTTTATTAATATTAAATATTTTTATTTAGATATAAATACTCTAAATATTCTTTCATTTTTATTAATAGCTTCCTGTATGTTGTCTTATATTTTCAACTACAAAAATGTCTTAAATAACTCTCACTAATCTTGGCAACAAAACGTTCAAACACCCAATTTCAAATTTTGATTCGGTCACTCATCATTAGTTAATTTTCAACTCGTAACTTTTGATTACGGTACACAATCACAAGATAAGCAACACCATAAAGACGAACTATTATGTGCATCACGCCAGGATCATATGAGAGGCCAACAACCTAAAAGGGTGGTAAAGGTTATGTGAAATGTCTCTAAGTCATCATTAACAAATCATTAGACGACATGTACTGGTGAATGAGATAAAGCGTTATCAGGAAGGACCACGCGTGATGTATATGGATTTGGGGTGTGTTTTGGTTAAGAACATCGGAACGTGTAATGAAAAAAGATCAAACAGTCAAAATAAAATGAGGGTGTTTGCTTTTATAAAAAATAATGTTTTCTTTATTAATTTTAAGGGTCCGTTTGGTTTGAGCCTTTTATCCAAAAAGATTAGACTTAAAGTAAAATAAGTTGTTTGTTTACAATATATGAGGTTTGAAAATGGGAGTCAACCCCACAAATAAAGGGATAGACAAAGAGAATTTTTTTTTAAATAAACATTTTACTTCCACCTTTACCAAAATGAACCATTTAAACCATGTTTTTTGTCTTGTAGCGAGACAGAGAGTAATTGAAAAGGAGAGCAAAGCATTTGCTCTTCATGTTCTTTGTCTTGTAGCGAGGCGGAGAGCAATTGGAAGGGAAAGCAAAGCATTTGCTCTTCATGTTCTTTGCCTTGTAGCGAGGCGGAGAGCGATTGGGAGGGAGAACAAAGCATTTGCTCTCTATATTCTTTGACTTGTAGCGAGGATAAGTGGGTGAAATGAGTTGGAGAGCAAATGGTTTGCTCGCCCAAAGTGTCGATTTTAGTAAACTCCTTTAAAAGTGTTTATTTTTGTAATTGAGTGTTAGAAGCGTTTATTGTGGTAATTGATTTATAGACAAATCCATTCATAAGTTGTTACTTTGCCTTGTTTTTCCCTGACGTCGTTTTTTTTAATCTTTCGATTCTTTTCATTGATTATTTCCACATGATTATGGCCCACATTATTTTAGTATATTATTACTAGTAATTTATATATTTTATAATATATTTGTTCTCTTATACCTTAAATTCAAATTCAAACCTTAAACCCATCAACAAACCAAACGGACCCTAAATATTTTCATTTAGTTATAAATACTCTAAAGAGTCAATTACTTAAATCATCTCTGTGGTTTGTCAGGTATAACAAAAATGGTCCCTAAACTTTTTTTCCTCGGATCCTCTACTTGTGATTTTGACCCATAATGGGATTGGTCCCTTGACCACTATTTCTGTTAGTTTGACCTTTTTAGATTGCTGAAATAACATAAATACCCTTAAAAGTAAGGTCCCTATGGTTTGTGAGGTATCACAAATTTAGTCCCTAATTTTTTTTATTACGTTTTCGTTCGTTTTATACATTTTCATCCGTTTTATACGTTTTTGTCCGTTTTCTTACGTTTTCGTTTGTTTTTATACATTTTCATCCATTTTTGAACGTTTTCGTTCGTTTTTATGTTTCGTCCGACTTTATACATTTTTGTCCATTTTTATACGTTTTCAACCGTTTTTCTTACGTTATTATACGTTTTCGTCCATTTTTATACGTTTTCGACCATTTTTATGACGTATTCATACGTTTTTATATGTTTTCATCCATTTTCGGCCGTTTTCATCCGTTTTCGTCCGTATTTATACGTTTTCGTCCGTTTTTATATGTTTTCATCCGTTTTCGTCCGTTTTTCATACGTTTTATCCGTTTTCATCAGTTTTTGTACGTTTTCGTTTATTTTCATCCTTTTTATACGTTTTCGTCCGTTTTTTACATTTTCATTCGTTTTCATACATTCTCGTCCGTTTTTATACGATTTTGTCCGTATTTATACGTTTCCATCCGTTTTCTTACGTTTTTATACCCTTTCATCCGTTTTACACGTTCTCATTTGTTTTTATACGTTTTTGACCGTTTTTATAGGTTTTTCTTACGTTTCTATATGTTTCATCCATTTCCGTCTGTTTTTATACGTTTCATCCGTTTGTATACATTTCATCCGTTTATATATGTTTTTTCCATTTTACTTACATTTTTATACAGACCAGAAACGTATGAAAACGTAAAAAAAAATGTGTAAAAACGGATACAAACGTATGAAAATGTAAGAAAACGGACCAAAATGTATAAAAATGTATGAAGATGTAAGAAAACGTATAAAAAGGACAAAAAAGTATAAAACGGATGAAAACGTATAAAAACGGAAGGAAACGTAAGAGAAATAGACGAAAACATATAAAAGAGATGAAAATGTATAAAACATACCAAAACGGATGAAAACGTATAAAACGGATGAAAACGTATAAAAAACGGATGAAAACGTATAAAAACGGATAAAGACGTATAAAAACGGGCAAATATGTATAAAACGTAAGAAAAACGAACGTAAATGTATAAAATCGGACAAGAACGTATTAAAACGGATGAAAACGTATAAAAACATAATTAAATGGATGAAAACATTTAAAAACGTATGATAACGTAAGAAAAATGGATGAAAACATATTAAAACGGACGAAAACGCATAAAAACATAAGAAAACGGAAAAGAACATATAAAAACGGGCGCAAATGCATAAAACACATACGAAAACGGATAAGAACATAAGAAATGGACGAAAACGTAAAAGAACGGACGAAAACGTATAAAAGCGGATGAAAACATATAAAAACGGACGAAAACGTATAAAAGCGGACAAAGACGTAAGTAAAACTGACGAAAATGAATAAAAACGGATGAACACTTATAAAAACGGATGAAAACGTATAAAAACGAAATAAAACGAATGAAAGCGTATAAAAACGGAATAAAACGGATGAAAACGTAAAAACTTATAAAACTGTCAAAAGCGTATAAAAACGGACGAAAACGTATAAAAATGGATGAAAACGAATAAAAATGGACAAAAACGTAAGAAAAACGGACGAAAACTTATAAAAACGAATGAAAACGTATAAACCGACAAAAAACGTATAAAACGTAAGGAAACCGGATGAAAACGTATAAAAACGGACGAAAATGTATAAAAATGGATAAAAACATATAAAAACGCACGAAGCGGATAAAAACATATGAAAACGAACAAAAATGTAATAAAAAAATTAGGTACTAAATTCATGATACCTCACAAACTATTAGGACCTTACTTTTAAGGGTATTTACGTCATTTCAGCCATCTAAAACGGTCAAACTAACGGAAATAGTGTAACACCCCCAAACTATCGCAGCGGAAGATTGTGTCACTAGGGTGCTACTTCATAATACAAAGTACAAGTTATAGAAAACGACCTCTAAATGAGACGTTTTGAAAAGTTACCATTCGATAATTGAAATCAAAGTTACAAACATGAGGTCCCAAGTATAATATATTAAAGTTTACAAAATGTTTCGAATGATAAATGACAAAAGCATAAGTCTTCAAAATATGTCGTGCAACTCTATGCTTCAAACTTTAGTTTTCGCCTTATGACCTGAGTTAAACATGCTAAAAAGTGTCAACACTGTAAGATATTGGATTTCACATACACATCAAACCATAATACAAAGTGGGCGTATAAGTGGAATTCTAGAGAGAGAAAGTTAGAGGTTTAGGGAACTTAGTGAGAGAAAGTGAAAGATATTATTATGAGCTCCAACTCTCTACCTTGGGAGGTAGAGAGTATTTATAATCTTACATAAAACGCCACACAACGGGCTGTGGATCAGGCATACAGTGGGTAAAGACCCGTCCGTCCTCCACGGTGTTACTTAACTAAATACTACTTAGCTTGAAATAACTACGACTACGAGCTTTCTAACGATTACATATACTTGAGGCGACCGACTCTTTAATACCTGGAATTTCTAATTCCTAACAATCTCCCCCTAAGGGAGGTCACCTCAATCATGTACTAAAATTACATTGAATACAAATAGATATTACATTAACAATTGTTCTTGCATTCTTGATATAGTACTTAGCTCCTAAGCTCGTAGTCATTGATTCATCACATTGCATGTTTGGTTACTCCAGGTGGAGGTCTTTTACTGATCCACGTGATAATAAATTTGAGCAAGCTTTTGAGACCATCAGCTAACAAAAATCTCTGAGACATCCATTGTGGTGTTGGTATTATGTGATGTTGTGACTTTTGGACCGACATGCTCACATTCTGGATCATGATATCTTCTCATCAGAGTAGCGGAAGCTTTCGTTGATTTATGATATTGGCAGCAGCGTAGCAGAAGCATGGGGTGAAAATATCAGAGTCATTGATGCACTAATCATGATTTCTCAAGAGATGAATGTGTAGAGTGAGCATGTGGCTATGGAATGACCGCTTCATTCTGATCAGCTGCAAACGTCGGGTGTACCTGCATACAACAGTTAGCAATAAAGTGCACGAAAGTGTCTTTGATCACTTTCGTTGAATTGAGGTACACGACCCACGGTTCCCCGTTGATCAGTACAAGTACTGCCTGTGATCAGGTAAGATTCCGAAGAATTTCCTTGACAGGGTTTCGCAGCTGCTCAAGCTGTTCTCAGACCGGAACGTCTCAAAGAAGACAACACGGAGTGAGTGAACCAGCGAATTTACGTCCATTGATTGATGAAAAGAGATTTGAAAAACAATCGTGTATTACTCAATAGAAATTGTTTTGCAATACACCGAAGGTTTTATTGAAAAATCAATTATCAATCATAAAAACACCTTTTGATTTGAAAAATTAGTACACGGTCGACGTGCTGAAGAAAAGATTTTTAAACACAAAGACCGGTTTTTCAAAGGTATCCGTCAATCCATAACCTGAACCAGGATTGATTCAAAAGATTGAATTGCCCCATTGTTTCTGTTCAGTTGTCACATGGTTGATCTATTTGATAGATCTCACATGCCACCTACCATGAGCTTGTTTGATGTTGGCTCCAGAAGGCTTTCCATCTTCATTGTGAGTATGTTTGCATATCACTCAGATGTTCTGGCAATACCACAAGGATAATGTGTAGGACTCAAGATATAATCTCTCTTTCCACATTGTGTGAAATAGAGAGTCTTCATTGAAAGTGTCCTAATGAGATTTATAAATGATCTCGTGGCTCTAGACTCAATATGTGCATATTTGGTTCCTGTGCCGGAGACTAGGGAGAGGGTCTCCTTCTTCAATATCAACAATCTCTAAGAGAAAGTCGATAGATAATGTCGGTTCCCCGTGAGAATGAAACAAGTCCTTTTAAGAGGAACTTGAGTGGTTTGGAAAGTTGAAGTGCAGTGCGTCACTGGGTCCATGACGTCTTGTCTTCAATACCGATGTTACCATCAGTAGCATATGAATTGAACCTGGTTTCTGCCCTAAGGTTGAATATATGGAGGGCTATTTGTTTTCACCCTTTTCTCATTCAATTCTTTTTAATTCTTCAACCCCTTCAGTGCTTACCGAGACTTCATAGCTAGAACCTTGTTGGGTTTATTCCAGTACTAGCTCAGTCTCAGTCCGCACTCTTCCCATATCTCATTTTTCTCCTTTTATCATCATACCTAAGAACTCTACACTAACTAGTGGATAGTCCCTGGGTAGATCCTTCCGGTTCTGGCGGATCATGGGAACACATACCTAACCTTATCATCCTTATATCACCGTACATAAAGTAAAGTTGGTCGGTCTATTTGGTATTGTTCATCTGCCATTTGAACCAATTGAAAACCATTTGAAAATCAATCCAGATACTTGTGATATAATATCATAGCATTTTGTACCTGAATTGTTTTTGATATTTTTAGAACGAGAACTCCCCCTCAACATGTGCATCAAATATTTGAAATCATTTTGCACATGGAGGCAAGAGAAAGAATTAACTTCTTTGATTACCATTTTCTAAAAGATATCAACATCACTTCCCTAATCAAGACAAGTAGATAAAGCACTTTGGGGAAGGATGAGATTTTCATAATTTTGCTCCCCCTCAATATGTGCCTCGAGATTTGAAAAGAGTTTTGCACATACTAGAGGGAACCTGCACATTGAGATAAGTGATCACGTTTCAAATCATAGGTTTAAGATAGATGCTCCCCCTCAACATATGTGGGAAGGATAGCATGTACATCCTGATAAAACCATTTACCGAATTATCAGTTTAAATTCAATTTAAATCACACATTCTCCCCCGATCACAATTATCAAATCATTTGAGATTTGTGATCTCTTATAGATTTAAATTGATTTTGAAAGCTTTTAAGGAGAATTGTGACTTGATTATGAAAGCGATTTAACTGATAAGGATCGGATTTTAAGACTTTAAACTCCATTGATAAAACATGCATGTATATCTTTTGAAAACAATTTAATGCCAAATAACTTTTTAATTTTATTGAAATCATTCTCCCCCTCAATCAATGACATAGGTTGTTGATTGAGAGATTCATATTTTGACAAATAAGTCCAGATGATTATCAAAAATAGAGTCCGAGTTATTTTTCAAAACAGTTAGTTTTCATCAGATAAATGTTTATAGAATCAGAGCATGGAATTTTGAAAACATGATAAAGTATGGCTCTGTTCTTTCTTAACAAAGCGGGTTACTGCCTGAGATGACAATACGCCATTGTTTCTCTTTCTCTCAAAAATAACATTTTTTTTTAAGAATTCGAACAACATCTAAAGTCCCGTGTCATTCTTTGAATGACAGCACAAAGACCGTAGATATTGTCGAACCGAGAAAAAGCATAACAAATTGACAATTTTTTTTTTTCGAATAGATATATACAAGAGATAGATGAAGATAGACCTTTACTCCTCGTCTTCCTCCTGAAGACGTTTGAGTGTTTCTGGTTGAAGGCTTTTCAAGCCAAGACGTGGAAGAATAAACTCAAAACGTTCTCTTGGAAGAGCTTTGGTGAAGATGTCTGCTAACTGATATTCAGACCTCACAAAATAGAGTTCCACCACACCTTTTTCCACTTGCTCCCTGATGAAATGATGTCGAATGTCGATATGCTTAGCTCTTGAGTGTTGAACGTTATTGCATGAAAGAGCAATAGCACTTTTATTATCACAGTACAGAGGGATTTTGTTGAATTCAAAGCCATAGTCAGATAATTGAGATCTCATCCATAAGATTTGAGCACAACAAGATGACATGGCTATGTATTCAGCCTCTGTAGAGGAAATAGAAGTACTCATTTGCTTCTTTGAAGACCAGCTCACAAGCTTATCACCCAAAACCTGAGCACCTCCAGACGTACTTCGACGTGTATCTTGACAACCTGCATGATCAGCATCTGCATAGGCCGTTAGTGACATACCGGTGTCCTTCGGGTACCATAGTCCCATATTGATGGTTCCTTGGAGATACCGAAAGACCCGTTTAACCGCTTCAAGGTGCTTTTTAGTAGGCTTAGATTGATATCTAGCACACATGCACACAGCGAACAAAATGTCTGGTCTACTAGCTGTGAGGTACATCAGGGATCCAATCATACTACGATATTCTGTTTGATCTACCATGATCCCTGAGTGGTCCTCATCCAGCTTAGTTCGTTCAATCATGGGAGTGTCAACAGGGTCACTAGAATCAAATCCAAATTTCTTTAAAATCTCATTTGCATATTTAGATTGATTTATGAAAATGCCTCCGGGACTTTGTGAAATTTGTAATCCCAAGAAAAATGACATTTGTCCCATCATTGACATTTGAAATTTTGAACCCATTTCATTAGAAAAACGATCACATTCCATTGGGTCAGTCGAGGCAAAAATAATATCATCAACATAAATTTGAACGTGAATTAAGTGTTTGCCTGACTTTCTGGTGAACAAAGTAGGATCAACTGCTCCTTTGTTGAATCCAGTAGATAGAAGAAACTTTGACAGCGTATCATACCATGCTCTAGGAGCTTGCTTCAAACCATATAGGGCCTTTTTCAAGCGATAAACACGAGTAGGATGCTCTGAATTCACAAAACCCTCTGGCTGGCTGACGTAAACCACTTCTTTCAGATCTCCATTAAGAAATGCGGTTTTCACGTCCATCTGATAAACAACCATGTTCTTGCTAGCAACATTAGCCAAGAAGATTCTGATCGCCTCAATACGAGCAACTGGAGCAAAAGATTCCTCAAAGTCTATACCTTCTTCTTGACGATAACCTTTAGCCACTAACCTAGCCTTATTTTTCAAAACATCACCATGCTCATCAAGCTTTACTTTGAAGATCCACTTAAGAGCAATGATCATAGCACAATCTGGAGCTGGTACTAATTCCGATACATCTAATCGATCAAACTCATGAATTTCATCTTGCATGGCATTGAACCAGCTGTCTTCATTCATAGCAGTTTTAACATCTTTAGGTTCGATCTTTGAGAGTACAGAGTTAAAGAAGCACCATAAGGCATCAGTAGCAAGCTGTTTATGAGTGGATACCTGACGAGAAGGATTTCCAATGATGTTGTCTAATGGATGATTGTGAGTCCATTTTCTAAGGTGTTCATGTGGTAGTTGTTGAGGGACTGAAGTAGCAGAGTCGATGTCTCCTGAAGAACATGGTTCTGATGAAGATTCAGGAGCAAATGTGTTTTCAAATGGAGCATCTTCAGGAGTAGCAAAGGGATTAACTTCATCATTGATGCCAGAAACAGTTCCATGATGTACATTTGAAGAATGATGATTTGTTGATGAGACTGAAGGATCAGCAGCAGGTGCTTCTTGACTTAAATATATTGAGACTGAGGGATTGACTTCATTCACAGGAATATGAGCAGCCTCTGTTGTAGGAATCGACACCTCATTAGTACTTGGATCATAAAGTTCATCAAACATAGGATCAAAAAATTTCTTTAAATCATCTTCAGATGGAGGTACAAATGGAGTCTCTTGAGAAGAGTTTGGAACAAGGGATGAACCAATGGGACTGTTTTGAAGTGCGGGTCCTGAACTGAATTGTCCAGGAGCCATTTGACCGGTCAGCTCATCAAATGTAACGTGAATTGTTTCCATGATATTTCGGGTTCTTTTGTTGTAGATTCGGTATCCCTTTTTGTTTGGTGCATACCCTACAAAAACTCCAATGTCTGCTTTTGCTCTAAGTTTGCCTAAGTCTTGTCCCTCATTAGTTGGATAACACAATGCACCAAACACACGAAGGAAAGAGAGATTAGGTTTTCTGTTGTGGACAAGTTCATATGGAGTTTTTCCATGAACAGTGTGAATCAGGGAACGGTTTTGTGTGTAGCATGCAGTGGCAATAGCTTCAGCCCAGAGAAACATTGGAACCTTTGAGTAAATCAACATAGTTCTAGCTGCTTCTACAAGAGTTCGATTTCGTCTTTCAACTACACCGTTCTGTTGAGGAGTTCGTGGAACACTTCTTTGATGGCTGATTCCAACGTTTTCATAAAATTCACTAAGTTGTTTGTTAACAAACTCAGTTCCATTGTCTGTTCTGATAATTCTGACGGTTTTGTTAAGTCGAACCTGCAGCTGTTTGATGAGTTTGATGATGATATCAGGAGTTTCATCCTTTGTCCTTAAGAACTTGACCCAGGTGAATCTAGAGTAATCATCAACCACAACTAACATATATTTCTTCCCAAAGATATTCTGCACCCTCATTGGTCCACATAAATCCATATGAATTGTATGAAGAACTTCTGTGACAGAGTTAGTAGGTTTGGGTTTATGGGCATACTTCTTGCTTTTTCCCAATTGACATGCTGAACAAAGATGATCCTTTTCATACTTGAGTCTAGGTAAACCTACAACTAAGTCCTTTCTGGAGAGATCATTGATGGTGCCGAAGTTCAAGTGATTGAGACGACGATGCCATAACCATGACTTTGTTTTAGAAGCCTTGGATAGCAAGCAAATTGGAGAAGACTTCATCATATCTTCAATAGAGATGGTGTATAGATTTGAACCACGTGAACCTCTCAAAAGTTCCTTACCATCAAGTTCTCTAATGAAGCAGGTATGTTTTCTGAAGGCTACTTCTAGATCAGAATCGCAGAATTGACCAACAGAGAACAAGTTATGACCAAGACCTTCTACATAGTAAACCCTGGAGATAACACTTTTGCCAACAACATAATCTCCATAACCCATAATAGCACCGAAATGATCATTCCCGAATCTAACTGTCCCGATGAATTTGCTCACGAAGTTCATGAGCCGCGATCGGTCGCCAGTCATATGCTTGGAACAGCCTTAGTCCAGGTACCACAGAATGATTTGAACGATCTGCAGTTGAACACAGACAAGAATGGATAACTGGATAATTGGGATCCCCATGCAAGAATGGGTTCCATTTGGTTAGTAACAATGGTTGGAACACCCACATCAGAAATAGAAGCATTCATATCAGAAATTAAGGCAATGGAATCATTATGAATAGATGCAGTACTAGTGTCTGTATTAGCCCTATTCAAAGTGTGCTCACTTCTTAAGGGAATAGTTCTACCAGTAGGCATCCATTTTCTAGTGGGCATTGTCTGATTAGTCTTATGACCAACAGGTATCCAATGATAGCCTATCTTACTAAATGTTCTTCCCGTGGGTTTCCACTGTTTTCTAACTTTCTTTTGTTTTTGCCTTTTAGCCTTCTTAGCATGATTTTTAGCATTAACAATATTAACTGGACAATTAACATCATTAGGCAAAACATTAACAACACATTCATGATTAGAAGCAGAATTCAAGCAGACATCAATACAAGGTTTGCAAATAGTATCAGAATTCGAATTAATTATAGTACGCCTATGGCTAATACTAGAATCAACACGATTCGTTTTATTCGGCTCAAACTTAAAGTTCCTAGGTAGGTCTTCTACTCTCTTCCAATGCACATTCTTAGCTTACGAGGTCGTGTCTTTCCTTGTATTGTCTTGAGACTTTGACCTGCTTGCTTTAATGTCACTGATTACTCCTGTAGAGGGAATGGGAACATTAGTTGGTTTTGCTACTCTTTGCATCTCCTGTTTAGATGTTCTGGGATCTGAATTACATGTAGGCACACCAAGGTTCACTTTCTTAAAACTAGAAGTGCTGGGATTTGTACTCCTAGAAGGCACACTTGAGTTCACATTCTTAGCACTAACAGATTTGGAATCTGAACTGCTTGAAGGCACATTAGGGTTTACATTCATAACATTTGTCATTGAATGACTTGCATGCTTGGCACTAGGCATAGAACACAGTATCAAGGGATTGACTTGCTCACCTAAGGTTTTAGGGCATATTGTAATAAGGCATTCTAGAAGTTCTTGAGATCGTTTGGCATATAAGCATGCATGGCCAATTTCATTATCATCTGATTTTTCTAACTTATCCTTTTCTACAATCTCACGGAGACATTCTAGGCTGTCTTTAAGATGTGAGAAATATGTTTGAATAGCAAGTTTGTTATTCCTGAGATGAGGAGGAACATATTTCACAGATAAAGCATATTTATTACAAGAGTGAACCTTTGATACATCATTCTCCCCATTGGTCATTGGCATTTTTCCTTTTACCTGACTCTTCAGATTCTCAATTTCCTTTTGCAATGAAGCTATTTGTTCGTTATTTTTGTTCCGAGTGACCTTTATTGATTCAAATAACTCATTGAAATGACGTTTAACCTTTTCATTTTCTTCTAAAAAACTTTCGTTTTCCTTTTGTAATGCATTTACTAAGTTTTGAAGATGAAATGTTTGAGAATTCTGAGAATCTAAAGGAGGAGGCATTTGGGAGCCTGTCATATTGTTTTTTTGACCCTTTAATTAAGAGATTTGGGCTTTCAACTTTCTGATCGTGTTGCAATGAGCTTGAATCTGTTCATCACGTTTGTTAATTTGAAAAACTGCATCAAAGTCTGGAGCATCTGAGGATGTCTTGATATTTGAGGTTTTGACATTTTCTTTAAGATGTTGATATTTTAGTTGTAAATTAAAATGCTCAGCCTCTAGTTTAGAAAAATGTTTAACCAAATTGTCGTGATCATCCAGTTCAATTTTCTCAGTTAGTTTAGAATTAGTGTTTTCAAGCTCAATGACACGATCATGGGAAACTTTCAGGGCAACAGATAGTTCATGAAATTGGGAAGCATTAATAGAAGATTTTGTAGCAGTGAAAAACATATCTTGAGCAACACATTCAGTAATAAGAGTCTCATTTAATGTATGCAAGTTCTTCCTCTCAATCTCATTATATTTTAGTGCTCTCTCATAGTCACTAACTTCAACTATCATTGCATCAAATTCCTTTTCCATTCCCTTAATATCAGTATCTATCCCCTTTTTAAGACTCTCAAAGTGATCTTTTAGGAGTTTAAAGAAAGGAATGACCTCAGTTAAATAGCATTCTTTTGTTTGTTCAAAACCCCTTTCCCCTTCAGTTATCCCAGTGGGTGTGATCATTTTCTTACAAGTTTTCTCAAAATCAACAAATAGTTGAAAAATAACATATTGACTGATTAAGGTCTTGCTTTTAGTAGCAATAGTTCTAGGAACTAGATGCATTGGTGTATTGGGAGGATACACAGTTGCTTTAGGCATTTTCCTAAGGGGAGGGTTTGTTTCAACAATATTTTCCGCTTTCTGCTTATCTAAGTCCATTTTCCAGAACACTTGTTCGGGAGTCAACAATGTTTGAGGCTTAAACATGTTCAAGGAGATCCAATTCTCCTTTTTGTAGTCATGGGGAGTAATAATTACTTTCTTCTCTTTGCATTTAGGATCCTTTAGTTTCTTATTCATCTTCTCCCTAGTGATTTCATCTAATTTCTTATCTTCCTCTGTGCACTCAAAGCAACTAGGTTTTTGTCTAGGTTTAAGAATCTCATTGCCATCATAGATCACACTTTGAGCTGCTTTTGCTATCTTCCCGTACTCAGGGTTGGGTTTATCTATAATGGGAACACTATGCTTATCGCTTAGAACTCTATGCTTAGTGATCATGTGAGCAGTCTGAATGGTGTTCCCTTGTATGTACAACTTGTTTTCAAGTTTGTTTTTCAAAGTTTTCAGATTAGAAAAGTCTTTCAAGAGTTTTGATTCCTTTGCATTAAATTCTTGCTTAAGCATTTTCACATTTTCTTGAAGTTCTTGTTTTTGTTTAGCAGTTTTAGAAAGCTTTTCTTGCAAGGAATTTAACTCTTGTTTTAGTACTTCTTCTCTAAAATTACTTTTTCTAATGATTGTACGCACTTGGTCATCCATTTCCTGCTCACGAGTGGTCAACTCAAATTTTGCACGTTGTTCATAAATAGCAACACGTTCTTTATAGGCATTTAGTTCAGAAACTACAGAATCATCAGAGGCACATGCAGTGAATTCATCAAAAACATAATCATTATTGACTGCAGAAGATGTATCACTTGGTACAACTTCACTTTCACTTTGTTTCACATATTGATCATATGGGACAACATTGATACTATCCATATTTTCAATATTTGATTCAAAAGTTTCAGTTGATTGTACTTTGTCATGCATCTTTTGCACATCAGCATCATCGTATAATTTTAATACCTCTAAGATGAGTTTCTCTTTGGATGGGCCAGCTTGTGGTGAAGATGAGACCTTGGGAGAAACCATTGGAGAAATGCTAGCCATAAAATTGTGTGTGCAGTAGGTCCATCATCCACATCAGAGTCGTATGCATCACAATCAGCGACTTGAAAGGCATTCTGATGATTGTGACCTATCTCCTGAATTGGCTGCTCATCCACATCTGCATCATAGGTCTTGGCATTGCCCTCAGCAAGAAACAACAACTCCTCATCATCCAAAGCAGCACCATTATCCTGAGCTTGTACAAGCAGCATCTTATCTCTGAATTAATCAGCATTCTGAGGGCGTTTTGGCGATGTGCAGTTCCTTGCAATGTGTCCCTCACCTCCACAATTGTAACATTTGATTGGCTTTGCTTGACCCTGATTTCCATTCCTTCCTCTATTCTGATTTGCAGCATAACCTCTACCAGCTCCACCTCTTGCTTGTTCGTACTGTCGTTCTTGAACTGGCTGTACCATAACCTTCCCATCTCTGACAGTGGCTTGATTATGTGGGTTGGAAGCAGTTCTGAGATTGTTGTTGGTGTGTGGAAGAGAGTTCATGTTTTGACTAATCAGAAGAGCTAGTTGATTAATGATGTTTCCCACGTGTGCCTCAGCATCAGCTTGTTTGAACATAGGATCAGGAATGAGTTTGTGATTACCATTACCCGTGGGTATGACTTGTGATGCTTTGGTTGTGATTCCGATGTTTGAGTAAAATGCAGTTGAATCATTTGATGAGCTTGTTTCACTCTGGTTGGTTTTGAACTGATTAAGAATCATTTTTTCAAACATAGCATGTCTCTCATTTTGGAGAAGAAAGGCATACAGTTGCTCATAGTTTGTATTCTTCAATCCTTTAGTGAGCTTCACAAAAGTGACAAACTTGTGCCATTCTGGATTCATATTGTTCACAAACTTTGAGTTCAGCTGAATGTTCGGCATTGTCATCTTAATATTTCTCATGTCATTCACAAGTTTGTGGAACCTCACATAGTACTCATAGACACTCTCATCTGGTTTTATCTTGAAGTGCTCAAATTCATCATACAACTGTGATTCTCGATCTTCAACAGTTAGCTCAGAACCAGAAAGAAGCATCTTGACATTATCCCATACAGCTTTTGCCTCGGTGTTGTGATTGATAAGCTTGTAGATGTCCTTTGGTAGACCTTGCAGTATAATGTTAGAAGCTCGGATATCTGCATCGAATCTCTTTTTCTCCTTATCATCAAGCTCATCATACATCTTTGGTCTGTCCATTCCGTAAATCAGAGTTCCATCTTCAGCAGTATCTAGTATATCTCTAGTAGTCTCAACTCGGTAAGGTCCTTCATCAATGGATTTGAGAATGTTAACCCCATTTTCTTTTCTAAGACAGTACAATCTGATTCGTTGAGCCCAAGAGTCATAGTCAGTTCTGTCAAGCATGGGTGGACGAGTATCTGAGCCAGCAGCTTGAACATCCTCTGCAACAGTGGAGATGATAGTAGGAACGTTGGTAGACATGTTAACAGATTACACGGGATTTTATAACTCTATGATTAAACCGGGAAATAGATTCTTTCACGGGATTTTACTAAATCAAGAGAAAACCGTATTTAAAAAAAATCACCCAAGTCGCTAGATAATTATGCACCAAGTCGCTAACTACTAAGTCGCTATACTATCAAGTCGCTAAAGTCCCAAGTCGCTAAAACAGCAGTCAAGTCGCTAAATAGCAACTCGCTAAGTCTCTAGTTGCTAGCAAAATTTTGGCAGCAATTCGCTAAGATCCAAGTCGCTAATGAGTCAAGTCGCTAAATAGCAACTCGCTATGGACCAAGTCGCTAACGAACACACGTACAACTCGCTAACTTCTACCAAGTCGCTACCCGTAGTGGAGAATCCACTACTTGTACTGTTTGTCGGCTTGTCTCACTAGACAAGTCGCTAAGCCTAACTCGCTACCTTCACAAACTGCAACTCGCTACCAAAATGTAAAGCAAGTCGCTAGCAAGAAAAGCAATACGTAGGTCAAGTCGCTAGCAAGAAAACTTCACAAACATCACTTTTCAATCCAAAAACAACCCAACCAAGATGATTCAAGCTTACCAAATGAAAACCTAAACACTTGTGATGATTCTAAACACAAAAGTACTAACAAAATCCAAGCTTTAACACAAGAAATCAACCAAATGATGCACAAACCACTAAACCTTTTTAAACTCAAAAACCACTTAAAAACCACTAGAAATCCAAAGATGTGCAAGATATGATCTAACCATGGCTCTTGATACCAATTGTAAGATATTGGATTTCACATACACATCAAACCATAACACAAAGTGGGCGTATAAGTGGAATTCTAGAGAGAGAAAGTTAGAGGTTTAGGGAACTTAGTGAGAGAAAGTGAAAGATATTATTATGAGCTCCAACTCTCTACCTTGGGAGGTAGAGAGTATTTATAGTCTTACATAAAACGCCACACAACGGGCTGTGGATCAGGCATACAGTGGGTAAAGACCCGTCCGTCCTCCACGGTGTTACTTAACTAAATACTACTTAGCTTGAAATAACTACGACTACGAGCTTTCTAACGATTACATATACTTGAGGCGACCGACTCTTTAATACCTGGAATTTCTAATTCCTAACAAACACAATGGTTGGTAAGTTCATAGAGTTTGTTTAACATGTAAAGCTTTTAAAAAATGTTCACACAGCAAAGGCATTGTAAATCCACTCAATTGCAAGTCCCGCCCATACTTGCAACCTGTGTGTTCACAACCCACTGCTAGAATATATTATGAGTAAGACATATGTGTATACGATATATGCAAGTGCTTAATGTGAAGAGTAACAACCAACAAAAATGCACATGCTGGGAGCCTCTTCCCAAAGAAATACTGCTAACAACTAAACTGCACATATTAGGAGCCTCTTCCCAAAGAACTACTGCTAGCGACTAAACTGCACATACTGGGAAACAACTTCCCGCACATAATAATCACGTAGTAATAATGCATCATGTTGACTAAACAGCACAAATTGGGAACCACTTCCCAAAGAACTACTAGGAGCCACTTCCCAAAGACTACTATTAACATACTCTAACCTCTAGCAATCGTACTAAGATAATTGGATTGCTCCATTTATGTTGGGAGACTTTTAAATTGGACTGCTCCGTTTATGTTGGGAGACTTTAGTGTAGCTCACGATGAGACTTTCAATTTTTAGTATAACACAATTAAGTATAACGCAATCAAGTATAATAAGTATAGCGTAACATAAAAGTATAAATGTTTTGAGTATTTGCATCTGTAAAAGCAAGTAGTTGAGTATGTATCTCCCCCAAAGAGTTTGTAAAACGATTAAACGAGTAAAAGTGGGGATACAAACTCACCGTGAACTAATGTTATCAAAATGTATAACAGAATTTATGGACAAGCCTGGAAGTCTCTACGTACAACCTAGAAATATGATATCGTGTCTTAGGTTTGGAATAACGATGCGAAAGTATAAACATGCCTATATACGTCCTTATATTGATCATGAAGTAGTACTTTCTAGTTTTGTGTATGTTTGTTTATGAAATAGTTTTAGTTTGTATATCTCGTACTACCGTTCGGGCCATCATAATCCAGAGGTCATGTAGTAAACGTTCGAGGAGCCAGGACACTTTAAATCGTAAATCCAACAACTCGTCGACCCGTTTACCCAGATGAAACCCCTCACATGAAGCTCCCTAGTGTTGTAGTACTTATTATGAAAAACATTCGTTTTTCTTGTGGCATATAGATTAGGTGGTGTACATGGTTCCTAATTACTTGACAAGTGAAACTATATTTTGACGCCGAAAAACTGTCTTACCATTTGAGGCAGAAAAATGCCCTTGATTGGTGTTTCCAGACCGAGTTCTCTCGCGGTAGACGTAAAACATCATTCCGGACAACTTTCGTGTTTAACTTTTTGATGAATCGGACCAGAAGTGCCTCTAAAAATTACTCAGGTTCGACAGTAAGCTAATTGGCATTTTTTAGTTTTCTTAGTTTCGCCAACTTCTTTTGATCATAACTTATGACTCGTGTGCTCGTTTTGGGTGATTCAAATTGCTACGTTTTCATTTTAACCTTGTCTACAACAATATGTAAAGTACCAAATCTAGATGTGGTCGGTTTTGTGGCAAATTTATACATAGGTTCACTAGTTTACTAGTTTGTTAACATAATATAACATATAAGGGTTTTAACTTGGTTTTTAGGACTTAGCACATCATGAGTCAATATAAAGAGCATATATAGAATTTAAGGATTATGAAAACAAGGAATAATAACATGCTTAAGTCTTACAACTTTTGGCCTTAATGAAAAGGGAACTCATGAACTAGGATAAGATCTAAACCCTTCAATCGAAAACCCAAGCTTCCGATCCTTCAACACTACCCTTGCTAACCCTTGATAACCTTGTAAGAACCTTATGTATTCAGCCCCTAATCACCTTGTGTAGCTTGTAAGTTAACCATGGAATCACCAAATAAACGCTAGGACTTTGGATCAATCAAAGCTTAACAAGAGCTTTGAAATTGACAAGGACTTGAACTTCTTGAATAATTATGGAAGTAAACTAGCAAATGGAGAGTGTTGTGTGTTGTGTGTGTGCCGTTGAATGAAGGGAGGAAGGGGTTTTTTTAGGCTCATGAGGAGGTTAGTTTTCAAGACTTGTCAAAGCTTCCTTAGTAAGTCTTAACACATGTTACACATCTAAGGGTTCAAGGCTTAAGATTAGAACACATATGTGAAATCTTCCTATGTAAGCTTCTTCATTGACTTGGTGACCAAAAAAATGCCCCATGTGGCATATATTATAAGGTTGGAAAGTTTTGGATACTTATCTTGACTTACGGAGTGGGTTTTGGCCCCGGTAATCGCTAATGGTAAGTCGTAAAGTCATGAAACTTAAAACCGGGTATATTAAAAATAAGAAACTTATAAAAATGTTAAAACTTATTAATCTAACCTATCTTAGCATATTAAATGAGTGATAAGTTTGACGGAGCACATAAACGCTGTTAAAAACTAGAATGGTAAGATATTTAAAAAGAGAATTTCAACTTGTCTTCTCTTAGTGAGACATTTTGTAAAATATTTAACTAGGTATTATCAAAATAATATCTAGTTGATGACTAGGTATATGACTAGGCATGGTAATTTAAAATGTATTAGTCAAAATGTGGTGCGGGTATCGGGAGTGAACAGTAAAATGAATAATAATAGTGAATAGTGAAAATGAATAATAAAAATGAATAGTAACCCGAAAATGCGAATTGTTACAGTACCTACCCCTTAAGGGAACTTCGTCCCGAAGTTCTGTTGATGCTAACTACTTACGGTGCGTCTAAGAAAATGCGTGGTTTCGGGATTTCTAAAACAGTGGGGTTCTCTCTGATTCATCTAAGATTGTGGTTAAAGAGGCGTATAGGATACAAAAATCCCACTTATTTATAATTCATTACTTACATAAAGAAGCGTCCAAATTTATGTAAGTAAGGGATTATAAACTTATGGTTCGGTGATTTATAATTTATTTATTTGAATAAAGAGTCGTCTCAATCCATTCAAATAAGGAGATTATAAATCATCCTACTTAAGATTTTTCGACACAAAACTCGCTTTCTGAGACAAATAGTAAGATAACCAAGTCATCTAATCTCTAAAGCTAAGTAATAATATTATTTAACTTAAATCTCATGTCTCATAAAACAAGAAATGTCACAAGATCAAGTTAAATAATTAGTTATTAATGAGCTCCATATTTTTAATGACTCGACTAAATTATGGGGTTTCCTTATTAATACTAAAGTCATACCATCCAACAGCGTGGATCTAAACGAACAACCAACGAAAAGCATATGCGCACAAAGTGTATGTAAAACAAGTAAAGAGGGAAAGTCTTAACGTAATAATCAGTTATAGTCTAGGCACTAAATGCAACCTAGTTCTATATAACCAATGCTCTGATACCAATCTGTAACACCCCCAAAATATCGCAGCGGAAGATTGTGTCACTAGGGTGCTACTTCATAATACAAGGTACAAGTTATAGAAAACGACCTCTAAATGAGACGTTTTGAAAAGTTATCATTCGATAATTGAAATCAAAGTTACAAACATGAGGTCCCAAAGTATAATATATAAATCTTTACAAAATGTTTCGAATGGTAAATGACAAAAGCATAAGTCTTCAAAATATGTCGTGCGACTCTATGCTTCAAACTCTAGCTATCGCCTTATGACCTGAGATAAACATGCTAAAAAGTGTCAACATAATGGTTGGTAAGTTCATAGAGTTTGTTTAACATGTAAAGCTTTTAAAGAATGTTCACATAGCAAAGTCATTGTAAATCCACTCAGTTGCAAGTCCCGCCCATACAAAACTTGCAACTTGTGTGTTTACAACCCACTGCTAAAATATATTATGAGTAAGACATATGTGTATACGATATATGCAAGTGCTTAATGTAAAGATTAAAAACCAACTAAAATGCACATGTTGGGAGCCTCTTCCCAAAGAACTACTGCTAACAACTAAACTGCACATACTGGGAGCCTCTTCCCAAAGAACTACTGCTAGCAACTAAACTGCACCATACTGGGAAACAACTTCCCGCATATAATAATCACGTAGTAATAGTCATGGATTAGAGCATATATTGGTACGCACATGTTGACCAAATCTGATAATAATGCATCATGTTGACTAAACAACACATACTGGGAACCACTTCCCAAAGAACTACTGGGAGCCACTTCTCAAAGACTACTGTTAACATACTCTAACCTCTAGCAATCGTGCTAAGATAATTGGATTGCTCCGTTTATGTTGGGAGACTTTCAAATTGGACTGCTCCGTTTATGTTGGGAGACTTTAGTGTTGCTCACGAGGAGACTTTCAATTTTCAGTATAATACAATTATGTATAACACAATCAAGTATAATAAGTATAGCGTAACATAAAAGTATAAATGTTTTGAGTATTTTCATCTATAAAAGCAAGTAGTTGAGCATGTATCTCCCCCAAATATTTTCTAAAATGATTTAATGAGTAAAAGTGAGGCTACGAACTCACCGTGAACTAATGATATCAAAACGTATGACAGAATTAATGGATAAGCCTGGAAGTCTCTACGTACAACCTAGAAATATGATATCGTGTCTTAGGTTTGGAATAACGATGCGAAAGTATAAACATGCCTATATACGTCCTTATATTGATCATGATGTACTACTTTATAGTTTTGTGTATGTTTGTTTATGAAATAGTTTTAGTTTGTATATCTCGTACTACCGTCCAGGCCATCATAATCCAGAGGTCATGTAGTAAGCGTTTCGAGGAGCCCGGACACTTTAAATCGTAAATCCAGCAACTCGTCGACCCGTTTACCCTAATGAAACCCCTCACATGAAGCTCCCTAGTGTTGTAGTACTTAGTATGAAAAACATTCGCTTTGCTTGTAGCATATAGATTAGGTGGTTTACATGGTTCTTAGTTAGTTGACAAGTGAAAACTATATTTTGACGCCGAAAAACTGTCTTACCATTTGAGGCAGAAAAATGCCCTTGATTAGTGTTTTCAGGCCAAGTTCTCTCGCGGTAGACGTAAAAACATCATTCCGGACAACTTTCGTGTTTAACTTTTTAATGAATCGGACCAGGAGTGCCTCTAAAAATTACTCAGATTCGGCAGTAAGCTAATTGTCAGTTTTTAGTTTTCTTAGTTTCGCTAACTTCTTTTGATCATAACTTATGACTCGTGTGCTCGTTTCGGGTGATTTAAATTGTTGCGTTTTCATTTTAACTTTGTCTACAAAAATATGTAAAGTACCAAATCTAGATGTGGTCGGTTTTGTGACAATTTTGTATATAAGTTCACTAGTTTACTAGTTTGTTAACATAATATAACATATAAAGGTTTTAACTTGTTTTTAGGACTTAGCACATCATGAATCAATATAAAGAACATATATAGCATATAAGGATTATGAAAACAAGAAATAATAACATGCTTAAGTCTTACAACTTTTGGCCTTAATGAAAAGGGAACTCATGAACTAGGACAAGATCTAAACCCTTCAATAAAAAACCCAAGCTTCCGATCCTTCAACACTACCCTTGCTAACCCTTGATAACCCTGATCTAACATTGTAAGAACCTTATGTATTCAGCCCCTAATCACCTTGTATAGCTAGTAAGTTAACCACGGAATCACCAAATAAACACTAGGACTTTAGATCAATCAAAGCTTAACAAGAGCTTTGGAATTGACAAGGACTTGAACTTTTTGAATAATTATGGAAGTAAACTAGAAAATGGAGAGTGTTGTGTGTTGTGTATGTGGCGTTTGAATGAAGGGAGGAGGTGGGTTTTATAGGCTCATGAGGAGGTTAGTTTTCAACACTTGTCAAAGCTTCCTTAGTAAGTCTTAACACATGTTACACATCTAAGGATTCAAGGCTTAAGATTAGAACACATATGTGAAATCTTCCTATGTAAGCTTCTTTCTTGACTTGGTGACCAAAAAATGCCCCATGTGGTATATATTATAAGGTTGGAAAGTTTTGGATACTTATCTTGACTTACGGAGTGGGTTTTGGTCCCGGTAATCGCTAATGGTAAGTCGTAAAGTCACGAAACTTAAAACCGGGTATCTTAAAAATACGAAACTTATAAAAATATTAAAACTTATTAATCTAACCTATCTTTGCATATTAAATGAGTGATAAGTTTGACGGAGCACATAAAAGTTGTTAAAAGCTAGAATGGTAAGATATTTAAGAATATAATTTCAACTTGTCTTCTCTTAGTGAGATATTTTATAAAATATTTAACTATGTATTATCTAAATAATATCTAGTTGATGACTAGGTATATGACTAGGCAATGTAATTTAAAATGTATTAGTTAAAAGGTGGTGCGGGTATTGGGAGTGGATAGTAAAAATGAATAGTAATAGTGAATAGTGAAAAATGAATAGTAACACGAAAATGCGAATTATTACAAATAGTGGTAAAATGACCAAACCCGTTATGGGTCAAAACCACATGGAAAGGATCCGGGTAAAAAAATTATGGACCATTTTCGTTATACCCGACATACCAGAGGGACGATTTAAGTATTTCACTTTTATCAAGATATACTTTCAACTTCAAAGATATTTCAAATAACTCTCACTATTCTCGCTAACAAAACGTTCAATCACCCAATTTCAAGTTTTGATTCAGTCACTCACTGTTAGTTAATTTTCAACCCGTAACTTTTGATTACGGTACACAATCACAAGATAAGCAACACCAAAAAGACGAACTATTATGTATAACACCCCCATGATAATTCGAGGGGAAAAAAACTTGAAAAGGTGGTAAAAATTCAAATGTTTGCTACATTTACATAATATTTACAAACAAACATCTGCACAATGATGTCGTATGATCAATAATTCAAATGTTTGCTACATTTACATAATATTTACAAACAAAAGTTCAAATGTTTGCTACATTTTCTTTCTTCCTACAACAACTCTTCTTAGTAGGGGTGTCCATGGTACTGGAACCGGAACCGGAACCGAAAGAACCGAGAACCGAAAATAAGGAAAAAGTGGAACCAAGAACCGTCTCAAGTTTTTCGGTTCGGTCCCGGTACGGTACTCGGTTCCGGTACGGGAATTTTCGGTAATTCCCGTGAGTACCGAAGTGTAAAAAAAATATGTTTCGATGGATGTGAAATTATGGTACTCGGTTCGTAGAACTTCGAAAGAAGTTGACAACCTTAATAATATTCCACAACTTGAGAATATTATATATCAACCATGGTGACTAGCTTACAATAACTTACATGGTGACAATATACATGCAGTGATGCCATAATCGTTAATTGTTTCTCGAATTTTATCATTACATTTAATGAACAATAAATACGAACAATTAACTATAACTTCTTGTTAGTTGTTACTGAGCAACATAAAATTGTTCAATATGCGGCTATGCGCATACTCGATATTCCAGTTTAGAAAAAAACTTACTTTCATGTTGATAAATGATGTTTGAATATATGAATGGAGTCAATGGATTAAAGGTTAAGGTTTATGGGTTTTTAGGTTTAGGTAAGATTTTTTCTATTTTTTAAAAGGCCAAATACTTGCATGTACACAATGTTCCAAACAAAGCCTATAAAATTACATATTTTCATAAAAGTCGGTTCTTTCGGGAAAGTACCGGAACCGAACGGTTCCGACCCGAACCGTCCCGAGAACCGAAATATTGGAATTTTAGGAACCAAGAACCGTACCATGGTTCTAATATACGGTCCCATTCCCGGTCGGTACCGGTATGGTTCTTCGGTTCTTTTTGTTCCTCGGTTTTTTTGGACACCCCTACTTCTTAGTATTTCTCAGAAACTAATGTGAAACGTTCTTTAGATTATTAATTTATAAATTTGATTTTCTAGGTTATGTAAATTTTTAATTCAATATTTTCTAGTTATTACTAATAACTTAATTTTACTATTTAGTCATTTTGTAAAAAAAAAAAAAAAAAAATGAATTTGGTTGTTGATTTGGTAAGGGCTAATCACTTATAAATGTATCTTACATGTTACTGAATCCTTTTTTATATTTCAAATTCGGTTTTCTTGAGGTATTTTGTGACATTTTTGCCCTTCAAATTATTAAAAACTCTTATTAGCTGAGAGGGGCAAAAAGGTCACAAAATATCCCAAGAAGACCGAATTTGAAAGATTAGTACCTGGATAAAGAAAAAAGTTTATTCGCTATCTAGAAAACGATTCGGTGACAAGTAACATACATTTATAAGTGATTGGGCCATTTGGCAATTACTAAGTAGGTGCGAGCAAACTAATCGAAAATCCAACTGAACCGACAAAAGGAACTGAATTGACACAATCCCTATTCGATTCAGTTCAGGCTAAAACTGAGACATAAATCACCAAAACGAAATGACCCAAAACAAACTAACAGACACAAAACTGAAATCGATAGATTCACTTCGGTTTGGTTCTTTTATCGCTTTATGTCCTTCAAAAATATCGGTCTTTGGGTCAGGTCAGCTTTGATCCTGATGCTCAACCCTACCACTAAGTATGCTTGGTGAAAGATTTAATAAAATGAGTGAATGCTGATGTGGTACAGGAATGACGATGGTGGATGTAGTCACCACCACTATTTTGGAAAGCAGACCAAATTGGTCGGTTTAAACCTGGAACCGTGGGTCCAACCAGTTTTCCAAACCTAGGTGAGCCGGTGTAAACCGGAAAAAATACAAAAATCGAAAACTGTAAACCGGTCAACGATTTTTTCCTACATTTGTTTTGGATTTTGATCATTGATGATTTTATGTTTTGTGTTTTAAATTGGTAAGACCTAAAATGCTGACTTTCGAATGTTTATGATGTTCGTCTTAAGCAAGTGTTGTTGTTTAGTTGTTATTGTTTTTTATGTTTGCATATTCGTTATAAACGCATGATACTTTTTAATTATCCAACTGGTTTAACCAACCGTTCCGATCAGTTGAACTAGTTAAACTAAAAGAAAAATAAACAAACCGATTCACTTGTCGGTTCAGGTTTCAGGAAAAAGCATTGGTCACCGCTACACCCGGTTTTACACGATTTGCATACTAAGACCAATGCTAATGATAACCATAAATATTGTGGTCACTTTCCACAACATCAGCGTCACATGAGCTTTCTCTCTTAAATACTACATACAACTAAAATTTGCTAATAAAGTGATCGTAACCACAACCACAACCAAAAAAATAGCCACAAAAATAAATAAATAAAAAATTACACGCAACAATTTACACTTACGATTGGCTTGGCTGGCTAATCATACTTTAAAAAAGTTAAAAAGTTACTGATTGATTGAGCTAATGGGAAAACTGGATCATCTATTTGTATTCGGTTGGGTGAGAGGCAAAACGGCTAGTCCCAGTCGCAACCTGGGACGACTTGGGACAACCTGCGCCACGTCAGCTTTCTCTCTCCAGCAACCTGAGACAACCCGGATGCCCCAGTCGACGACCCGAGGATTTTTTTTTTTTTTTTTTTTTTTTTTTTTTTTTAATTCAAACATTTTTAACATTAAATTTAAATTTCATTCAAATTAAAAAAAAAAAAACATTACATTACGAAATTAAAAAAAAAAACATTACACTGCGAAATTAAAAAAAAAAAAAAAAAAAAAAAAAAAAAAAAAAAAAAAAAACATTACAATACGAAATTCAAATAAGCACTAGAATACTTAAACTAATAATCTAAATTGTAACGTTCTTTGGTTGCTGCCTTAACTTTCTCCAACTCTTCTAGTTGGCGGCCGGTCAAATTTGGATCGATTGGGGTGTTGTAGAAGATGATGTCTGACTCCCGTTTTGATGTCCTCATGAGCTCAAGTTTTGCCTGTTTTATCTCGAGCTCTTTTTCCCTTAACCGTAACCAAGTATCTTCTAAACCCTGCTTATTCTTATCTTTATCCTCTTTTGACGGCTTCTTGGTCCTTAAGAAATTTTTGGCCAACGATTGCATAAATGAGTCTGATGGAACATCACCATCACGAGAGGAGGAGGATGCTTTCTTCCTTCCTTTGTCACGACCATACGGTCGTGATTCTCTAGTCGGTTCCTCAGCAGAATCATCAACGTCATAGACATCGAAAGGATCACGAGCTGCCGTTGAACCAGAGGTAGTGGTAGAACCCTTTGTTTTCTTCCGACTATTTGTTGATATAGCCGGCAACTCAACCTCCTTCCAAGCAGGATGACCCTTTAAAACCTCGTAGCACTCCTCCAAAGTGAAATCATGACCGTACGTCATACGGTATTCTTTAAGAGCTTTTGAGGTGTCGTCGATATCATTCTCACCGCTTCCATGGGTGTTCTTGATATTCTCCATGATAGCACAATAATTTCCAACCCTGTTACGAATCCTGCTCTTCCATTTGGTATTGATGGAGTCATAGGTTCGGTCTTTGCCAGTTTCTTTCTTAAAGTAGGCGATCACTTGCTCCCAAAACTTGAAGCGGTTCTGGGCGTTTCCTCTCGCCGCGTTTTCCGACACATAGACCCAAGCTTTACAAAGCACCACCTCTTCCTCCTTTGTCCATGGATCTGCTGCCTTCTTGTTTTTCCCCTTGCTTGTTTCCGGCATCTTGCCTTTGTCCTTGGCCTTTGAAGCACGTCTAGATGGCTGCCTTGGTTTGATGGGGGACATCTCTTCAGCGGAAGCGGTTTTCTCATCATCAGAATCATCAACGGGAATGGAACCGTGGTGCGAACCGTGACCCGAACCTTGTCCCATCGAAGCATCTTGACTTGGGTAGTTTTGTGTCGGATACTCCCCCATCCAATCTTCCAAATTCATGTCTAGATTAGTGCTTCGAATAGGGGAATAAGGTTGATACGGTTGAGAAGGATAAATGAAGTCCATGTTTGGATGGTAACCAGACCCACTAGGTTCTTGCCGGTAATCTTGGTAAGAACGTTGCGGTGGGACAAAAGGACGGTTAAGATAAAACGCGTTTTGGTTTTGATTTGGTAGGGGTAGTTGTGATTGATAATCAAAACTTTGCGGACGAAAGCGAATAGGAGGCCGGTTTTGTTGTGGTGATATGCCGGTTAACTCGAAGTTGTTTTCCGGCGAGAAATTTAGATCCGGGGCATTTTGGGGTAGTCGTGATCGTCGGGTTTTTGATTGTGGTGTATTTTTCTTTGACATTTTCAAGTTGGATAAGAATTAGATTGAGTTGAATATAGATGAAAATGGTAAGTTGTGAATTGTGTTTGAGGTAATGTGTGTATTTATAGAGTGGTAAAATAGGTTTGAAAATTTATTATTTTTTTTTTTGTATGACCAAACGGTCTAATTTTTAAAAGTTGTATTAATGAATGCGTTGGGAAGGATTTAGCATGCTCCAATATCGAGCGCCGAAGCACTCGATGTCCACAAATCCCTTGGCCAACCGAACTCACAACCGATCTCCCACATTGGTACCCAACCGATTTAACATCGGTCGTGGATATGTATTTTGCATGCTAAACCGATGTCCAAAGTGCCCACTGCGACAAGCCTTACCAAATCATACAAATTTACCCATCAAATCTATCAATACAGAATACAAAGTCAAATACGAATCTAATTCATTCGCACGCACTCCTATACACTACAAAACAACCAAAAATTCAAAGAATCCACAAAACCACCATTCATCACCCCCCACCACCACCATCCCTCATTGCCGCGCGTCATCTCCTTAAAAAAACATCATGCAATAACACAAACCTCAAACAACAAAAAAAACAAACACACAAAACACACACATATGATCATCAAACATCATCAAAAACAAAGCCAAACATAAATCCATCACAAACCCACTTCACAAGATGGGTTCTAACCCAAACCCACCAACCGTTTTAACCGTAGGTAACTACTGCCACGACATCTTGATCAAAGATGACGTCATCATGGCTGAAACACTAGGTGGGGCTGTTGCTTTTATATCTGAGGTATTAAACGGTCTTAGTATTGATTCTGATTATATTTCAAAAGTAGGTTTGGATTTTAAGTATGAAAATGTTGTGAAACACGCGTTAATTGTGACGAAAAGCGCGAAAACGACTCTTTTTCGCGCATTTTTTACCTCCGAACCATCGCTGATCCGACGGGAAGATCGGGTTCTTAAAAAGGTAAAATCTTGTGACCCGATTGACCCGTCGGATCTACCCGATGGTTCGGGTTTTAAATTCGGAATGGCAGTTGGTGTAGGGGGGGAAATAAAATATGAGACATTGGAAAAAATGGTGGAGTTGTGTAAAGTTGTGGTGGTGGATGTGCAAGCATTGATAAGAGTGTTTGATAAAAATGATGGTGGGACCGTTAAGTTGGTGAATTTAGCAGAAACCCGGTTTTGGGAACTGGTTCCCAAAATCGGGTTTTTGAAAGCTTCTGCTGAGGAAGCAGAGTTTGTGGATATTGAGGTTGTTAGGAAATGGTGTTGTGTGGTTGTGACAAATGGGAAAGATGGTTGTACTGTTTATTGGAAAGATGGTGAGGCTAATGTGAGTCCGTTTTCAACTGTTCAGATTGATCCGACTGGTGCGGGTGATAGTTTTTTGGGTGGGTTGGTTAGTGGGTTGGTTGAGGGTTTGAGTGTTGTTGATGCTGCTTTGCTTGGGAATTTTTTTGGGTCGTTGACAGTTGGGCAAGTTGGGTTGCCTGTGTTTGATTCGAGGTTAATGGAGGTGAGTTCTTTTATATTTGTGGCCGATTGTATTGTTGTTATTTGAATCCTAAGATTGTTTTAAGTTTTGTTATGTGGGAGTGAGGTAGGATTTATAGCAGGAAAGAATGTAGGTAATTGGTGCTTGGTATTAAGTTTTGAAAGTGATTATTTGATTAGTCCGTTTTTAAGTGGCGCGCAATTAGTTTATAGTGTTTTGGGTAAAGTGAAATTTTATACAGTATCAGATAATCAGTTTATTGGTAGTTGTAAAACTTTTTTTTTTTTTTTTTTCTTCATCAGTGCGCTTAAATAATTGTTTAGGGTCATTTACATTTGAGTTCTGAAATGATCTGAATTTTTTTTATCACATCTTCTATTAGCAGCATCTGAAAACACTATGTTTTGCAAACCATTTCGTTATAACTGGCGGTTCAGATTTGTTTTGTTTATCACATGATCTGTTTTAACACAGAATGCCAAACACCCCCATAAACTTATTGACGTGTTTTGACGATTTGGAGTATACAATAGCAGGCTTTAGCTTACTATCGATGCCTTGTGATATGTAATTGATACTGCAGGCTTTAGCTTAATAACATTGCTCGTAGGATGTGATTGGATATGTGGGGAAAGTGATTCTGGCGAAAAAGGGGTTGTGGTTTTGGCAAATTAATCATATTTGGACAAGAAGATTTGGGAACACTATAAAATTACCTTACTTTTTATGACTTTAATCAAATGAAATTCTGAGTATCTCTTACTAATTCTGATTCTTTAAGTGAGACTGATCATTTTGAAAACGCTCAGCCAAACACCCCATATTGTTTTGAGCAAATTAACCATATGAATTTTACTTTTGAGCATAAGTGCTTGCATATGAATGAATTCTATATTAATATTCGCAGTTATGAGTTTTCAAAAGCATAACGAATCATATTGCATTGTATTCTGTTGATAGAATAAAAACACTCGTGGAATCTGATGCTCAAGTTTAGGCTCTATGGCGCAGTGTACATGTTAATATCTGAACTGGATTCTATTATTAATGTGATTTATGTAACAGACATTAGTATGACTAGCATAGTACCCGCGCAAAGCAGCGGCGGTACCCAACATGTTAGTTTTTGAGAGTCAGTATTTGACGGTTTACCCGTTTGATAGTTCGAAAAGAGTAGATGCGTGTTTGAATTTCCGTAAAGTATATTAATACAAATATAGATATCTATACTTATACTCATTTGAACTTTGTAAAACTTGAATGTTTATGATAAAAATTACAAGTATAAATTTGTATTATTATAAGTTTGTAACATCCATTGTAATACTAAAATTTAATGTCTCATTAGTGTACATTATAATGCAATTATTATAGTGTAGAATTTAATTATATGAATTACTAATTATAGTAAGATGTGCATGCTTACAATTTTAAGACTTCCTTTCATAGGAAGTCCTAAATGCATTAGTATGTAGTATAGATTGAGAAATGCTTAAGAATAAGTGAATAACACTGTTCTTAGTTCTTTATCTCAAATTAATTATTTGCAGTTTGTCATCGTATGATTGAGAAATGCTTAAAAATCATACTGTTGCTCAAGTTTGTCACTTTACAAATAGTTATTTTGAATAGTTATTCTGAATTGCGGTCCTGAAATGTATACTCTTTGCTCTTGTAGAAAGTGAAGGAGGAGGTGCACACGAGGACATTGCAGTGCAATGGACATGATAATGAATCGAGAATTGTGAAGCCAACGGGCCATGAACAGTTTTATGTATCACTAACTGCTGCCAAATTAGCAACAATAGGAACACTATCTCCTAATGTAGAAGATCAAGTTCTTGATCCTAACCCCACTAGGTGCACTAATCACCAGATGTTATTCCAGAAGGAGAATGTTTTAGAAGAACCAATTGCGTCAATGGACGCTAAACCTTAACCTACTGAACCACGTTTATCTCTTTCTTTTTAAATAGAAATGTATTTACGAATAAGGGGGCTTCAAGCCGATTGTAACCTATATTTGTATGGTTCTTAATCCTTTTTTAATTATGATACATAAAGTTTTCATCTTCTGTCTATACTGTCTTACAAGGGGAGCAATCAAGAAATTCCTTATGCCAAACAGTGGTAATCATGGAGCCGAAACATATTTGCTTATTACTCCGTAATACAGACTTACCGGCTCATGGTTATTGTCCTAGCTAAAACACATAGGATACCATTGCAACTATGCAAGGTTATAGTGTTAAAATCAATAGTTACATAACAGAACACTGTAAGAATTAAAAAGGTTCAATTGACTATATAATACAAGTGTAGTTCGAGTACCATTCCGCTTAACCATGACGTTCAATTGTTTACCGGTTAATTTTTTTTCTTTTTGTTAGTAACCATAGCTTCCGACCTCTTCTTTTTTTCGCAAAGCTTCCGACCTCTTGACTGGCTAAATTAACATACCTTTCTACTGTATATTTGAATAGGCAAACTTTTTCTTTGAGAAATAGACGTGGGATGGACACTGACAACAATTTGTTCAGTTTAGCACTTTATATTCCCAACGGTTCTTATGCAAAAAGGGGTCCTAATAACTTGTCCCATCTTTATTTGTGTGGTTCTTATGCAAAAAGGGGTCCTAATAACTTGTCCCATCTTTATTTGTGGTGAAGGTTCGGTTGTTGTTGCCAAACCGCTCTTTAGGCCAACTTGAGCAATTGGGATTGCTGCTTCTTTTTTTTAGAAAAAAGTTATTATTATTTTATTTTATTTTTTGTTGATAAGTCTGGATATAAAAAGGAAAGAAGGTTTTCAATTTCACAACAATATGTTAGTTCAGTCAATGCAACACTGTCACAAACATTTCTTTCTCTTCAAAGGCATATCTCATTTAAGAGTATTATTATACCCGCACGATGCGATGGCATGAAAGATAAGAAAACAATGGGTTGGCGATGATAAACAACAACAACCGATGACTTGTCAGTAATTGTTCTTGTAATAGCGAGATGATGGAGACACAATTGCTTCATCATATCCTTTGAGTTCGTCATCTTGAGCCGACATATATCATTAATACCATATTAACAAAATTTACCTTCATAATCTTCGAATGAACTATTACCCCTATCACCCTTAACGCTTCGTTCCCGAGTTTTATTTTTGAAAGAAGAGAAAAGAAGTGGGTAGAAAACAAAATAAATTCGTGAAACTTTATCTCCAAAAATGAGATGATTTGGAGAGAAATTATATTAGAAAGCTTTAAATAAATAAAGTTACTTAAATGACCTAATATAAAACATAACTTTTATATATAAACAAGGGTATAATTATAAAATCATCTGTTATCTTTTTTTTTCTCTCATAACTCTAGAACATGGTATAAAAAATTTAATTTTATTCATTTCCTCTTCTTTTCTGCCCATTTTTAACTCTTCTTTTTTTTTTTCTTTCATTTAAAAAACTTGATAACATAAATGTTTATTTTTATACTAAAAAATCATAACGAACAAATATAATATGCATAAATTAATTGTAACTAGAGCAAACTCCAAAATATATTTTTGTAGTTTACTAATTTTCACATCATACATCTCTCACCGATAAGTAAGAATATATACATCCATTCGTTAACAAACGTTAACCACAATATATTCATGAGGACGAACGGTAAAAAAAATTGCACCGTTCGTCCTCATGGATATATCATGGTTAATGTTTATTAACGGATAGATGTATGTCCCAACTCAATTGTGATTATATATTACTAATTGTCTTAATTTAAAGGTCCGTTTAGTATAGAGGTGTGGGAATGAGGGTATGAGTTTGAAACCATTTGTGTTTATTTGGTTGAGCGGTTTTGCTAAACCATACTTGTAGGCCCTACAGATGATACCTATAGATTCATACCATTTGAACTTGGTGAATTTTACCAAACCATTTTCATAGGCCCTATTAATTTCATTCACCTTACTATTTTAATTCATATTTATCAAAAAAATATTCAAACCCAATTATATAAACCAAACAATATTTTTTCAACTATCAAACTCATTTTCACACCACCATATTATTATACCAATATTCATTGTGATTCCTATAAGCAAACAAAATGGACCCATTTATGGTTAAAATTCCAGTTTTGACCAAATTAGTTACTTTGACTCGTCTTGAATTTTCATTTAAGATAAACATAGAATGAATAAAATTACTTCTCCTCTATATTCTCTCTGTAAAAGTATTGTAATTGAGAATTGATATCTACACCACATTTTTTTATGCATGCATCACAATTTGTGCATTACAGTTTATACCGTACAATACTATAATGTACAAATTGTGGTATATGCATCAAAAAATATGGTGTGAGTATTACCCGCCATTGTAATTAGAGGAAAGTTAATTGTAGACTTCAAATTCTTTATAGACCTAGGGTATGTTTGGTATATTAAATTGTTGAGATAGATTGTTAAAAGATTATGCTTTATTATTATTATTTTTAGATAAGCTATTTAAAAAATAATATTTGTTTGGCAGACATAACTTATAAGAAATTATAAAAGAAAAATAATTTTCATAATCTCTTAAAACAAAAGGCTACTTCATGTAACTTATAAAAATAATCTCTTTTTGTAATCATTATCTCCAACATCATCTTCAGTTTCAGCAACAATTACTTTTGCCAATGGACTAATCACAACCCTTTATTTTTTTATCAAAATAAAAAAACTCACTTTCATCATTTATTTTAAAAATTAAATATTTCACAAGTTAATCGTTAAGAGAAAAAAATCATACCATCAGGGCGATAATTAAATTGTGTTTCTGTAGAGGTGCACTTATATATACTTTCGACGAACTTTTTTTTTGACATTTTTTTAGTGTTGAAATTTACGTCTGGAGAAATCACATGTGATTATTAATTCAAAAATCATATGTGATTTTATAAAATCACACGTGATTCCTAAAATACAAATCACATGTGATTTTTCTAGATGCAAATTTTAGCATTAAACAAAACTCGTAAAAAATGTTCGTGGAAAGTATATCGAAGTGTCATTCTACTTAAAGATAAAAATATTATCATCACGATGGTATATTTTTTGTCATGTAACGACTTACCGTTTGCAAGATATTTTACTTTTTTGAAAAAATATGATTTTTTTTTTTAATTTTGATGAAAAAATGAATAATTATAATTAATTCATTGGATCTATAAAAAAAATTGGATTGGTTTATAATGATCTCAACTCATTGTAATCATCATTATTCATAATTTTTTCAGCTTTCATTAGACCAATAAAATAATAATCAACAAATAGAATAAAAGTAAACCATAACACGGATTCCTCAAAATCAGAAAAATAGTGATAAAACATTTTTCTTAACATTAACCATCATATTCTTTTTAAATGCGCAATGGTCAACAAGAATCTTTTTATGGTTGGGTGTATGGATATGAATCTATGACTTTGGAAGTCATTAATGTTGTTTGGTTGGTTATGGGACCCATCACAATAGATTGAGGATACCCAAATGGGAAGGTTTCTTCATATCTTATGTGTGTGGGTGGTTTTATCATATCTTCCATTACCATTTCACCTTATACAAACATCCATATCTATTATGATTCATAGCAACAAACCAAACGCACTAAGTTATTGGGAAAGATATTTAGAGATGCTAATGTTTTTTTGGAAAGAGGATAATACCCCGGCAAATTAGATATGCTAATGATTAACTTACACATAAGAAGGAAGTTCGTTTAGTATCAAGTTATCAACTACCTCAAAGTGGTAAAGAAGAATGGATTGTAAACTCTAAGCCTATGGCTATTAATATCATCAACTTATCCTTAAACATAATTAGAAATTTAGAATGAAAAATTCTCGACTACTTTTATTTTAGGAAACAAATAAATATCATTTTCAAGATAAAATCAGTTAAAAAAGGTGGCACATATTAACTAAAAGTGGTGTTTGTTTTTTAAAAAGTGCCTTTTAACAGACTCTTGATCTGATTCATTATGACACATTCAGACATTATACTATATATTTAAGGGTTTTGCTAACAACAACTCTAAGGGTTGTCGTTAAGCAAATAATTTTCATTACAATATCTCTTTTGAATGATTCTGATTGGTTGATAGTGGAGAAAATTCATGAAATATTACAAATACAATTAATGATTGATTGTGATTGGATGAATTATATTATTACAAGAAATGATAGTAAAACAAAACATCTTAACGACAACCCTTAGGGCTGTTGTTAGCAAAACTCTATATTTAAAGACCAGTTTTGCTGGTACACCATATGTGGCTCATATTTGTTTGTTGCACTGTTGAGGCAACTGTTCATTTTTTTTCCCCTAAAGTTTACTTGGTATTATTACATAACACCGCCTCTTAGATGGGGTGGTAAAACAGTGTTCCAAACAGTGCTTCCAAAGCCCGTAAACGACTGTTTAAAGCACTGTTTGTATGTTATTCAACTATTTAATCGACTGTAGCAGACTCTTCTTCCGTAATACATTATTTCTATGTCTATACCTCTCTCAAACCTCCTAGAAAGTTCTAATGATAAAACCAACATTCAAAAACAATCCCATATTCCAGATTAATCAGATCATCTCACCGCCCCTCTCATCAAACCCATATACAAAACAAAACGCCTCTCACAAAAACAATTAAAAAGTGGAAGATCTATTGATGTCATTAGAAAAACAAGACGATTGTAAGTGTTTTCAGCTCTTAATTTTTGTGATTTTTTTTTATGAGATTCAATTTTTTCATATTTATAAAGATTGATACTTGAGCTTTTCATTATTATTTTTTTGCTTCTTCTTTTTTTCCTATTTAGGGATACGAATTTCATGAAATACATCAAATTTATATCTAATAATATGTTCCACTCTTTTCTTATAGGAGATACGACGGTTCAAGTTTGGGTTAACTATGGAGAAACACTAACAGAAGGGCCTTTGTGTGTTAATTTGAAAAGAGGAAAGTGTAGATCAAAGTTTAAACAATAGCATAATGGAGCTATAGTGCTTTGAACAGTGGACGAACGGGGTGCTTTAAACATGTTATGTTTGGTTGTACACTAACTATTTGAGGAAATGTCTTAAGTAAATATTTTAGTGACAGCTTTGGTTTGTTTTGTTTTAGTTGCTGATGGAAGATGAAGAGATTTCATTAAAGAAGCAACAGGGTTTTGATACTCAGTCGAGGGACATTAGTCGTAGTGTGAGATCTTTTTTGACCAAGGTATGGTTGATTGGCAATGATATCTGAGGCATCTTAATTAGTTAGTAAAGCAATACATATTTTTTGGTTATCTTTTACATTTCCTATGTTGTATTATTAGTTTTATAGCAGCAGCAATAAGCTTTTTTTTTTGCATAAATAATGTCACATGAATACTTTATCAAGCAATTTTTAAAATCATGCTTTACGATTTGCACTTTAAGCTTTTTTCAATACGATTCTGTCACTAATCCTTTATGAAACAGCACTTTTAAAAGCTAGCTTTACAACTTGCACTTGCGTTATTTCATTATAACATAACATGCGAAAGACTTGACCTTTGTCCACCAAATGGAAATAAGAAAAAGGAGAAAAATATCTCTGGGTGGTTCATTGTTTCTGTATCTTATTTATATTATTGGTATTAGTCTATTTGATTGAAAGCTGATATCCGTTAAATTAAAGTTGAAAAAAATATGTCTTTTGCGTCGCTCACTCACTATCAGGCTTTTTCTCATAAGAAATCGATTAGTTGATTATCGATTCAACATTTTTTAGTCTTGGATATTCAATTTTTTAATTTCCCTTGAATCGTATTATTACAACAAAATAACATAAACATGCCATGTTGCAGGTTGTTATTGATCAGCCAATCGGCACATTAAGGTATCCTAGAGTCGCTAAAGGATTATATGTTTCTTCTCCTTCAGGTTTCTCACTTCATAACCACATGTTAATTGATAGCAGTTTCGTTTGGTATACTAAAATCACGATATCTTATTTTTTATTGGTTCACATGTGCAGTTATTTAGAAAACAGGCGTGTGATTTGTTTCAAATTTTTGAGATATTTTATTTAGGGAAAATTGGTCAAATAGACCGCGCGCCCTGAGGCTTATCACTTTCCGGACCACGCACTTTTCCGAATGAAAATGGACCAGTTGCCCAGCGATTTCCTGGTATCCAACCATGGGGTGCCATGTGTCCGACAAAGGTATGACCGAAGTACGTATTTTGAGAGTATATGTCATGGATTGTAAGGTATTGTTTTTTGGGCAACCAAATTATATCTTCGGGCAACTATATAATATTGGGCAACTTGTATTTATACACGAGGATAATATGGTCATTTTACACTGGTTGTATTATAAAACTAATAATAATAACGCACACAACATCACGCGCGTACTCACACAATCAAACATCTTCTTGTACAATTTCTAACAACTTCTACAATTAAACGTCTTCTTCTACATCACAAACCACATCTTATTCACAAAACCCTCTAAACCCTAATTAATTTTACTCTATAATTCCATATGACAAAATTAAAGTTGTACAATTGTAAAATTGCAGTTCGTTCTACATTGAAGTTGCTGCCAGATATTAAACTCTGTTTGTCAAAGAACAAAAACCGGGAAAGGTTGTTCAGGCAAACAGTATTTGGTCCATGGTTGGATATAAAGTCGTGCGAGAATGACTGCCTTCTGATGCATTATGTTTTGCAACACCAGGTATATGTTTCCAACATCTCCTCTGATTCCCCTCCACTAACATTCCAAATAGGGGAGCATTCGTTAAGGTTTGGCCGGAAAGAATTTTGTCTGATAACAGGGTTTCGATTTGGCAAAGTTTCAAAACCTATTAAACCATCTAGCGCATTTTTCGACCGTGTATTTCCTGGAAAAAAGAGTAATGGTAATACAAATGTACATGCAATTGATCTTTTGGAACTTGGTAATGACGGAAAAAAGGATGGGAAAAGGTGGTTATCTCTTTCTGATGAGGATGCTGTTAGGGTGTGTCTGCTGGTAGCTGCAGAGCTGGTGTTTATGGGAAAAGAAGACAGGAATTGCGTCCATAATCACTTATTGTCCTTGGTTGATGATTTTGAAGCCTGGAATGTATTTCCTTGGGGTGAATATATGTGGCATAAATTTTATGAAAGGACTGTCAATATTGTTCATATTCACAGAAAAGATCATCTGTTAAAATTGAAAAAAAACCCAAAGTTCAGTGCCACATACAATCTATACGGGTTCGCTTGGGCTTTCAAGGTTTGAATTCTCTGTAGTTTGGTTTTGATTCTATTTTGTTGTGCTATTACTTATTCAATATGATTAGTGCCTATAATTAATGTTTTTTGTGTTATTGTTATGAAATCATGGTGTTTTGTTCTGTATACACGTAATATAAAAGTTACCCGTAATTTAGATAACAAAAATGTTATAACACATTTTAGTTTCTGATTTATTTTTTAAATTGTAGCCATAAACGTGTTGTTTCATCCTAAACAGGTGACCTTTACTTTTGTAAACCTTGAAACATTTTCAAAAACGATAGCTGCATAAGTACACGTTTTAAAGATGACAGTTGTGGCTATTACAGATTTGGATTTTGGAGACTTATCCTAAAAGCTCACGTTGGTGGGTGAAAGACAATAAGATCATTCCACGTGGTCTTGCTTGGTCAGGACTTTCAAAGTTTCGGAACCCGGACTGTTGTAACCTCTTTGGACCGGTATGCATCACACAGTGTTACATTGCTGACCCCACTAACTTGTACCTGAATTAGTTCACAGTATTTGAGTAATTTCAATTTTTTTTTAATTATTTTTGTTGTTGTTAGGATTCAACTCCCATTGCTGAACTTTCTGCAACACAAGCTGAAATGAAGCAACCGTGGTGTATTGCCAGCGCCCAATTTATAGATGGTTTGTCTGTTCCAGAGACAGACGATGGTTACAAGACTGCAGAGCATTCAAATGAATTCGCGGACGATTTCAATTTAAACTTGTGCATGGACGATTTCAATTTAAATTTTGCACAAACGGGGAACTACTCATTCGACAGGGCGTCTATTTCGTGAGTTAGTGGATTTGAATAAAAAAGTTTTGATGATAGAAAACGGCATTCATTCGGTCAGAAACACACCTTTTGTACTTGATGTGTTTATGTCTGTGAAAAGCAGACTTTCAAAAGTACACGAACTATTGGGTCTTAATAATTATGTTGCTGTTGATCGTCAACATATTAAAAGTTGTGCCACTACAAACGACCCTGACGTTACTCCCGATGATCCGAAGGTTTGTATTTACTTTTCAGTTTACCTACAATGTTTATACCAAACTCAAGTAATCGTTCGTGTCCACACTTATATCAAACATTGGTTGATACAGGCCACGTCGTCTCATATTCTAGGCCCTAACGGATATAAGGTTGTCCATGCGGACCATGCAACGGACATTGACAATGATGATGGGCTTAAAGAAACGCAACCATGTAACCTTGGTATGCTTGTTGAAGCTTGTGCCATGACCCAAAAATGTCCTGTTATGGAATATGGAGGTGAAATTAGTACTCAACTTCCACCAGTTGCACCTAAAGAGGAAAATAAAATACCCGGTGACCCCATTATTGTACGTTATATTTCAGTTACAGTTTAAATATCAGCTAAACTGCTAAAGCATACGTCCCTACTTATGTATATATATTTAAAATTCAGGAGGAACCGGATTGTGGTAATGATTGGTCGTCTTACATAAACGATGAAAAAGATTCGGTTGATAATTCTCTAGATGCAATGGATTGTCATAACGAACAGCAAAATTTGGTTCAGAAACAATTGGCTTGCCAACCAGAACCCGTTACCAATATTGATTGTGTGCATACAGAAGTAGGAACACCCACCAACAAAGCTCATGAGGTATCTACATTCTCTGTAAAACATCGCCGATAAATAAAATAGTTTAATGTGTTGTTTTGTAACATACTATATTCTCAAATGTCAGTTTAAAGACAACAACCTGCCATATGTAAATGTGGTCGGCCAAAATGACACTCCTGTTTCCTCCCAACATAATGTCCACAAAAGCGTTGATACAAAATTGTGTCTTCCGTCTTTAGATTTAATGGATTGTGTTGATCAACAAGGGGATGTGGTTGACAAAAATTCGTTTGTTGGCCTTGAATCCAGTAACAATGTTGTTGCTGTGGTTAGCCTAGAAGATACACCAACAAAGAAAGACACTGAAGCCCTTGAATCTCAGGTTAAACCGAAGAAAGTGTCATTTGCAAATGTGGTAGGTCCTAATGACAAACCTCTGTTGGAAGATCTTTTCTCCGATATGAATACGAACAAAAGAAAGACAGTAAAATTGAACGACAACCTCAGTAAAAGAAGACGCACTGTACAAACTTACGCGACGTTGTTTGGGCGTCAATTCGGAATATGGGGTATCAAAAACATCACCTACTCCTTGCCGCCGTGTTACAAGATCGCAGGGTGTCATTAACGAGGCTATTATCCCGGCTGCCGTTTCAGATGTACATCACCTTATTAAATTGTAACTGAAACGAATCTTTTTTTTTTCTGCTTATCTTTCAACTTTGTTTTCAGGAAACATCTGGAAACCCCAGAACGTGTCCACGTAGTCGATTCTATTCGCCCACAATTGAACCGTTTGTAGAGGTACGTTCCGTTTGTTAATCCAATAACATCATTATCATTGTGTGTATGTTATTGAATATATTTGATTTTTTAGGAACTTTTACGACACCCGAAATGCAACAAGAAGAAGGTTACTGTTCCTGATTACCTTCGCAAGTATTTGAAGCTTAAAGAACCATTACTTTATAGGTTTCCTTGGGGCTCCGGTGCGGTTATTGCTTATAGGAATTTTTGGGTAGCCTTGGCATGTGTTGAAGACTGCACTGGCGGGTGGCTTAATGAGTTAGTAAGTAAAGCTGATGCCTAGCTGGTCTACTGCACTAGTTTATTATTTTGTTTTTTTACTTATGAAACCAATGTTTACAGTTTTGATTTGCTTTATCTATCCGCAGCACTTGGATGCATGGGTTGAATTGATGTGGTTGTTTAGACCAGCTGATGCAGATTGGGCTTTGGCAGGGTGTACTTTTTGCAATCAAATCCTAGGTGGTAACATGCCTACCACTTATTCAGATGGCACAACATACCCTGTGGCTTGGCGAGATGTTGCAAAGGTCATTTTGGCAGACTCTTACCGTACATATACCACTACTGTTATAAACAGCTTATAATATCCTGCATTTGTTTTATATATCAGGTGTATTTTCCCATGAATGAAAGTGCAAAACACTGGATACTCTATGAGCTCCATATCCGCACTGGAGTTGTTTACATTTATGACTCTCTTGGGTCAGCATCAGGAGGTGAACGGTGGTTGCGAGGTTCCAAGAGAAACTTACAAACACAGCTTAAATCGTACATAACAAACTCTGGGGTACTGCATAGTAAGGGCATATCACCGGGGGATTATAAAATCACATACAAGTGTCCAAAAGTACCAAAACAATCGGAGTTGTATGGTGACTGCGGAGTATGGGTGTGCATTATTTTGTACAGATTGCTCCGTAACCAGCCTCTGGAAGTAGACGACTCTCTTCAAACAGCTTTAGCTTACCGTGAACGGATGCTTGAAGACTTTTGGAAGCACAAGGTTGAATACATAATATGATACCGGTCTTTCAAGGTACTATTCTTAATGTCCGTTTGACCCATAATTATTGTCTAATGTTGACACGTGAAGTATTTTTCTTTCAACGTATACTGTAGGTATTTCTACTTGTATTATATATTAGTCGATTATTATAATAATTTTTTAACTCAACTGCATTTCTTTAGTTAATACCCGTGCACATATACAAAAAAGCCTATGCTTTGCAAACCACTTCTATATATTATGGGTTATGTATACTTTATTAATTTATTTGGTATATACTAGCAAAATTTAATATTTGGTTGCCCTATAGTACATTACGGTACATGTCCTTAAATGTCTTCTTTTGCCAATCTCTTTCTTCAATACAAATCTTTCTTAATTTGTTTAACAACATCTTTCTTTCTTCTTTTGGTCTATTCACTTCATATCTTTATCCCAATCTTTCTGCTTTTGTTTAACAAAATGTCCGACTATATCCCACTAGATGTTCAACTAGATATCATTCGCAGGCTACCTCCTAAGTCTATACTCCAGCTACGTAGTGTTTGCAAGTTATGGAAGGCTAGTATAAATTGTGGTTTTTTCATCTCTAATTACGGTGTTCGTCCTAACGATGAGTGTTTTTTTACGCTAACATTTGATCAGGGTCACAAAGGTTTTATGTTAGCTTTTAATGAACAGCTGACCGCTACGGTACTTCGTACAGATTTAATGCTTTCATCTATGATTGCAGTTGGCAATTCTCACGGTCTTTCGTGTTTTGTTTATGGCTCTAATCTAATGTCTGTTATTTGGAACCCGGCAATCCGAAAATCACTTGCAGTACATGTCCCCTTTTACACGCATCAAATTGAATGTAAAAAGATTTGTTTTGGTTTTGCCGTCCGTCCGGACACTCTTGACCCGACGATCGTGAAGGTCTCCTATCCTGTTTTCCAAAGTGGTTTCTGGTATGTTTCTGTTTTTTCTTTCAACTCGTTAAGGTGGACATGCCTTGAAAATTTCCACCCCCTCGTGAAACTATCAAATTGAAACGTCAAAGTCAGGCAGTTGTCGGTCATTTTATCTATTGGACTGGGAGTGAAAAGTTAACTAATGAGGACGGTGTTACATACAAGATTTATATGTTGATTTCGTTTGATTTGGTAACCAACCAATTTAAAGTTATAGACCTTCCGCAGATTTTAAAAAATGAAGTCCCAGTTCCATTCTATGTTTTCGATCTTGGAACCTCTCTAGTGATTTCTGGTATGATCATTGATGACGATATGCCATTGTTTTGTGGATGGTTAGTGGACGTGAATGGTTTTGCCATAAGATCATTTAGAAGCCTCTTTGCCATCCCCACCCTATTATCTGTTCGTTTGCTTGGGTTTACAAAGTATCAGGATCCAATAGTGGAAGCGTACACTGGCAACCATTTGGGTCACTCTGTATTCGTGTACAACAAAGAACTTGAATTATTTGTCAGCATGGGAATTTTTGGAGATACGGGATCTTTCTACATCGCCCCATACAAAGAATCTCTTCTTTTGTTAAATCATGCAGACTGTGCTGCCTATAGTATGCTTTATTTATAACTTACCATTCTATTATTGTTCCTTTTAAACATTATCACTTGATTTGGTTAATGATATTTCAATGCCATTTTCAACAGGTTAGTTCGGCTGAAGTTACGGATCAGGCTAAATGGGAATGAAGGTTTGTGGTTTTAGTACGCTGTCTCTGTAGGAAGGAAGCATTGGACTGCTAATATTTTTCGTAGTCTATGAATGTTATCAATCAAGTGGTTATATAATATGTAACAATTAAAGTTACAACCATGTAGTAATCGTAATATGTAGTTGGTTGTCTGTATCAAACGTTGTATGTCAACGTATTTACTATTTCATCTCTTCTGTTATCCCATTATCCATTTTTTTAAAAATCTGGCCAACAAGCAGTTGTTACCCAAAATAATTTTGCCAAACCTAATTTTGTTGTTAGGGCAACTTGTTTTCCATACGGAATACTTTTATAAACCCACGACTCCTTCTAGAAGTACATTTCGTATTCTACAACCTACTAATTACTACCAACTTGAGACAATGCACACTTCCAAGAATAGAGGTTTAACATTCAACACTAGTACAAATTAACTAGCAGTTTTAAGTTTATTACAAGCAGTGGTAAACGACTGTTCAGCCCAACAAAAGCAGTAGTAAAAAACAACTAGCAGTTGTAAGTTAATTTAAGTAATCGAGCATAAAAGCAGTGTAGCATTTGTTATATGTTTACAAACGTCGTATAAATCTCAAAATAATCCGTTGTGAAGATGTTCTTTAAAAAATAATCCAATTGAAGATGTTCATGTTTGTAGATTGAGTAATGGTCTTTAAAATTGTTTCGTCCATTAACATAAAAATCTGTTTTAAATCCCAGTTTAGCGAAGGATCTACTATAGAAGGTGACTAAACGAACACAACCAAGTACTCCTTAAGAAGAATAATAATTAACGAACAGTTATTCTCACTAAACACCTTGATATGTTGTTAATAGTATTGACGTTTACAACCTTGAAGTGTATCGACTCTAGATATCACCAAAACTTATATAGAACTCAAACCTAGGACCTCCTTTAATAGGATAAGGAGTCCTTTACAAAATATACTAACTACTGTACAAGATAAATATACTTACAATACTTATCTATCGGGAATTGATACTCATACCACACTTTTTGATTCATGCACCACTAGTTGTGCATTACAGTATTGTATAGTACAATACTGTAATGCACAACTAGTGGTGCATGAATCAAAAAGTGAGGTGTGAGTATCACCTCTCTTATCTAATACAAAACATCCTACCGAAGACATTCTAGAATATTACATATTCATCCCTCACAATCATAGTAGCAGTGACAAGTACATTAGCAGTGGTACGCGACTTTTACTGCCACTGGTTTGTGTATTGCTTACACTCTTCTTTTCTGCTGGATTTCCCGGTGCGGGTCTTTTGCCTTTATCCTTTCCTTGAAGGAGTTCCGGCGGCTTGCTTCCTCGTGGCCCCGGCGTATTGAACAACCCATGGGATTCCCCGAGGAATTAGATAGGCCTTTCAACTTCAATGGGCCTTTCAGGGGGTTTCCCGTCTAAATACGCCCATCTGCGCGGTACAGGAACGACTTTAGGTAATGTAGCTTCCCAACCCGCGCAGGTTTTATTTTATCTCGGCTCCGGCAAGCTGGTCATTTTTTCCTTAGACCCGGTCTATCCAACCAGATATCCCTGAATTCGTAGACGCACACTTGAATGGGGGCCGGGCTGCACCAACAGAGGAAGAAGGCATCGCTTTCATCCTCAGTTGTTTGACTTTCTTAGGGAAGTTTCTTGTTGGAACAGTCTGGTTTACGTACTTCGTTGCCCCAAACTTCCTTTTGTCGCCCTTCCCTACGGGACCCATCTCCCGAACACATTTTATGACTCCCATGACCCAATTCCCATGATTTATTTCCTTCTTCCGCTCTCGAACGACGAGGTTAAGAAGGAAATGCTTGCACTTTCAAGATCCCATATTGCTAATGAGAGTCTAATAGGTTTAGACTCCCACCTTTGGTATGCATATGGTCCTGGCAGACTACCACCACGTGAAAGGACATGGGTTTAGGGTGAAGGTGTGTTGTGGATGTTCGCGGAGATGGGTTTTTAGTCGTCATTTTAGAACGACTAACTGTTTTTAGTAGTCATTTTAGAACATGTTTCAGTTGTCGCAACATCAGCTTTGCGCTTTTTTTTTTTTGGGTAAAGGTTTAGGCTATGTATGGGTTTTTTGGAAACGGCCGTGCGTGGCCAACGAGTTGTTGTTGACGTCCGTATGTATTCTTTTTTCACTGTGTACCATATGTATCTTTTTCTGAATAACATCTTCAACTTCTCTTCGGTTTTTTAAAATATTCCGGTTGCCTGATTTGCAGGTGGAAATACTTTTGTGGGCTAAAGGAATTGTTCCTTTTTTGCTTTTTATGGACTTTCCCCTTGATTTACCTCGCGTATTTATAGCGAGGATTTTACTGTTCGTGCACGCGTTATAATTAATTTTCATTAACTGTTTTGTGGGTAGGCACGTGCCTAGACTCCTACATTGTTGCTGCTATATTTGACATAAAATTACTTGGGAAGGAACGTGCATCTTTACATGCAGATTTTATCTCCTTTTTGGTATTTGAATATAAATGATTACGTAAACACAAATAAATTTGCTTTTTGCGAGGAAAGTAGCGGTGGTTTTTGCGACACCAGGAATGGATACAACGACGTTAGCAGTGGTTAGATTGACGTTAGCAGTGGTTGGGGATTTACTTATGAACAGAGTTTAGAATTTGTTCCAAATTAATTTGTACTAATAAACTTACTTTTTTAACACTTGTAGCAGTTGTTACTAATTTTTTGGCGCATATATCCCCAACTGTGTTGTTTTTCATTATGTCCTTTTTTTATTATTATTATTTTTTTTTTGTATTTATTTAATTTTTTTTAATGATATAATAAGGGTTATTATTCTAACACATAAATAAGCATGTAACTCAACACGTCATCATATTCTATTATCGACACACAAAAATTCTTACTACCATTATTAATCGTCTCATTGGCTTGCATTCCCCAAACAAGTTACCCACCCACACTATGACTTTTTTTTTAACTAAATAAAATTTCATCTTCATATTAGTACTTTATTAGTAATTTTTTTTAATTTGTAAAGTGACTTACTATCTCGAAGACAGTTTGAATAACTACGCAAACAAATACAGTATATACTAGTAAGTAGTAACATAAAAGGGATCACATCCATAGGTTAACATGACATACACAGCACATCAAAATGTAACAACGATCCCCTAATAAACAAAACGCAGCAGCTTCCATGTACTTAATACAAAGCACATCAAACCTCCATTGATTCCAACTTTTCAATTAAACCATTCAGCTCTTTAACACGGTCATGTTTTCTAAACCAAGAATACAGAAGTTTTGAACTCTCAGCCAGATCCTCATTTTGCATCCTTAACAGGTTATTAATAGTTGGCAACCAACAATCCGAACCGCATAAAAGCTCCACTTCCGCTATCATTTGTTGTCTACGGTTGACACGGCCCCTAATTTCAACAGCCTTCCTCCTATGATCTGCTTCGTCACGTAAAACAACTTCCAATTCACCTCTGTAGTACGCGACCGTAATATCTTTTAACAACTTTGAGCCACCAAACATTGGTAATTCATCACATAAAACCATGCCAGAAGACATCGTTATGTTTGCTTTTCTAATACTATCACTAATAGAGATACCAATAACTGTTTTTGTTACATAGCGTCATATATAGACACGAAATTTTTGACAAACTAGTTATGACAATTGTCTGTTTCCAATGGACAAGTGGATCACACCAAATAGGTACTAACCCACAATATATTTTTATTTTTTATACTATCTTCCTATTTTTTTCAAATATTTTTTATGACGAGTTTGCTATTGCATAGCTAGGAAATGGTACTTTGGGCACCTAAATTGTGTACTCATGGCAACTATACTTTGGGCAACTAAATTGTGTACTCATGGCAACTATACTTTGGGCAACTAAATAGTGTACTCATGGCAACTAGTTTAAATAGTAGTACTTTTAGTCAAGTGGTGATGATGCAACAAGGGGCTGGGATTTGACTGGATTTAATTTACATCTTTCTATTTTTTTAAACTATTTTTATGACTAGTTTGCTAGTGCATACATAGCAAATGGTACTTTGGACAACTAAATAGTGTACTCATGGCAACTAGTTTACGTAGTAGTACTTTTAGCCAAGTGGTGATGTATGCAACAAGGGGCTAGGGTTTCACTGGATTTATTTAATTTACATATTTCTATTTTTTTCAAATATTTTTTATGACGACTTTGCTAGTGCATAGCTAGCAAATGCTACTTTGGGCAACTAAATAGTGTACTCATGGCAACTAAATAGTGTCCATAAAAATTGAAGGTAAATCCGGCACTTCTTACGTTTCCAGTTTTATCTTATTTTATTTTATAATTATTTGTCATTTATTTTTTGTAATTTCTTATATGTTTTTTTGTCCTCCTGGTTTCATATATATACACGCAATCTGTTTGACGTGGTTTCGTTTTTAATCTTAATAGTAGTAAACTGCGGTATATGTAATACTAAAAAAGGGGGAAAATGAAAAAGGCGTTTATGTGAAAGGTTGGTCATTTAATGCTACTTCTTGTGGTAGACAAAATGCTAGTGTGGCTGTCACCTCAACGGACGCATCAGTTTTGTACACTGACACAACACTAATTATATTATAACTTAAACTAAACCTTCTGTATAAAACACACACATAGCAATCAAAGGGGGAAAAAACAAAACATACAAAACAAACCTTAAAAAAGGATGAATACATGTATTCCATTCTGTGAAGAACTTGCTGGTGTTGCAGGATCTAGTTTTGTTAGAGATATGATGATAGTTCGTTTTCGAAGGGATGTGAGTGTTGTCATGGTGGATGAAGCAGAGTGAAGGCTCAAGAAATCAGGGCACGTGTGGCTGAAAGGGATCATGTTATTGGAGAGTTGGAGCTTTTATACCCATTTGAATCTTGTGTGGAAAGTATTTCAGAAATAACCAAGCTGCAAACCGAAGATCTGACAGAAGCCGCAGCGATATTGGTCAATGTAATGAAGAAGCAGAAGCGAGGCCAGGAGCTTCTGTCATTCATAGAGAAGCTGAAAGGCATGGTGTACTGATTCGGTTAATTGTTGTCTTGGCGTTGACGATGTCTTGTTTATGTTGGTATTTCTATTTCTAGTCATGTATCTTGTGTTGAATTTTAGCTTGACTGCTGTTGTGAAATGTGGGTCTAGGCTTTGGCTAATGGATGTAAAATATTTGAATAAATAAAAGCCATGGTTTCTGTAAAATAATTATATTATGGTCACCTTTAATTGTGCCTGCATCTCATGATCTATTCTGAAAGAATACCGCCTCCATTGTTTCAAGAATAAATCTGTTTGAGCGGCCGTCATTGTGGACCTATTTACCTGGTTAATGCAAGTAAATCTCATTATTAAAATATGCATATGGGAATGTAACGTTTCAAACAAACAAAGTGTATCAAGTAAGCGGTGCCAAATAAACATCATGTTGTTGGTTTCCGACATGGCATATAAAACATAAACCCTAAAGAATGAAGCACTAGAGTTAAAGGGGTATAATGAGCATACCTTTAAAACATAAACCCTAATAACAATTTAAATAACTTTGAATTAAATAAAAAATTTACTAATAGAATATAAAATATAAAAGTGCACAGTTATTTATATTCATGTTTAAATATACGAACGAATACGGTAACAAAAGTACATACGGGAGAGTACAACTAACCTTGATTTGTTTCTAAAAATAGACGAAAAGGACAACGATATATTTTTATTTGGATTCTTCGCTGAAAGTGACCTAGTGTATAACAAGGAATGTGGGGATGTTGATTGTTGGGACTTGGGACCATAAACGGATGTGTGGGGTATAAAAGGTTTAAGTGTTTGTCATTCTAGGTCCCTCATGTATCTTACGGCTGTCACAGTAACGACTAAAAACTGCTACTTACAGTTAGAACTGCTAGTGCTTAAGACAATTTATCTAAGGTTTCGGAATTAAGACTTAAAAATGTTATTACATGTTACTACTGGTAGTGCTGAAGACCAAATAATATAAACATGGTGTTACTACAATTTTTCTAAGGTTACTCCTGCTATAACAATCTTGACTGACCTTTAATTTGACTAGTCACAAGGTAATTCAATATTTTAGAAACAGTGTAATATAAACATGGTGTTACTACAATTTTTATAAGGTTACTCCTGCTATAACAATCTTGACTGACCTTTAATTTGACTAGTCACAAGGTAATTGAATATTTTAGAAACAGTGTGTGTTACTCTTCTATTAAATTCTCCAACTAACTAGTATGGCACAGCATTCAAGTGTAATAAATGAAGAGGAAAAATACAGATGGTTATGCTAGTAGACGTTCTTATATAAACCGTGAATGCTATTCTTTTCGTTATTTTATCGAAACCGGTTGAGTAAATGGTATGCATTGGGTACAGGATGGAAAGAGAACACAAGTATGATTGACCTTAGATGCAAGGCGTGCACCGAATAGAGAAATCATGTGGTACTGTTGTCCAATGAATTTTTACGCAAGCGACAACAATACTCTTTGTGGGGTTGATGCATGTACACTTGCTGCTGTACATGTTAGCAGGGAAAAAATAGTTGTAGTTCGTAGAGGTGAAGGTGTGATGGTGTGATGGGGCTACATGTTCCAGCATCTTGTATAGGCGGTGTTCAGTGAGTATCAGAGGTAGAAGTGAGACTACATCAACAGCTGATGAAATTCATCGTTCTATGACCTTTGTGATGAAGAAACCCAACCACTTGCAAGTCGAATAACAAGTGAACCACCTAAAAATGACCGACCAATTGAACAAGTTGCAATCGATACACCTAGGTTATGACACGCTCGTCATTGAACAAGTGAGCCACAACCTATTCTCCTTATATGTTGTATTTCATAATATATGTAGACTAAATTGTATTATGTATTTGTTATGTTATGCCAATGCAAGGACGTATTTAGTTAGCACAAAATGGGTAAATCCAAACACTAGATACACAAAATGCAAACTGTATAATCAAGCTGCAAAACTGTCAAATACAAGTGTTATTTATTTATTTATTTATTTTTTGAGGTGAGAGTGGGTAAATACTAACAGGGCTGGATAAATTAGTTACCATGCACGTGCCCAAAACATAGTTGGACACGTGTACACCCACCAAAAAAATGCTCACTATTGAAACGAAAAAAAAATAAAAATTATCTACAGTCCCCCAATAAAATGAAGTTGCTCTATATGATAAGTTTCTACTTTGTTTAGTTATCTAAAAAAAAGAAGAAAAAAATATGAAGTTGCCCTATAGGGTTGCTTCCTAAAACAGAGATGCCCCATCAAGGTTGCCATGATATACATCATACTATAAAGCATTCATACACAGTATTATGTAAACGGACACCGAACGTAGATCAAAAAACAGGTGCATACTACGATAACCCCAAAGCAGATGTGTAGAAAACTAGAAGGGGGGTTGAATAGTTTACCGATTAAAAAACTTTGTTTTGAAACTTATTGAAAGATCAATTGATATTGATCTTGAGTATGTTAATGAAATATGCAAGCTATATGTAATAAGTAAATAAGGAAAGAAATGATCAAACCACAACAAGTTGTTTATAGTGGTTCGGCCTACAAGGACTCTTTTTCCTTGCCCTACTCCACTCCTCGAGTCTCACACTCGAGAGTTTAACTTCACTAGTCAACAAGCTCCTTTCACCGGCGGAGAAAACCTTTACACTTCGCTTACACTATTTCCGACACTAAGCTAGATGTCGAGTTCTTTCCAAGGGTACAACTACTCCCACACACAATGTATTTTGAGGACTAAAATACTAACCACTCACACTCACAAGATTATGATGGTTTGATACAACAATGAAGTATGGATCAACACTAGATCATACAACACTAAATAAACAAGACTTCCAACTTCTCGTTGAAGCTTGAATATGACTTGATCTTCTTTGCTACAAAAGAGATCACTAATATGATATGAAACTGAATTAGAAAGGTTAGAGAGAAGATATGTATGAGAGTATGTTAGAAAGGGATGAGAAACTACTTGGCTTGGCATTGCTATTTATAGCCAAATTGGACAGGAGCGTCCACGGACCGCGGACCCCTTAAAAGGGTTCCGCCCGTGTACCAATTTGGTACCGCCAGTCTGACAGTCAAGATATCAAATCTTGCCTAAAGTCAACTCTATCTAAGTGAGATTGTGCAAGATATGAAGAGTACAAATCTTCACAAAATATCTAATGGAATCTTCCAGTGATTTCCATGATGTAATACATGATGTCAAATGTTGTATTACTATTTATAGAAATATGCAAATGCTTAAGTAGTGTTTGGTTTTAAGAACCTAACACATTCTACAAACTACTATCATATATAATGATTAGAGTCATATCAAGATGTTACTAATCATAAATGTAAATGCTTGAATGATGAATATATTGTTTGAGAAAGCTTGTTTTAATATCTAATAAACTTGACAAGCTTTAAGCTTTTATAAATTAAATTTACTTTTGTCGTTAACAAAACTTAGGCAAAGATCAAAAATATAAATAACGTTTAATGACGATATTTGTATTAACAATCTCCCCCTTTTTGCTGAGGACAAAATATAAATTTTATTTTTATAAAAGAAACAAGTTTGTACAAGAGTTATAAAAATATTAGTTTTAGAACTTGAAAAGGAAATGATAATGCAAGTGTATGAGATTTGACTTTTTATGAAAGTCAAAGAATTCACTAGTTGATGCATGATGTTTGACTTTTTCAGAAAGTCAAAGTATGCAGTTTGACTTTTTTAAGAAAAGTCAAGTATTATCAAAGAGAGTTCCTGTTTGACTTTTAGAAAGTCAAATGTATGCAGTTTGACTTTTTCAGAAAAGTCAAATATAAATAATTTCAAAGTTCTATATTTTCTCCCCCTTTTTGTCTCAACAAAAAGAAGAGGCTATGCGGAATGTAATGAGCCCGAGCTATTATCTCCCCCTTGTTCAAAGCTCCCCCTAAATTGGGTGCTTTAATGGGAAGATACATGGATTGTGAAAATAAAGCTACAAAAAATTGTTAGTAATAATGATCATTCACAAGCATTTCCAAACACTATGTAATGACACCAACAATATAATAAACAACATTCATTAGTTAAAATTTTTCATGAGTAAAGATCATGAAAAGAGAACATAATGATGTGTTTCTAGTACAAGAAAATAAAAATTATCCTAAAAAAGCAAATAAAAGAAAGACTATTCTAAAACCATCCTAAAGTGATGGTGGATGGGAGAGAGCGTTGAGACGCTCAAGAATGTGGTTGAGGATGAACCTCATTTCTTCGTGGAAGTCATGGACCATAATCCGGGTCCGTTCCACGGTTTGACCCGTTTGCTCACAAGTTGAGCAACCATGCCTTGGAGGGTAGAAAGTTTGCGGAGGTTGTGGTGGTGGAATGGTGGATGTGTTGGTGGTGTTGGGGATGTTTGGAGTGGTCATGATGGATGCAAGCAAAGCACTTTGCATTTGCATTGTCTCACTTAAGTGAGAATCCACCATGCCTTTGAATTGGTGGAGGTTGTGGAGTTCGGCTTGAATCTCCTCTCTAGTGGGATTGTCATCCCACATGCACTCCGGAATGTCCTCAATATGAGGGGACATTGATGATGGAAGTGGATGATCCCCGTATAAAGGACCATGAATGTCCTTGTGAATGCGGTGGAAAAGGAGAGGTCTTGGCCCTAATGGGGCGTTTGGGTCAATGGATGACCGAGGTGACTCATGAGCGATTCGCTCAATGGTGCCAAAGGATGGCAATGGTGGTGGATGACTTGGCCTAGGAGGCAAGTCTTCCAAGTCCTCTAGGAAAGGATTTGGTGATGTTGGTGGAGTTGAAAATAACTCCATGGGAGTGAGAGTGGGTGACCTTGGTGAAGGTGGTGAGGGTGTTTTGGATGTTTGGATGGGTGCCGGTGGAGGTGAAGTAGGTGTTTTTGTTGGTGGTGGAGTGGTGATCACAATGTGTGATGAAGTGGGTGTAGCTAAGGTAAGATGTGTATCATCTCTAATGGGAGATGAGATGGTGAGTGGTGAGGATTCGGATGATGAGCTAAGATGAACAAAACAACAAGGCCTTACGCTCATTCTAGCGGTTTTCTTGCAAGGTTTTGGTGATGATTTAGTCATTTTTAACTTGGGTTTTGATTTGCTAGATAGTAGTGAGAATGAAGAAGGTGTGAGGATGATCATGGTAAAGCCTTTCAATTTATAGAGGTAAGAAATTGTTGAGAAATGGTTTGATTTGATGTTGAACCATTGAAGAGATGAGGTTCCTAATAATTTGGAAGTGGGTTGAATGCTAGTCATATCACCCAAGTCAATCCATACAAAGAAGATGGAGTGAAGAAGAAAAGATATGCAATAAATGTGTTCTAGTGAGTGGAATTTCCTAATATTCAGATTACCCACGGATTTGAAGGTACCAAAAATTTGGTTCCTTCCTTTATGCCAAAGGGCTCCTTGGGTGGATTTTTCAAATTTTTGAATTTTGGTGGGAAATGGATTTCTTATATCCCTTAGTAAATAATACTAGTTCTAATAACAGTATAAACTAGTTAAGATTGATTTATAAGTGATGGAAGATAATTTGGAATCACGAAAGAGTCGAAATTCAGAAAATTACCTGGAGGATCCACGGCACCAAAATCATATACGGACGGAACCCTAAAAAGGGTGCCGTCTGGTCCGCCTGTACAGGTATGGCGGTACCAAATTACATAAAGGACGGTACCAAAATAATGGTGCCGTCTGATCCGTGGAGTGCTGAAATATGGACAGAGTTCGTTTTTAGGTGTCGGGTAAATTTCTGAAACCTGAAATTTTTCTCAAAACATGTTATACTAAACATTTCTAGTTAGGAAAAGTAAATAGCACATATGTAAACATAGTGGAGCATAGATTTTGAGCAAGGCTTATTGATTTTCACAATATAGTGAAAATGGGTAAAATTTGATAGCATACTTGTGCTATCCCCCTGCATGAGATTGTTAGCATACACCATTGTTTCAAGTTATATTATCATCCTACATAATAAAAACAACTAAATAGTATCAAACATTAACGATAATGTATTGTTCCAAACACTCCTTAAAGTACCCTTATTTGTCCAACTTCTTGTAAATCTTGTTCATCATCCTACCAAGGCACTTGAACATTCCCTTAGTTTGTTTGAATTCTGCTGATTCATTCTCAATCTCGGGAAGAGATGCGTAATACTCTTGAGGTGGAAGATGAGAGTTTGGAAGACCATCCTCGGAGCTATTTGATGATGATGATGAAGGAGTTGGGGGTTTAGCTCTCTTGCCTTTAGTCTTAGCAACTCGAGCATCACTCAAAGGTACAAAGATGTGAGGGATGAGTTCATAGTGAAGATGCATCCCTTTTGGGGTTGGTGGAATTGGAGCGAAGTTTCTATAGAGACGGGTGAGAAGCATCCCGTATGGAAGAGCAACGGATCCTTGAGTTGGAATATCAATCATTCTCCTAGCTATGTAGTAGGCTAAGTTGAATGGTTGTCGGGTGGACAAGTTGTAGAGCATGTGGCAAAGACAAGCGTTTATGTGATCCCTATTCCCTATGGTGCTAATGACGTTGGCTCTAAGTAGTTCCTCCCATTTCTTAAATTCGGGCTTAAGTTCATTTAGCTCCATTCCATATGGATCTCGGTTTACCTCTTTTCCCTTTCGGGTAACTCGGGTTGTATCACTTTTTGGGTTAAAAAGGTGTTCACGGATGACATCCTTATCGGCCAAACGGGTTAGATAGGGAGAAGTGCGGTCGTTGATTGCATCAAGGGCGGTGAGTGACCACTTATCCGTGTAGACACAAGTTCCTCGGTTGGGAATTCCTAGTACTCTAGCAAATTCACTTAGGGTGATGGTGTAGTCATTTTGGTTGATTCTAAAGCTAAGACAAAATTCATCATCATCTTCATCACTAAAACCGGTCACACTAGCATAGAATTCTAACACGAACCTAGGACAAATTGGTTCATCAATGTCAAGAAGACAATCGAATTGAATGGCGGCTAGTTCTTCACGAAGATTGGTATGCTCAAGGAAGGATGGGTGAATGGTTCTACCCTCGTGGAAATACCTAGATTCTAGACCTCTAAATATTTCTACTTGTTCCTTGGTGAGTCCTTTGGTTTTGTGGTGTTTGGGAATGTAGTTAAGAGTGTCTTTGTGATCATAGAATCTTGCGGCTACCATGGTTATTCCTAAGGACAAGAATTAACATGTTAAAAAAAAATGAAAATAAATTTTAACGTTTTTGATTCTAGTGTGTGCCTATATGAAAACAATTTGGAGTTGCGGTTATCTCGACTCATTTTATGCACAAAATTGTTTTAGTGGAGTGTTTGGTAAATACCATGAGATAACCCAAATGCTCCTAATTCAATGTGGCTACATTTGAATATACCCGGGAGTGCATATTAGTTATGCAATACCTTTAGTATTCAAGAGCATGCAAGTGATGAAAATTCTAACGTTTCTATTTGTATTAGCAATGAAAAATGTTTTCCTACAAGTGAGAAGCTTTTCAAAACTTTTGACATGGGGTGTTTGGTTGTTTGAATAAGGCCTTATATTTATTATCTATTAATTAGTGGGAAACATGATTTGTTTATGCAATATGATAATGTAGTACCTAATTTGAATGACTAGTTATGCAATTTGCCAATTGAATTCATATTTTGTATAAAAGCATACATAAAACCCCATGTAATGATTTGTGATAGTTTTGTGCATAAATGAGAATCCTAGACTCAGAATTAAGAGATGAAATGTGGTTAGGATACTTACAATGATGTTATCTTCAGTGATTAGTGAGTGGGAAGATGACAATAATGAGCTTGGTTTAAGTTTTACACGTTTTGGTAAAGTGGGTTGTGAGGAAGAGGATGTTATGTATATAGCAGTTTTGCTTCTGTAGACACCACGGACCAGACGGCACCAAATTTTTGGTTTCGTCCGTGTTGTCGTTTGGTGCCGTGGCTACAGTAGCAGATACAAGGCAAAATTGTTTTGGTTTGACTATTCTAATGTTTTAGGCTATGTTTATCCTACATGTTTGGTTCCATTAACCCTAAACCAAGTCTAAGAAGATTAAAAGGTTCTCGTTTAAGAGGTTTAGTAAAGATGTCGGCAATGTTGTCTTCGGAGGATACTTTCTCGATTGAAATGTTTCCTTTTTGAACATTGTCGCGAAGAAAGTGATGACGGATTTCAATGTGCTTTGTACGAGCATGTTGAACGGGATTCTTGCTGAGATCGATGGCTCCTTTGTTGTCGCAAAGTATCACAATGTCGTTGAGATGAATTCCGTAGTCTACGAGAGCTTGCTTCATCCAAAGAGCTTGTTGACATGCTTTTCCGGCTGAGACGTATTCGGCTTCAGTAGTAGAGATGGCTAAAGCCGTTTGCTTCTTTGCAAACCATGAGGTGAGACAATGTCCAACAAAAGTGCAAATACCACTTGTACTTTTTCTATCGACATAATCACCGGCATGATCCGAGTCGGCATACACTATGGTTTCTATACCCGTTCCTTTGGGATACCATAATCCTAAACACGTTGTTCCCTTAATATATCTAAAAATCCTTTTTAATGCTTCTAAGTGTGATGCCTTTGGGTTTTCTTGAAAGCGAGCACATAGACAAACACTAAACATAATGTCGGGTCTACTAGCCGTAAGATAGAGTAGGCTACCAATCATTCCTCTATATTTAGTGTTATCTACGGATTCACCTTCTTCGTCCTTGGTGAGTTTAGTGTCCGAGGACATGGGTGTTATCTACGGATTTACCTGGTTAATGCAAGTAAATCTCATTATTAAAATATGCATATGGGAATGTAACGTTTCAAACAAACAAAGTGTATCAAGTAAGCGGTGCCAAATAAACATCATGCTGTTGGTTTCCGACATGGCATATAAAACATAAACCCTAAAGAATGAAGCACTAGAGTTAAAGGGGTATAATGAGCATACCTTTAAAACATAAACCCTAATAACAATTTAAATAACTTTGAATTAAATAAAAAATTTACTAATAGAATATAAAATATAAAAGTGCACAGTTATTTATATTCATGTTTAAATATACGAACGAATACGGTAACAAAAGTACATACGGGAGAGTACAACTAACCTTGATTTGTTTCTAAAAATAGACGAAAAGGACAACGATATATTTTTATTTGGATTCTTCGCTGAAAGTGACCTAGTGTATAACAAGGAATGTGGGGATGTTGATTGTTGGGACTTGGGACCATAAACGGATGTGTGGGGTATAAAAGGTTTAAGTGTTTGTCATTCTAGGTCCCTCATGTATCTTACGGCTGTCACAATAACGACTAAAAACTGCTACTTACAGTTAGAACTGCTAGTGCTTAAGACAATTTATCTAAGGTTTCGGAATTAAGACTTAAAAATGTTATTACATGTTACTACTGGTAGTGCTGAAGACCAAATAATATAAACATGGTGTTACTACAATTTTTCTAAGGTTACTCCTGCTATAACAATCTTGACTGACCTTTAATTTGACTAGTCACAAGGTAATTCAATATTTTAGAAACAGTGTAATATAAACATGGTGTTACTACAATTTTTATAAGGTTACTCCTGCTATAACAATCTTGACTGACCTTTAATTTGACTAGTCACAAGGTAATTGAATATTTTAGAAACAGTGTGTGTTACTCTTCTATTAAATTCTCCAACTAACTAGTATGGCACAGCATTCAAGTGTAATAAATGAAGAGGAAAAATACAGATGGTTATGCTAGTAGACGTTCTTATATAAACCGTGAATGCTATTCTTTTCGTTATTTTATCGAAACCGGTTGAGTAAATGGTATGCATTGGGTGCAGGATGGAAAGAGAACACAAGTATGATTGACCTTAGATGCAAGGCGTGCACCGAATAGAGAAATCATGTGGTACTGTTGTCCAATGAATTTTTACGCAAGCGACAACAATACTCTTTGTAGGGTTGATGCATGTACACTTGCTGCTGTACATGTTAGCAGGGAAAAAATAGTTGTAGTTCGTAGAGGTGAAGGTGTGATGGTGTGATGGGGCTACATGTTCCAGCATCTTGTATAGGCGGTGTTCAGTGAGTATCAGAGGTAGAAGTGAGACTACATCAACAGCTGATGAAATTCATCGTTCTATGACCTTTGTGATGAAGAAACCCAACCACTTGCAAGTCGAATAACAAGTGAACCACCTAAAAATGACCGACCAATTGAACAAGCTGCAATCGATACACCTAGGTTATGACACGCTCGTCATTGAACAAGTGAGCCACAACCTATTCTCCTTATATGTTGTATTTCATAATATATGTAGACTAAATTGTATTATGTATTTGTTATGTTATGCCAATGCAAGGACGTATTTAGTTAGCACAAAATGGGTAAATCCAAACACTAGATACACAAAATGCAAACTGTATAATCAAGCTGCAAAACTGTCAAATACAAGTGTTATTTATTTATTTATTTATTTTTTGAGGTGAGAGTGGGTAAATACTAACAGGGCTGGATAAATTAGTTACCATGCACGTGCCCAAAACATAGTTGGACACGTGTACACCCACCAAAAAAATGCTCACTATTGAAACGAAAAAAAAATAAAAATTATCTACAGTCCCCCAATAAAATGAAGTTGCTCTATATGATAAGTTTCTACTTTGTTTAGTTATCTAAAAAAAAGAAGAAAAAAATATGAAGTTGCCCTATAGGGTTGCTTCCTAAAACAGAGATGCCCCATCAAGGTTGCCATGATATACATCATACTATAAAGCATTCATACACAGTATTATGTAAACGGACACCGAACGTAGATCAAAAAACAGGTGCATACTACGATAACCCCAAAGCAGATGTGTAGAAAACTAGAAGGGGGGTTGAATAGTTTACCGATTAAAAAACTTTGTTTTGAAACTTATTGAAAGATCAATTGATATTGATCTTGAGTATGTTAATGAAATATGCAAGCTATATGTAATAAGTAAATAAGGAAAGAAATGATCAAACCACAACAAGTTGTTTATAGTGGTTCGGCCTACAAGGACTCTTTTTCCTTGCCCTACTCCACTCCTCGAGTCTCACACTCGAGAGTTTAACTTCACTAGTCAACAAGCTCCTTTCACCGGCGGAGAAAACCTTTACACTTCGCTTACACTATTTCCGACACTAAGCTAGATGTCGAGTTCTTTCCAAGGGTACAACTACTCCCACACACAATGTATTTTGAGGACTAAAATACTAACCACTCACACTCACAAGATTATGATGGTTTGATACAACAATGAAGTATGGATCAACACTAGATCATACAACACTAAATAAACAAGACTTCCAACTTCTCGTTGAAGCTTGAATATGACTTGATCTTCTTTGCTACAAAAGAGATCACTAATATGATATGAAACTGAATTAGAAAGGTTAGAGAGAAGATATGTATGAGAGTATGTTAGAAAGGGATGAGAAACTACTTGGCTTGGCATTGCTATTTATAGCCAAATTGGACAGGAGCGTCCACGGACCGCGGACCCCTTAAAAGGGTTCCGCCCGTGTACCAATTTGGTACCGCCAGTCTGACAGTCAAGATATCAAATCTTGCCTAAAGTCAACTCTATCTAAGTGAGATTGTGCAAGATATGAAGAGTACAAATCTTCACAAAATATCTAATGGAATCTTCCAATGATTTCCATGATGTAATACATGATGTCAAATGTTGTATTACTATTTATAGAAATATGCAAATGCTTAAGTAGTGTTTGGTTTTAAGAACCTAACACATTCTACAAACTACTATCATACATAATGATTAGAGTCATATCAAGATGTTACTAATCATAAATGTAAATGCTTGAATGATGAATATATTGTTTGAGAAAGCTTGTTTTAATATCTAATAAACTTGACAAGCTTTAAGCTTTTATAAATTAAATTTACTTTTGTCGTTAACAAAACTTAGGCAAAGATCAAAAATATAAATAACGTTTAATGACGATATTTGTATTAACAAGATGGTTACACAAAAACATCGCATGTTAATTTTATGTAATTGTTGAACATTTTTTTTTTTGTAATCATATGAAGCACAAACAAAAAAATGTTTAACAATTACATAACGTCGCCTTACAAAAAAGGCTAAACTAGACAAACTATTTTGAGTTTTAAGTTATGTACACCCCATAGTTTCTAAACGTTATCGGCAGCATGAGCATGCTGCATAAAAATACCAACCTTCCGTTCCTTAAAAACCAGGTTGCTTTTAATCCCGCACCTCCTCGACGCCGGTCTCTTGTTAGAGCCTTTAAATGCCTCGACATCTTGAACTTCCGTAAGCCCGATCTTGGTGTTTGAAAGCAGTGCCTCCTTGCATAAGGTTTTCTAGAGGCCTTATGACCAGAACTGTCCTTAACGGAAGAAGAAGAAGGCCCAACATCCATAGATACAGACCCAAGAAATACCCCATAGTACCATTCATCGTTACTGAACCCAATGTCAGCATCAACAATTTCGGTACCCAAAAAATCCATAAATAGATTCTTTCCTTGACATTCAATTCTTTGACTTCTAGTTTGGAACGGATGGCTTCTTAGGGGAGGTGACCGCCTTTGTTCCTCCTTCCATGCAGCAATATCAGAGGCAGAATTAGAAGTAGCAAGCTCCAAAAGTTTATCATGTATTGCTATCCTGTCACGCGTTGGCCCATCAAGAAGATCCATAATTAGGTTATCATAATAGAAACATGATAAGTTATCAGGTGCATGTGCAATGTACAAGGCGATCAACCCACATTCCTCGGCAAGTTGAAACATCCTTTTAATGTCATTATCGCATTCAGCAACTGTCAAACCGGTTGAAAGAGCAAATACTGGCCTACATAAATACAAAGCCCGTATCTCACATTCTAACTTGTTTACCAAAAAGTCAAGCATTTGATTAAAGTTCATCCTTGTGGACTTACTGAACGTTTGCACAAGGGTGCGCCCATACGCGTAAGTTAATTTAGGCAACCGAATGAACTTACCATCGTAGTGAATCTCAACTACAAGATTCGCAGCTACGTAGCGTGTAGCATTTCTGTAATAAAGGTAAATAAATGTATACAAATGAGATTAGCAAGTATGCACAAAAACCTAGTAAGGGCAATTGACAATCACGAAAGGTAATGGCAGGCATACCTTGGCTTGAAATTAAATAAGGCAACTGGAGGCTTAGCAGCATTTTTTGATGAAAGAGAGGGTTGGGAGATTGGCATTATGACTTGTGAACAAATGTGATATAGATGAAGATTTAATATATATTAGAAAATGTTGTATTACTATTTTACTATTAATAATTTACTTATTAATAGTATGAAAAATATTGATCCGATTATTTTAATATGGAAATAGTAATAGGGAAAAGTTTTGGTTAATTTTCACTATAAGTTTTCATGTAGAGTGTGTTTGTGCAATGATATGGGAATAAATGAATTGACAAACCTATATGTCACACTTTTTTAATCTTTCTTGCAATGGACGACCAAATGTCATGATTAAATGGACGTACAAATGAAGAATAAATGAACTGGAGTTGTGTAGTTTAAAAAAAAAAGATTATCTGCACTGTACAACAAATTTAGATGTAAATGTGTACATACTTTTACGTCGTGTCTCCCATTATTTTTTGAATGAATGTTACACGTACCCAAGGTTGCTTCATGCAAGGTACAGTATGATTATTGGTTTATGTATGCATGTTATAAGTGTGTTTAGTGTAGTAAATAGTTGTTATGAATCCATTGTCTGGTCATTAATGGCTTATGTGTGAACGAATATATCAATAGATGGTGCATGATAAAACAATGAAAGTGTTGTTGGAGATAAGTTTAAAACTGTTAGTACAAACGATAAAATCTATGTTTATAAAAAACCTGAATCATCTTCTCGCGATATGCTAGCGCGACGTCAGCGGAATCATCAACGTGCAACGATAGACCATGTGCCAATCGATATAAAAATATACAAACCCACACACCACAATCACTAAAAATCCCACCTTGCTTAGGAACGTTTTCGGCTAACCTAAATGAAATCTTATAGTCATTCGGATGTATTCCAGTCTTATCAAAAATGTTTGCTTGCTCTAGAACAACTGGTAGTTTGACCTGTAGAATAACATAAACTGTTAAAATAAATAGACGGGTGATCTTGTTAGAGGCTTGTCATAAAAATGTAACTATTATATTATCGAAATAACCACGTTTGTCATCAAATTATTGATGAAATATAGGTGTTTGTTCAAGCCGGATTAAATATGATATCTAGTTTCATGTTGTAAATTATATATGTGTTCAAAAGTATTACATGTTTTTTATTGGTGATTCATAAACAACGTTCGAACATTTGACATGTGCTTCGAAATATTTTTATTCATAATAGATTTCATTTCAATACATTAAAGGATAACAAAATACATCAACGTAGCAACGACATTCGTGAAGATAACAAAACACATAATATGACAATCACAGAAGGTCAGAGAGACCACATAACAAGGTAGAAGTAGATGATTAATAATTTTTGCGCATCTTTGCCAGAAAGGAGATTTTTTTGAGAACTTGGAGCTGAGTCTCACTCATTAGCCTCATCAGCGTCCTGTTTTTCTCAAGCTCCTCGTCCTGAATTGTACGCAGGATTTCCAAAACAGCACTGGCAAGCCTGGACCCAACCACGCACTCCAACTGCTTGATTTGCTCGGCCCTCAGAGTGCAACGACGAGTTAGGTCGATCACCTTTGCATGCATGTCACTTAAGAACTTGAAGTCACGTTCATTGTCACACAAAAACACGTTGTTAACCATGTCTTTAAGTACGTTATCCATTTCTTTTGTAGTAAATTGTGCTAGTGTGTGTCCCCTGACAAAAGTTGTATGATATTGGGATATATGTTGTCCGTTTATATAACCCAAATGGGGTGGGGGTGGGGGGAAAGAGCGGGGGTGGGGTGACATGGAGTTTATTTTGAATTGAAGTCTATCTGAATTAATGTAGATAGTCAAGTGGTGAATAGTTGAGTCATGTCAAGTAATTACTGTTGCACATTAGGCCAAGTTTAATTAATGAAGCTTCTCTTGTACTCAACCGCTTCCTGGCCACAAGATTATCATTTTGGGCAACTAGTTTCAGTTTGGGGGCAACTAAACCAGTTTGAATTTTGTTTAGTTACGAATGCAACAAAATTTTACGTCCCTTGGGTTAGAAAAATTATTAATTTACTATGTTTTGTAAATAGACGCTATTAAACAGGTTTATATTGATTAGTTTTTGGTTACATGAACTAACACACATATGCTATTATTATATGTACATATCGTTTATATTTTATGTAATAATAATACACTACCATAGTATAACTAACACTTTTATATCATAAAGTCTGACTAAGTGTGCACTTGCCTGTGCTATTTCAATATTGAATGGATATTTTGTAAAAAACCCAAATCGGAGATGCACATAAGTAGGACAAACTTTATTAATGAGGAAAGGACGTAATGAAATGATGGTGGTAGCTAGTGGCATGTACTTGAAGGAAACTAGTCCATTAGTTTTTCAACTTTAACTATTGCACAAAAAAGGCAAAAACAAAGTTGTATCCAATAAGTTAATTGTTTTTGGGCAACCACATACATACGATGGGAAACTAAATCATATGTGCCCCTATTAAATCATGAACCTTATGTGCAGTTGTAAATTTAAAGTAATCAAGCTTGCTACCTAAGTATATATTTCCTATTTTGTATTATATGTGCGGGACACAATGTAAATTAAAATCAGGAAAATAAATTGTTAAAATACGGAAGCAAGCAGATTTATGTACTTTATTTTTGGTTGGTTCTAGTTAATCTACAAATATTTTAGATGATAATCTGTTGTTGGTTGTAGTAGTCGTTTGATGTTACTACTATAGAGTATAGACGGCTTTGTTTCTTTTTTGTTTTGAATTAAATTGAGTGGGGCCCCCTTTCTCTTGCTTGATCTGATTCGGAAGGAGTGAATATTTCTCCATCTCTCTAACCAGACCATTTAAGGGAAAGTGAAACATAAAGCTTTAATTTGGTGGGACCACACTTTTAGCTAAGGACCCGTTAAGCAAAAAATAAACGCCCCCTAAGTATAACTAATGTTTATGAGAAACTATGTTGTTGGTTGTGGTAAATAAAAAATGGGATTTCAAATAAGAAGGACGGTTTATTAATGGTGAATAGATGTAAGGAAATGATGGTGGTACATAGTTGCATGTACTTGAAGGGAACTAGTGTGCACAAAACTCAAAGTCAAACTGCTACAACACTACACCCAAGAAACTTTGGCCAACAATAAATTTGTTCTTGGGCAACTACACACAAATAATGGGCAACTACTCATAAGCATGGTTTATTATTTATTCACGTCTGGTCACAAAATATAACAAATTACTGTATAAGTTTATTTATGTATGTGTTGTCCGTAATCTTATTATATACGTTGGTTATAAGAAGCATGGTGTTTGGTCACAAAGTATAACAAACAAGTAATAATATGAGTGGGTTATAATAAGAAGATACCTGTAAGCACTCCCTAACACAGACATACCATTCACGTGACTCATAGTCACGCGTGTCGCCGCTATCATAGAATGTTACCACTCATGTAGGTATATTAAATTGGGCAAGACACCAGTGTTTAACAGTCTCGTTGAGAGGAATAAAAACCTAAAAGACAGTTGGCTGTGTATTAGGATATAGTTGGTCAACGTCTGAAATTAAAAAAAGTGAGTTTTTATTTATCTGGTCAAAGGTAAATACAAGAATACAATTGTCGTGTTTCTATGTGCTGTTGACATGGCTTACGGCTGGTAAGCAATATGTTACTTACTAATGGACGTTTTAGACAATGGATAACGTTTTCATGCACGGTCTTGGGTTGTATAGAAACTACTGCTTTTGGGAAATTCATCTGCTTATGTACTTACTCATATGTTGCTCCAACTGTTAACTACGGGTTGTGTTACCATAACTGCTGCTAGGGTAATCAATATATTGTTGGTATCGAATGATTACAAATGGAGGGGCTCAGTTTTTGGAAAGCAGACTTAGCTCATGGCAGTGTAAGACGCAAAGAATTATGGCGAATTCCACCACTGAAGGTGAGTCTGAAGCTGCTGCACGTTCTAGAACTACGTTGAAGCCTCGACTAGTCATTCAAGGCTTTAAATCAACAAGTTTTGGACTGTAAATTTAATGCATACTTGGTCTCAAGTCTCAAGATGTTTTTTTAAAAACTTTGTAACAAAAGTAGTACTGCTATTGGAAATCTTACCACGGCTAGTGTGTATAAATCAACTGCTTGTTGTTTTCGTTAAGTCCTGCTAGTGGATATCATGTTTTAATGCATACTTGGTCTCAAGTCTCAAGATGTTTTTTTAAAAACTTTGTAACAAAGGTAGTACTGCTAATGGAAATCTTACTACGGCTAGTGTGTATGAATCAACTGCTTGTTGTTTTTGTTAAGTCCTGCTAGTGGATATCATGTTTTTTTTGTTGGGTTACACTTATAAGTTATAACTACTATGTTTATGAGCAATAGGTTTTTTTTGGCCTTTGCTGCTGGACCTTTTAGTGTAAAAAAAAATTAATAAAAAAATAAAATACAAAATTAACAAAAAATAAATAAATACAAATTAAAACGGACAAAAAAACAATGAATTGAAACATTAAATAAATAAATAATTAAATAACAAAAAATGATAATAATAGTAACATTGTGTAAAAAAAATTATAATAAGTTGGTTGGAAGATTGGAGTGCAAAACTGTTCCAACTGCTAGCTTGCATGGAGATACTGCTAGTGTTACGATAACACTGCTAGTTAGTTTATCATGAGGATACAATGAAACTTATAAAGGAATTGACGGATAAATGTACTACAATGGAGTCTAAGATCACTGGCATACAAAAAGAAGGTATTCAGATTCTGAGATGGAGCATACAGATTATAGCACGTTGGAAGCACCGTCCAAAAAGAAGGTATTTTGTGCCTAAGAAGAAACTTGATGATTTGGATTGTAAATATCAAATTTAGGGGAAGATTGTTTGGTTTTTTGGTTCTGTTGGACGAATTATGCAAAGTATGCATCAAAGAAACCACTGCTAGTGTCAATGGAAGAACTGATGATAGATCAAAAGCTGTGGATAAAGTTTGTGAGTATCAAGTTTGTTAATACGTAAAGGAAAGTTTATGATTTGTTATCAAGTTTGTTCATGAACTACCTGATTATTCATACTTTAAAAGATAAGCGACAAATATCAAGTTTGTTCATACTTTAAAACATGTCGTTTTTAAAGTTGGTATCATGAACTACCTGATTATTGAGTGACCGTAAATGATAAAAATAGGAGGAAATGAAAAGTAAATGTATTACTTGTTCAACATCATTCCAGGGCTTGGGATACCTCATCCCGTCTGCATAAAACACGGGCATGCCATTTTGAAGAAGAATCTGAACAAAGTAACTACTAACCATCGCCCAGTTAGCATTCTGAGGTCGTACGTGCCACATGTAGTCAACCCATAGGTCTATATGCTACGCATTTGCAGCAAATAAAATACCAATTTAAGAAATGGTGAAAATCAAATACAGGGTAAAAAAGAAAATCTGAATAAGAAAGCCTATATAAACTAACCTCCTCAGTTAGCCAACCTTTTCTAGCAGGGTCTAAGCAAACTAAGCGAAGCCAGAAATTGCGATCTACAGTATAATCATCTGACCATGGAAATTTACACCGGTGTCTATCAGGATCACGGAGGAATTCTTCAATCTCATCAGACAGGAAAAGAGTTTCGACAGAATGAAACCATCTACTTAGATCCTAGAAAACAGGTTCAATGTATTAGTTTGACATAGCATTATTGATAAGCAAGTATATTGACAAGTTCGTAAAAACTATCACAATACCTCTACCCAAGGTTTCACTCTGTTAAGCTCCTCAGCAATAGTTGGGTCGTTCATGTTAGGACCGTGTTTTTTTATTTTACGCCGTTTAACCTCCTGATTATTTTGTGGCGAAACAGGTTCCATGAGAATCCTCTTGTCGGGTGGTAACCGACTTAAAGCCTTTTGAAAATGTGCCGAATTCATAAACGCGCGTCGTTTTTTCTTCTTCTCCTCCTCCAACTTCAACATCTCAGCTTCTTCCAACCGCAACCTATTAGCCTCTTCCAGCCTTAAGATGTTGGCCTCAGCATTCAGCTTCTCTTCTTCCAACTGTAACCTTTCTTCCTCTACCAACGCGAATCTCAATTCCTCTAAAAGGAGATACTCCTGGAACAGACTAGCGCTGATGACATTTGTATATAACGGCCATACAACTAAATGCAAAAGAAGAAATATTAACCTGAGCAACGTCCACGTCAGATTCCGGCAAGTCGATCAGTTTGAGATAAATGCTGTTAAGTGAATCGGAAAAGGCAGTCCTTGTGTTTGGAAAATGTGACTCAAAATCAAGTTTGTCCTGTAAAAAAATATGCATGAAATTTCTAAAAATAAACAATGGCAGCGAGAAATAACTATAGAATAGTTGAAAGGAATACCCGAAGACCACCAGTTCTGTCATGTGCAAGAACCTGTGAAGGTCTAAGTGTTAGGAAATTCCGGCAGGTGATGTTAAAAAAAAGTGAATCTACTATTCTTATATTATAATGAATATAAAGAGAACCTGAATAATACACTCAAGTTTAAAAACTTGGCGATTCAGACCGGAAATTACATGATCCTTAAGGCTTTTTGTTCTGGAACTACTTCCACTCTTGCATTGTTTTGAATTTACTTTCAAACCAGTTTTCGCACGTTGCCGTGACTTTTCCAGCCTCGAAAAGTAGGTATCAACAAGGCTGTGCTGGGTCCTGACCGGTGGTCTGGGGACGTAGTCATTGAAAAAATCTTGGCTATCTATCCACCATGCACATTGGAACTCATGTATAGTAGGTCTCAGATCAGTAATTGTAGTTGAATCCTAAAGTTCAGTAATGGTTAAAAATATATATATATATATATATATATATATATATATATATATATATATATATATATATATATATATATATATATATATATATATATATATATATATATATATATATATATATATATATATATATATATGGTTTAGCTAATTACTTTGAGATACATACGACAACATTTTATAAGGGATTCGTAATTAAAGTCAAAAATAATATTTCCACTTCAAATAATATTTCCACTGCTAGCTAGCTTGAAAACACTGCTGAAATAAAAATTCCTCAAATCACTGCTGAAATAAAAATTCGATGGAAACTATATGAAACTCAATCTCATATTGACGTATATATTCACAAGTATGGACTCAAAGATCACTGGTCTTAAAAATTCGACAACAACTCGCGCTGAAATAATCAGGAGGTTCAAAGCACAGGGTAAGTGTTTTGGAGAGACTAAGAAGGCAAAGGTTCCATGCATTCAGGAAAGTGAAGAAACTGGGAAAGAAGGCAACCTGCAATATGATTAAAAGTTTAGATGATGCATACAAACAGGGGAGGAGTGAGAGTACAAATTCAGGGGACGCATGGAAGGTAAAGAAGCGGTACTGGATGATTCTTTAAAGGCTACGGTTGAAGAAAAGGATAAGGAAGTTGTGCAGGCAATCAGTGCCAGTGTTGCTGCATCCGCTGATAGTATTGAAGTAACCACTGCTGCAACAACTGCTGGTATTATTATAGCCACTGCCAATTCAGATGTTTCAAGCCCAGAGGCAACATCTGCTACAATTATAAGCACCACAATAACACCAACACCAAAACCGAAATAAGCTTGAGAATGAGGTTGCCATGCAATTGGTCAACATAAAGCAATCTGACCCTATCCCTGCACCCAAACCTATTGCTAAGAGTCTACAGATTGGTGAAACTGTGCGGAAAGGTGTAGTTACTGAACCTGATATTGGAAAGGGTAAAGGGATTGCAGAGCCAACATTGAGGTTTAAAAGTAGACAGGAGCATATAGCCTTAATTTGCAGTGTACAAAATCAACTAATCCAATTGTTCATCCACTGCTGATTATGAAATTCATTTGGCCATCAAAGGCAAGCCTCAAGGTAGAATGAAAAGAATGGCAGACAGATAAAAAACATTTGATGAAGAATCTGGGTCTGATAAGATATTGTGTGCTTAGATAGGTGGAAATGGAACATCTAATTTTGTGTGTAGGTTTACTTTTTTTACCTATAAACAATAAATAAATAACAACAAAGTTTAACTGGCTTACGTTTGAAAAAAGGTTCGAACGGTCATTTCTTTTAAAGATGGACTTCCTAGACCAGCCAAGTGCTCTTGGTATCACATTTGGATGTTTAATCCACCAAGCATGAGATTTTTCAAACGATTCAAGGATCCACACCTATGAGAATAAATAAATAAAAAATGAAAATAAAACATAAACTTATATACAAATCAGTAAAAATGTTTAGTTGGAAAATGGATACCTGAAACCCAAACACAAATCCAGACAGTGTGTATGTTGGACAATGCTTTGGATCTTTCTTCAATCTTAAAAGGTGGTCATCCACGTACTTATCAAATACATTATGAACTTGGTCGTATAAATGAGTCCAAATATGCTCACCCCATGGAAAAGCATTCCAATCATCTAGATTATCAACTAACCTCATCAGTGTATCATCCACCTCGCATGTTAACAAACGACCCATAAAGATCACCTCTAATGCTAACAAAAGACAAAGACGTACAACATCTTCATCAGATATCTGTCCAAACCGCTCTTCATCCTCGATAACACCAATAACATCTAAGTTGGTTAGAATATACCCTTGCTTGTCAGGAAATACCCTGTTACGAAAATTTAGAGAACCAGATGTATACAACCCAAAGCTTACAGATCCAAACCACAGGCCGGTCATTAGACAAAACTCACGACGACCAAAATGTAAAGCATGCTCTTCAATGTAATAAACGAAGGGCATGTCATAGTGAGAATTGTCGACTTTATGCTGTTTCCTTAGCATATAATCTATGATGTGCGTTTCATGTTCAAAAAACAACAGATCAATCAATCTTCCAAAGCAGGTTTCCTAAACAAGATGCGGCGTCTTGCGTCTAACTTTTGCTTTATCAACCAAAAGTAGTTCAGTTTACTGGTAATGATTAACTTCGCTTCATAGTCCTAAAAAAGGTCAACAAAAAATACAATTTAAATCAGACCATGGATGGAATCTATACCAACGTCGTAAACAATTGCGTATACAATGCATATAAACGACTACTTATTAGTCTAGAGAGTGCCACTAAAATTATTAATGAACCAGGTTATGTTACATACCTAACAGACGACATCTACCGTATTATACCCTACATAACTACGAATCAGACAGACGTAAAAGAGGAGAAATCAAATGTATTAATCGAATAACAACAGCGATTTGTTGAAGCATATAACCAATCGGCAATAAATAATGTACAATAAACAACGAGGAAAATATTTACGTACCATATTTGGCCACATTTTTTAAACAAACTTGATCAATCCAATGTGGGTTGCACTCAACAGTGTACGTTTATAGCTGGTGACATAACTGACGATACAAGGAAAAGAGGGACTGACGAAGAAGACGGTCTCATTTGTGAAAACAACTTAGTTACAATGTTTTTATGCGACAAGCAAAATCAGAGCAAACCGGTAACTATGAATGTTTTTGTGCGAGTGGGAAATTAATTTTGAATACATATGTAATGTACTTTCACTATTCAATTGTGTACGTTCTATGTAATGTAAAATGACCAAAAAATCCTTTTTAAAAAATACGGTTGCCCACCGCTTTTTCGTTAGCCAAAAAACAATACCTTACACATACGGGACACGTGTCACAATTTCAATGAGTTGCCCAATAACAACGGTTGCCCTTGGTCCATTTTCAAATTATTAATAAAAGTGGCCCAGAAAGTGATATGCATCAGGGCGCGCGGTCTATTTTTGTCATTTTCCCTTTTATTTATTGTAATAACATTCTCAATGTTGTCATTTTTGTTTAGGTGCTCTCTGATGAAACATATGACACATAATATTTAAGCCAGCAACACACACGAGCTTTGCATCTTTGCTTGGCATGTGTGAACGAAAGTTTACTATCAGCGGATTCATTAAGGTAGTTGCATTAGATATATTTTTCCCTAAAATTTCAATCAAAATGTGTATTCTTTGATCATTTAGTATCCTTTATTAATGATCGTTCACGAAATATTTTATTAGCCATGGCTCACCTTCTGCCCATCCTTCTAGGCATTTGCAATGACTGACTGGACACTTGGATATATTATTGGTCTTAAATATTTTGTTGCCACCTCTAGAAAAATTCGAAGTCAGGTACGTTATCTCATCTCACATTCTCTTTTATGGTAGCTGCCATGTGATTCATATCACAATCAATGTATTAGGATCGTCTCTCATTTTATGTAATGTCAAATACTTTTTCTTTGCATAAGGAATAATCCGGTCCCGATATTCTCTGTTCATTTAGTCCACATCAAGTCCAGTAGTATAGCTCAAAATGTTGTTGTTACTGCTTTCAGAATGAGATAGGATGGTGGAGAAGCAGTATGACATATGGTCAAAGCAGTTCGTGAAAGACGACATTTTTTGCTCACATCTTTTCAGGAATTGGATGGTGTGAGAATATCTCAATCATAGGTACAATTACTATTTTGTTCATAGAAATTAGTGCCCCGTCATCTGTAATACTTGGATTTTGCAGGGTGCTATAAATGTATTGGTTACTGTTATTCTTTTAAACTTATGTGAAATTTTGTTTCTTTTTGGATTTCCAATTTATCGTGTCACAATATTGTTTTCTCTTATCATAATTATTCGTAGAATGTTATTAGTTGTTGGTTTTTGCAATTTTTTTGATCACGCAATCAGTGGGTATGTTATTCTTTTGAAATATGAAGAAAAAAAAATAATTCATGATTGTGAAAATCCCGATCTCTATTTTCCACATAACCAACCATCCAACAATCCTCATCATACAAACCTTACTCTCACTTTTGGAAGAAAAAATCTGGCTAGACAAAGGTTGTTCAATAATCCTTGGAGTTGCTTGATAAAAGCTTGGATCGTTTGCACTTCTAGCGGCAAGATCTAAATTTTTTTGATAAAGCGTTTGGAAAAGAGAGGTTACACAAAATTCAAACGTTAGTTGCATGTTAACAACAAACATTGTAATTTAAACGCTAGTTGTTAGTTGTTCTAAAACACTTACAAATAATCCTTTATTCAATCTTATTATCTATTCAATCTTATTATCTTTCGATTTGCCATATCTATTCAATCTTCAATCTTATTATCTTTCGATTTGCAAAGAGAATAACAATCATGATTAATATTTCAATCTTGATCATGAATCGTAGGGTGTGTTTGTAAAAAATAGTAGTAGCAGTAAACTGTAGCAATGAGCAGTAGCTGTGAGCGCTAATTATATTTTTTTGATAACGCACTTGTAGCTTAATATATTAAGTAAAACAGTTTTTAAATGCTAAAGCTTTTAAATAATCCTTTATTGAGCATTGAAAAATAAATATTCCGAAAAAATAGGTAAATCTACTTGCTACTTGTCAGACTTAATATTCAGGAGGGGCCTAACGCCACACCCCATATTTCACTTATCTTGCACCCCATATGTACTTTTGTCCCTCTTTTTGTCTTTATAATGTTTTGTAATTTTTTTTTTGTAAAGTATGTAAAGTATATGTGTGTATATGCATTTGTGTAAAATATGTTTATGTAGTTTTTTACGTTATTTTTTTTATTGTGTATTTGTTATATTTTTATGTTATTTTTTATTCGTCTAATTTGTTTTCATTTAATTAAACAACAACAATAAACACGTTAAACATTAAAACATTAAACAAGTACAACAACAAATGCTACTACTACAACGAAATCTACTCCACATGAAGATTATTAATGTCATCTATAAGGTCATAGAGTTTCCAGTGATGCCTCCAACGTCTTTATTCTTGCCTTCAACATATTGTTTTGAGACAATAACATCTTGTTTCTTGTTTCAAGCATGTTGATCGTGTTATCTTTAGTTTCGCAGTTTGAGCACAGCGTTGAAGAAGAGCCTTGACTAAAGTACTCTTGTTGAAATTCATCCTTCCACATAAAAGTATCGACACCCGTAATCTTTTGTTCCTGGCTGTTACATGGTGAAACAATTATAAGAAATGTATTCTTAACAAATAAGTTATTGATATATTTACGTAAATAAGCAAACGTATAATACCTTTGATAAAGGACATGCATAATACTTCTGACCATAACTTTTAGGCTTTTGGGATGTTCTTTTGTGATGGTTGGTTTTGATCTGTGATGATGTTTTCTTTGTGAATCTTTGTGATGTTTTCTTTGTGAATCTTTGTGAATCTATGTGATGGTGATGTTTTTTTAGATCTGTGACTAAGTATAGATGTTTTTTTTAGATCTATGATGGTGATGTTTTCTTTGTGAATCTTTGTGATGTTTTCTTTGTGAATCTTTGTGATGTTTTCTTTGTGAATCTTTGTGAATCTATGTGATGGTGATTTTTTTTAGATCTGTGACTAAGTATACATGTTTTTTTAGATCTGTGATGGTGATGTTTTCTTTATGAATCTTTGTGATGTTTTCTCTGTTTTTTTAGATATGTGAATCTATGTGATGGTGAATCTTTGTGATGTTTTTTTGGTTGGTTTCTTGGCTGTTCGGTTGGTTTAGATCGGTGACTAAGTATACATCTGTTTTTTTGGTTGGTTTCTTTGTGAATCTTTGGTTGGTGTTGTTATCTTGTGGTGGTGATGTTTTTTTAGATCTGTGATGGTGATGTTTTTTTGTGAATCTTTGTGATGTTTTCTTTGTTTTATTAGATCTGTGAATCTATGTGATGGTGAATCTTTGTGATGTTTTTTTGGTTGGTTTCTTGGCTGTTTGTATTAAGCAACTGGTGTTGAAAAAACTGCTTATTATAAGCAGTGGGTAATGGTTGCTTATATGAAACTCCTTATTATGGTTTCTTAAATGAACGGTAAAGTGAGTGTTTATCTCACTTTACAACCTTCAATGAAAGACTAATCTCACACCCCATCAAAACAGATATGTGATGTTTTCTTTGTGAATCTTTGTGATGTTTTCTTTGTGAATCTAAAAAGGTGGTTTCTTTTAGAACTGTTTGGTTGGTTTAGATCTATGGTTGTGAAAAACTAGAAGGGGGGGTTGAATAGTTTTACCGATTAAAACTTCGTTTTAAAATATTTAGATCGACTTATATCAATCTATTTAGATGTGTATGTTGGACGTTGATAGATAGATATGTAAATATGTAATAGAAAGGTAAAGAGTAAGAAACACAAAATCACGACACGAGTGTTTATAGTGGTTCGGCCACAAGGACACCTTCCTTGCCCTACTCCATTCCCCGAGTCACCTACTTGAGAGTTCATTAGCACTACACGACATAACTTCTTATGGCGGAGAAGCCTTCACAACGTCGCCTACTCTTTTTCCGGTACAAGGCTAGACATCGGGTTCTTTCACAAGGTAGAACCACACCTATCACAACGTCACCTACACTTTATCATGTACAAGGCAAGATACCGAGTTCCATTACAAAGGAGGAACTATCACCTAACACTACACAACACCTATCCCAAAGGAGACCCACTCCTTATTACAACATCATCAAGGATATCAATATCTTTGGATACAACCTATTTCTATTTGTACATCGATACACCATATCGATTCTACACCCTTGACATCTTTCACTAATGCCTTTGACTTGAACCTTTTGACATCCATCACTAATGCCTTTGACACGGACGTTCGACATCTTTCACTAATGCCTTCGTCTTGACTCTTTTGGCATCCTTCACTAATGCCTTTGACACGGACGTTAGGCACCTTTCACTAATGCCTTCGTCTTGACCCTTTTGGCATCATTCACTAATGCCTTTGACACAACACTTCTAGAGAGGAAGAAAGAACTATCAACAAGAGAACTTCAATAGTCTTGATGATGACGAAGCATGGCAACAAATGGACTTGAGCTTGCTCCACTTCAAGAGGTGGTGATCTCGCCTTTAAGAGGAACCTAGAGAATCACATAAAACAAACACAAACTACATAGAAAGATCCTTTGGATCTGAGGTTAGAGAGTTTACAATATTAGGTGAAAGTATGTGTAGGAGTTGTTTTCTACAATGAATAAATGGCTCACTATTTACAGATAAAAACATGCTACTGTTCCACAGATCCCACATATCCCTTGTTGGAGGGATCCGTCTAGTGTATCTTGAGGGATCCGTGAGACGCTCCTATTTACCCCATGGGTTTTGGGTCATGGGTCATGGGTTATGGGTCATGGGTCCTAGAATTTGGACCATGGGTATTCAAGTAGATACAATGTATCTAGAAGATGCAATGCATCTAGTCCATTGGTTATGGGTTAGCTCCATGGGTCATGTATAATACCCATTATGACTTATACATGATGTCATGTAATGGGTTATGGATTATGCTCCATGGGTATGGGTGATAACGCTACACGCGTCGTTCGGGGTCAAAGGAACTTCCTTTTCGTCGAGCAAGTTTTTCAACACCCTAGGCAGTGAGCCTAATCGTTGTAGTGTAGTATTAGGGTAAGCCACGGGTATTGATATCGTTCTCTAGGGGAATAGGAATGCTAGTGAGAAGTTACTACGCTAAGGTTGGGGTTGAGGAAGATTATTTTTGTATTTTTTTATGTTTTATGAAATGGAAAGGTACGAATCTCGGGGTTTGAATTTGGGGGGTTGGTATTTCTACCGATTACTCTACTTATCTAATTGTCTAATCTAAGGTGTATGTAGTCTATGTCTAATTAATGTGTGCTCGTATGATAGTTTAAAGATGTGTTTACTTAGGTTTTACTACTCCTTAATTATCTCCTATTGGTGGTTGAATTGTCACGTCCTTATTCCTAGTTGCGTTGTGTGTCTAAAGTTGTAGGGTATGCGTTTCTCCCTAACTCTTTGAACTTACCAAAGGGTCTCGTCTACAAAACCCACTAGGGATAATAAACTCTTACTCTAAGGCACTCTTTGGATGGTTTAGCTTACAACTACTCAAGGAGTCATATTCTAAGGTTCACAAAGATTTAATCAAGCATTAAGTACACAACGAATGACCTATCGCATTACTAGATCATTAATCAACTAAGATAAGAGACAACCAATCAATATTCAATAATTAAGTTTCATATTCCCTAAGCAAACACACAAGTAAATTAGCCGGACATGGAAAACATGCAAGCATACACAAAAATAATCAAATACATAATTGTATTAATGAAGTAAAACACTTATCTTGGTGTAAGATAGGGTTTGGAACCCTAAAATACTGTACAAGACAGCCTTGGTTCGGTTTAGGTTTTTACTCCAAAAGACTACACACTAAAACTGGAAAATTCGGATTCTATATATAAGATTACATCTGCGACGGCGTCACCTTATGTTTTGTGACGCCGTCGGGTCGCCGTCATTAGGGTTTCGTCTTGGCCACGTTAGACTTGCGATGGCGTCACCTTATGCTTGTGACGCCGTCCTCTTCAGCTTCTGACGCCGTCTGGGTTGCATCTAGGCCGTCTGAGTTGCGACGGTCTACTCTTTTATAACTTGACGTCGTCACTTGAAAATAGGAGTTTTGGCTTCTGTCCCGTCACAAAATCCTCCGACGGCGCCGCAATTTAACACCTGACGCCGTCACCTTATGTTTTCAGCAGCTTTGAGTGTCTCGATTCTGACTTTGGCCATTTTCTTCGTATATTCGCGCCTTTTCGTCCAAATAAGTGCCATTCCAGCATTTTGCCTTCAAGAGACCTAAAAAGTGAAAAGGAACGATATTAAGCAATAACGGATACAAAAGTGATCAAATAAGGGCTTAAACGACCCCTCAAAAAGGTACCTTTTAAAACCTTATCAAATATCCATACACTTGGTATTTGCTTGTCCTCAAGCAATTGTGCTTTTAGCCAATTAATTTATAAGTTAGAGGTCATGAAGCATTGGTTTAAAACAGTCCACAACACATATAAGCCCCGCAAAAGTCATAACAAGCACGGAAATTACATACTAGCACCTCACATGGGGTGTTTGGATACTCACATCTCTCTCGGGTGTATATGAAATATAACAAATTGGAAATGGAAGATAAACACTCATTAACCGGTCCTAGTACATAGATTACCATAGGCTTGAGAATAGATCAAACCTCCATCGCTTTGGCGTAAGCACCTAGGAAAGACTATCAAAGAGGTCTTTAAAGGGTTGTAACGTTAGGCTTACGGTAGGGAAACAAAGGGTTTGGTGGGATAGGCTATATAGTGGTGGTAAGTCAAAAATCTCTATGTTACAATCATACGAAGAATGGCGTTGCTAAGCCAAGACTCGACACTCTAGACTTTAGCTAACTGAAATAAACAAACATAAATTTAAAGGATAGATGTAGGATTGTAGCCCGTATGTTTTTTTTATCACTCTATTTTTTTCTTTTTCTATTTTTTTTCGATTTTTTTTTTTTTTTTTTTTTTTTTTTTTTTTTATCTTATCATACACTTTTACTCTACCATCCTCTACGGTAACATCAAAATGATAGGGATTTATAGGCACATCCCTACACTTGAGTTTTTATTACTCTAACACTAATTTGACCCGAATTGAAAAGATCAAAACACTTGGGGAACATTATTACGCAAACAAAGGGAATTTGAATTTAACGTTCCCTTCCCGTCATTTCATAAACTTTAAATTTTCCCATGAATCCCAATCGTCCCAAAACTGTATACAAAGGATATGACTCGACTTAGCAACTCATGCAAGCAACCAGATAATTGAACTAAGGGTTTAGGGTGATAACAATAATGCACTAAAAGTGAGTGCATACAAGGTAGGCTAAGGCGATTTGGGTGTATATTTGGGGGTGGGGTGTAAACAATGCTCTTCATTGATATTCCGGAAAAACCGAAACATCACGAGAACCGCGAAAAGGATAGGCTCTGAGGGGTTAACTAGGGGTATCGTGTACTAAAGATGAGTACAACGCAAAGGGTGTGGGGGAATTACTCAACCAATGTGGAAGAAGTAATTATATTACGGGTATCAAACAAGGGTTATCCTAATGCCTCTTATCATTTAGTTATTCCTAACTACACAAGTGTAGTCTTACTTGCGATCTCGGAATGCATCACAAAACAAGTTCTAGAATCTAATATACTACCGGTTCACACTCTAAGCATTGAAGATGAATGCTTTTAATTCCTACTAATCTAAGGGCGATCCTCACATTTTGGGTGGAATTTAGGTGGTAAAGGGTTTTTGTGCTAGTCATGCAACTTTCTATCCGTGAGACGCTTTTGTTAAAACTAATGGCCCACTCCTATATGTCATGAAAAATTTTAAATTTGGTGCCAAAATTACCCTAACCGACATTTTCTCATGGTTTATTACACAAATACAATTGGACAAAGCAAATATTCAAGGATAAGCATAGTTTCAAAGTTCCCGTTTTATTTTCCCTCCCTACACTTAAACTGAACATTGTCCCCAATGTTCCCCGAAAGTATCAAAGTTATGATAATGGAAGGTAATTAAAAACGAAAGAAACTAGTACTCCCCTGATTAGCTCGGTAGGATCCGTGTGTGAAGTAGTGGTTAAATCCTTTCCAAGAAGAATTTATGCGTGAAAAGCTCCTTCAAATCTTATGTAACTTCTTCTTGATAAATTAAACCTGCACACTTGAAGAAAACAAACGAAACCTTCGCGTAAAATCGGCGGTAATAATATATATAAGACTCGATTTAAACTAGGATATAATGCTTGTGGAATGGATGTTTACAGAATTTCTGGAAAATTAAGACCTGGAAAATTCCAAATTTTTTTTAAGTAGCTCAGAAAACGAGAAAAAAGTAATTTGTTGTTTTTACTCCTTCCTAACGCCGTCAGGTTGCGATCCTGACAAAAACTGGTCTGCGATTTTCTGGAAAAAATTCTGGAAATTTACATCTTTAGAATCTGGAAAAATTTCTGCAAAACATCCATTATGACTGGATACAAGCATTTGACTCGAACAAACACACATATATATTTTTTAGTGAATTGTTATTCTCATGTTTACGTTTCTTTGAAAACGTGTGTAATCCTCCCTACACTTATCCTTTATGTAAAATACCTTTATATGCAATTAAGACGAGGTTAAAAACAAAATAAAGCATTTTTACAAATTTAAACATGAGAATAAAAAATCAATAAAAGATATATGACACTAACAAGCAAACAATTAAGCATGGGTTGCCTCCCACGAAGCGCTTTTCTTTATTTAAGAGTCTTGTAGCTAGACTCGTAGTCGTGCTCCTACGTGACTTCATTACCGCCACCTTCTTCTAAAACAATATCCTCATCGTTCATCATTTCATTATTATCCAACTGATAATGCTTCACCCGTTGTCCATTAACGGTGAATTCTCTTCCATCGTGGTCTAGTAGCACCACCGTTCCTTTGCTCATCTGCTTTCTTACTGAAAAGGGTCCATACCATCTTGATTTGAGTTTTCCTGGGAATAATCTAAGTCTTGAATTATACAAGAGCACCTTATCTCCTTCCAAAAACTCTTTAGGACTCTTTATTCGTTGATCATGCCATTTTTTTGCCCTTTCTTTGTATGTGATTGATGATTCATACGCTTCCAGCCTTAGTTCATCTAATTCTTGAAGCTATAAGAACCGATTTGACCCTGCTTCAGAATAATCCATATTACAGGCCTTAAGTGCCCAATATGCTTTTTTCTCAAGTTCAATAGGGAGGTGGCACGCCTTCCCGTATACCAAGCGAAAAGGGGTTGTTCCGATAGGTGTTTTGTAAGCAGTTCTAAATGCCCAGAGCGCCTCATCCAGTTTGAATGCCCAATCTTTTCTATTCTGGTGGACCGTCTTTTCAAGTATTCACTTTAATGCCCTATTTGTGTTTTCTACTTGTCCATTTGTCTGAGGATGATATGCAGTAGAAAATCTATGTGGGACGCCATACTTCTTCATCACCTTCTCCATTTGAGCATTGCAAAAGTGAGTCCCTCTATCACTGATCAATGCCTTGGGAATCCCGAATCGTGCGAAGAGCTTTTTAAGAAAATGGATAACTACCCTCGCATCATTAGTCCTAAGGGCTTGAGCTTCTGACGCCATTTGGATACATAGTCAATAGCTACGAGAATGTATTCATTTCCTCCGGAGGATGGAAAGGGTCCCATGAAGTCTATACCCCAAACATCGAATATTTCGCAGACTTGGATATAGTTCTGAGGTGATTCATCCCTTCGCGAGATGTTTCCAGATCGTTGGCATGCATCACACGTTTGAACTAATCTCTTAACGTCTCGAAAAATAGTAGGCCAATAGAATCCGGCATCGAAAACCTTTCGTGTCGTGACATTTACACCGTGGTGTCCTCCAGATGGTCCCGCATGACATTCTTTCAGAACTCGATCAATCTCTCTACCGGTCACGCAACGTCAAATGATTTGATCAGGGCATATGCGGAATAGGAAGGGCTCATCCCAGAAGTAATGTTTGAGCGTAGTGAAGAATTTCTTTTTATCTTGTTTGGTCATGTAATTCGGTAAAACCATACTGGACAGGTAGTTAGCATAATCCGCATACCATGGCTCAATTTCCTTAATGGCCATTAGCCGTTCCTCGGGAAAAGAGTCGCGAATCTCGGTGTGATCGAATTTCTCAAGATCAGGGTTTTCCAAGCGTGATAGATGATCAACAGCGAGATTTTCAGCCCCCTTTTTATCTCGAATTTAAATGTCGAATTCTTGAAGTAATAAGATCCACCTAATGAGTCGGGGCTTAGCATCTTGTTTTGAGAACAAGTAGCGTAAGGCGGAGTGATCGGTGAAGACGACAGTTTTAGAGAGAACGAGATATTGCCTGAACTTATCGAAGGCAAAAACTACAGCTAAGAGTTCTTTCTCGGTGGTCGTGTAATTCTCTTGCGCTACATTCATGGTTTTGCTAGCATAGTAGATTGGTTGAAAATGCTTCTCTTTCCTTTGGCCGAGCACAGCGCCTACAGCATAATCACTAGCATCACACATGATTTCGAATGGCTGAGACCAATCAGGGGTGACCATTATAGGTGCTTGAGTGAGGTCTGTCTTTAGTCGGTTGAATGCTTCCTTGCATTCTACAGAAAAATCAAAAGGAGCATCCTTAACAAGAAGTTGTGTCATTGGCCGGGCAATTTTCGAGAAGTCTTTAATAAACCTTCGATAAAAACCCGCATGACCTAGAAAGCTGCGAATGGCTTTAACGGTGGTAGGATAGGGGAGTTTGGAGATTGCTTCGATTTTTGCTCTATCGACCTCAATTCCATTCCCAGAGACTTTATGCCCTAAGACAATTCCTTCTTTTACCATGAAATGACATTTTTCCCAATTTAAGACCAAATTAGTTTCCTCACATCGGTTTAACATCTTCTTAAGGTTGGAAAGACAAAGGTCGAAGGAATTCCCAAATACCGAAAAATCATCCATGAAGACTTCCATGCTGTCCTCAATTAATTCGTGGAATATGGCCATCATACATCGCTGAAAGGTAGCGGGTGCGTTACATAACCCAAAGGGCATTCGCTTGTAGGCAAACGTCCCGTAGGGGCATGTAAATGTAGTTTTTTCCTGATCTTCAGGGGCAATGGGAATTTGGAAATATCCTGGAAAGCCATCAAGGAAACAGTAGTATTCATACCCGGCTAACCTTTCGAGCATTTGGTCAATGAATGGCAGAGGAAAATGATCTTTCCGGGTGGCATCATTCAAATTTCTGTAGTCAATACAGACACGCCAACCAGTAACCATCCTCTGCGGCACCAACTCACCCTTTTCGTTCTTCACGACCGTCATTCCTCCCTTTTTTGGAACCACCTGGACTAGGCTGACCCATGGGCTATCTGATATGGGGTAGATGAGACCTGCGTCGAGAATCTTGATGACCTCCTTTTTCACTACCTCCTTGATATTAGGGTTAACTCGTCTTTGCGGTTGAACGGTTGGTTTGTAATCTTCTTCCATGAGGATTTTGTGAGTACAGAATGTAGAATCAATTCCCTTAATGTCGGCAACACTCCACGCGATCACTCCTTTGTACTCTTTTAAAACTTCCAAGAGCTTCTCTTTCTGACTAGTGGTTAGCGAAGAGCTTATGATGACAGGGAGTTGGTCCTCTCCTTGAAGGAAGGCGTATTCCAGGTGATTCGGGAGATCTTTTAGTTCTAGGGTAGGGGGTTCTTTGATTGATGGTTTTAGCTTGTTTTCTGGCTTTTGAAGCTCAATAGGTTCAATTTATTCCCTACGTGGATAAAAGGAAACAGCTCCAACCATCTCAATTTCTTCGTCGTTGTATATTGTGTTGTTATCATTATTCATGAATTCGTTTAATAGATACTCGTCAGTGCAGCCATCTATGTCATCAACAAATTCATCAACTTCCTCAACAAAATATACGGGGTGATCGCAGGAGGAGGAATGGCTCATAGAATCCTTGATGTCGAAGGTTAAGCTCTCGGATCCCACTCGTAAAGTGAGTTTACCATCATGAACATCAATGATGGCACGAGCTGTAGCCAAAAAAGGTCTTCCAAGGATTATTGGGACTGAGTTATCTTCCTCCATTTCTAAAATCACGAAATCAACTGGAAACTTGAATTCTCCTACCCTTACAAGAACATTCTCACAAACTCCAATGGGATATTTGATTGATCGATCAGCTAATTGGATACTCATCCTGGTTGGTTTCAGCCCTGAATATCCGAGTTTAAGAAATAGGGAGTGAGGCATCAGGTTAATGCTTGCCCCAAGATCCGCCAAGGCGTATTTCATAGAAAGCGCTCCTATAGAGCAAGGAATGGTAAAACTGCCTGGATCTTCTTTCTTCTTGGGCAGGCTTTTCTGGATGATAGCCGAACATTCTTCTCCTAATGATATCAACCCTTCAAGTTTCTTCCGATTAGATACCAACCTCTTAAAGTATTTGCTATGTTTAGGGATGTGATAGAATACATCGAGGAGTGGTATGTTGACGGACGTTTGTTTCAAATAAGACAATATTCTTTCATTGTCTTCTTCAACCTTTTGATTCTTTAGACGAGAGGGATAGGGAATCCGTGCGAGAGTTGGTCGTTGGGCCGGTGCTGGTGTTTGTGGAGGGGGACCATGGGGGGTTGAAAGAGGTTCAGGAATTACCTCATTTCCTAACACAGGTTCCCTTGTAGTGGGGTTCCGGTCAGGATGCGGGGGGTCCTTGGTAGTAGTTCCTGATCGAGTAGTGATGGCGCAAGTTGGATCGTGAAGGGCTGGGCCAGATCCGCTTATTCTTTCGTGGAGGTTGGCGAATTGACTTTCTAATTCAGCTTGCTGCTCTTGGATAAACTCCTCAAGACCTTTTAAGAGTGTGGTCCTTTCCATGGTAAACTGCCCGAGTTCTTCTTCAAAGGCATCACGAATGGTGTATTCAGATCCTTCCCTTCCTTCAGTTTTCCATTTCAGATTGCCCGAGGGATCACATTCATCGTTTTGATAGAACGTGAGGAGTGAAGGGTCATCATAAATATCATGACTGGAAAGGAAGACGCTCTCTTGGCGTGTGTCATCACACTCATCACTCTCGTGTGGCCCTCCACAAATGTCGCATATGAGGTATGGGTTAATTAGCCTTTTTGGTTCTGGCGATTTTGTGAGGTATGTAAGCTTATTCTGTGCTTTCTTAATCCGATCATCGAAGGGTAACTCTTCATTCGAAAAAGTAGAGATACTTAGCGCGTTTACTGGCTCATTCCAATGGTTGTCTTGGTATTGAATGTATTCCTCAATGCGGTTCCACCCTTCTTCTGCAGTGAGGTTCGCAATTCTTCGGCCAGTTGAGAAATCAATCCCTTTTTTATCCTTTCGGGAGACATTGTCGTAAAAGATTTGAACAAGCAACCAAAGGTTGATACCATGGTGTGGGGCTTGTTGAATAAGATCTTTGTAACGACTCCAGGAGTTAGTGATAGATTCTCCATCCGTTTGATGGAAGTGCAGAATTTTGCTCCTAATTGATGCAGTTCTTCCAGGGGGAAGAACTTCTTGGTGAACTTGGTTGTGAGTTGTTCCCACGTGAAAATAGACCTTGGAGGGAGCTTATCGAGCAACTCCTTGGCTTGCCCTTGGAGAGAAAATGGGAAAAACCAGAGTTTAGATGTCTCCTTGGATGCCCTGTCGGCATAGATAGCATCAACAATTTTTAAAAACTGTTTGATGTGGTGGATTGGGTTTTCGCTGGGGGATCCATGGAATTGACACGCATTTTGGATCAGCCAAATGTCAGAGGCATGCAGTACCTCTTTGACTTGTTATGAAGGATAGACAATGGCACTGGTGAATCCAGATGCGGAGGGGGAAGAGTATTCCCCGAGGGATTTTGCTTCAGGAGGATTAATGGGTCCATTGACCGGAGTGGCAGGAATTTCCTCGCCATTTTGGCTCAGATCGTCAATGATGATGGTTTAAGGGGATTGTGGGGAATGAGGGGACTCTTCATCAGATGTGACTTCATCAAAGTTTATGGAAGTGCCATGAAGTTCCAAATCATGAAGAGCTTTTCTTCGCCTATTGAGCTCTCTTTCGGGTTCTGCAAAAGGTTCAAGAAGAGTTTTGGTGGAACTGCGGGTTCTAAGTTGTCTAAGGGGGTTGGTAGGGGGAAGTGGCAGTTGGTCATCACCTTCCATGATGAAAAGTGATGGGTGTTACGAACAAAGGTCACGAAGAAGGGGGATAGACTAAGAGAAAGCTAAGAATGAGAAAAAAGTTTACTTGATAGGAATCAAGCAAAGAAACCTAAACGAGGTGGACTACTAACTAGCTATTCTATTCCCCGGCAGCGGCGACAAAAACTTGATAACGCTACACGCGTCGTTCGGGGTCAAAGGAACTTCCTTTTCGTCGAGCAAGTTTTTCAACACCCTAGGCAGTGAACCTAATCGTTGTAGTGTAGTATTAGGGTAAGCCACGGGTATTGATATCGTTCTCTAGGGGAATAGGAATGCTAGTGAGAAGTTACTACGCTAAGGTTGGGGTTGAGGAAGATTATTTTTGTATTTTTTTATGTTTTATGAAATGGAAAGGTACGAATCTCGGGGTTTGAATTTGGGGGGTTGTTATTTCTACCGATTACTCTACTTATCTAATTGTCTAATCTAATGTGTATGTAGTCTATGTCTAATTAATGTGTGCTCGTATGATAGTTTAAATATGTGTTTACTTAGGTTTTACTACTCCTTAATTATCTCCTATTGGTGGTTGAATTGTCACGTCCTTATTCCTAGTTGCGTTGTGTGTCTAAAGTTGTAGGGTATGCGTTTCTCCCTAACTCTTTGAACTTACCAAAGGGTCTCGTCTACAAAACCCACTAGGGATAATAAACTCTTACTCTAAGGCACTCTTTGGATGGTTTAGCTTACAACTACTCAAGGAGTCATATTCTAAGGTTCATAAAGATTTAATCAAGCATTAAGTACACAACGAATGACCTATCGCATTACTAGATCATTAATCAACTAAGATAAGAGACAACCAATCAATATTCAATAATTAAGTTTCATATTCCCTAAGCAAACACACAAGTAAATTAGCCGGACATGGAAAACATGCAAGCATACACACAAATAATCAAAGACATAATTGTATTAATGAAGTAAAACACTTATCTTGGTGTAAGATAGGGTTTGGAACCCTAAAATACTGTACAAGACAGCCTTGGTTCGGTTTAGGTTTTTACTCCAAAAGACTACACACTAAAACTGAAAAAATCGGATTCTATATATAAGATTACATATGCGACGGCGTCACCTTATGTTTTGTGACGCCGTCGGGTCGCCGTCATTAGGGTTTCGTCTTGGCCACGTTAGACTTGCGACGGTGTCACCTTATGCTTGTGACGCCGTCCTCTTCAGCTTCTGACGCCGTCTGGGTTGCATCTAGGCCGTCTGAGTTGCGACGGCCTACTCTTTTATAACTTGACGTCGTCACTTGAAAATAGGAGTTTTGGCTTCTGTCCCGTCACAAAATCCTCCGACGGCGTCGCAATTTAACACCTGACGCCGTCACCTTATGTTTTCAGCAGCTTTGAGTGTCTCGATTCTGACTTTGGCCATTTTCTTCGTATATTCGCGCCTTTTCGTCCAAATAAGTGCCATTCCAGCATTTTGCCTTCAAGAGACCTAAAAAGTGAAAAGGAACGATATTAAGCAATAACTGATACAAAAGTGATCAAATAAGGGCTTAAACGACCCCTCAAAAAGGTACCTTTTAAAATCTTATCAATGTGTCATGGACTTTGGGTTTTACCCAACTATATTCTATGTATTAAGTCAATGGGTTAACTACTTAAACTTCTACCCATTCTATTACCCATTATGATACATACTAAGTATGTATATGTCTACCCAATATGTAAACACTAGTTGTTGTACATATGCATTATTAAATCATGAAAGCACTATTACTTGTTTAGTGTTTTATATGAAAATGTGAGTGTGTTAGTAAACTATTGGCTCAATCGTTTTACGTATTTTATTTGTTTCATTAAAATGATTTTACGTTTGTTATTGACAAAAAATTAAAAGATCGTAAAATATAAATAAACGTTTTTACGGCTTATTTGTATTAACAATCTCCCCCTTTTTGTTGATGACAAAACATAAGATTATTTTAAGGAAAAATTAAAATTCGTAAAAGTTTGAATTGGAGGTTTTACTCTCTTCTCCCCCTTTTTGTCGAAACAAAAAGAGCGTCGAAAAGAAACTAACACATTGTTTTAAGAAAAACATGTGAAAAGAAAGAAAAATAATGAAAAATAGAGAGTAAGTGAGGAGAAGAATTCTCGACTTAGCTCCCCCTTGACGAGTCCATCCCTTTGTGAGGGCGTCAAGTAAGAAGAAATACTAAACAAGTGCATTGCAACTATGTTTGCAAATGGCTTCGTCTTTGTGACGAATATGCTCCCCTTGATGATTGCACGTTTTCAAGGAGGACGTTATGTAATATAACCCTATGTGAATGATATTGCAAATGATTTTGCAATGTATTGCTTTGACACGAGACTCCCCCTAGCTAAGGGTGTCAAAGTCTTCATGTGTGTATTGAAAATCTACACCACAAAGGTTAGAAAACAAGTATATAATGCATAATTTCCTGGAAATAAGACTTAAGTTAGTAATAAACAAGTCTTCTATTGCACAGATCCCACGGTTCCCTCTTTGGAGGGATCCGTCTAAGCAAAACTGAGGGATCCGTCTGTTTGTAAGCATAAGACAGTAATGGTGATGCAACAAGTGATGTTAACATCAAAATAAAATATGTATTAAGGCACCAAACATATTCTTAAGACAATATGACATATAACATGTAAATTCATTCAATAAAAACACGAGAGATGATCTACAAATCTCTAAAACTAAGAGAATGATTTAAACAAGTAATGCATTTTCTACCAATTCTAATAAGTATCGGAAACCTAAAAATCATCAAAGTGCTTGAATCTAAAGATGAGTAGACTTTTTGATTTGGTCCAATTGTTCAAGGAGATGATTAAACATGAAATACAACTCATTTCGTACTTCTTGAACAAGTCCTTGGGTGATTTGACAATTAGAGCAATTGTTGTCAAGACTAGGAACCGAAGAAGGTTGAATGTTTTGAGGAGGCTCCACAAAGGATGGTGGAGGTGCGTTGAGCAATGTAGGATGTGGTTCCACTAAGAATGAAGGTGATGATGTATGAGTTGGTGGTGGTAATGGAAAGTCCCCTATATGGTTAGATCTTTGGTGATTCTTTGTCTCCAAAGGTGGACTATTTGGTGATGTAGGTGGTTCCTTATTTAACGAGAAGGTTGGTGAGTGGGAAGTCCTTGGTGGTGAGTGCTCTAATGAGTAGAGATTTCGGTGGGAAGAGGTTCGGTAAAGGAATGCAGTATAGGTTCTAGAAATGAAGGCTTGGGTGTTTTACTAGAACTAGGTACGTTTGGTTTAGAGCTTGATGAAGCCTTTTCCAACTCGAAAGGTCTAATGCTAATTCTCGCGGTTCTTTTAGCTATTGTTGATTGAGATTGTTGAGGTGGGATTCTAGCATTTGGACTTCTTACGGGTGATGACTCGGTGGATGATATCTCATGGACCATATGAGTATTCTTTTTGGATGAACCTTTGGTTAAAGAGTTCTTGCTAGATGCTTTAGTCATAGTGAAGGAGAGGGTGTAGTAAAGGTCTTTAACTACTGATTTTAGGATTGTGGTAAGAATGGTGACTTAAGATCTTAAGAGTGTTTAGTTTATAAAGGATGAATTTGAGTTAATGAATTAAATTCATGACCACTAATAGGATTTGGCATGCACCAAGGTCAACTATGGTGTTGTTATATTCTAGGGAATCATTAAATGGTAAGCAAAAGTGTTTAGATTACCAAAGAGGGTTTAAATTTGGAAGAAAAGCTAATCCACAAGCTTTCTGTAGACACGGATCCCACGGTTCCCTCTCACTAGGTATCCGTCTGGTTATAAACCAGGGGTCCGTCTGTCAGACAGAAAAATAGTGAAGTGATTATGCTCTTTTAAGGCCTATGTTAGGATTTAGAAAATCCATAGTGAAGAGTCGGTCACCCCAACTCTAGTCTAGCAGATGTTAGCTCGTAGACATTACGTTACTTACCTGTTATTTAGTTAGTTATTTAGTTTAGAGCAACACCGTGGAGGACGGACGGGTCTTTACCCACTGTATGCCTGATCCATAGTCCGAAGGAGGACGTGTAGTATGTAGCTATAAATACCCTCTACCTTCCAAGGTAGAGGGTTGGACCTTTCACTCAATCTAACCTTCTTTCTTTTGTTTACTTTCTCTCTCTAGAAAGGCTCCCATTTTCCACTTTCTCTCTCTAGAACTTGAAACTTATTCGAACCATATTGTGTTATTTGATGTGTTTATGAAATCCAATATGTTACAAATGGCATCAAGAGCCATGGTTTGATCATCTCTCTTACATGTTATTGGATTTCTAGTGGTTTTATATGGTTTTTGGGTTTAAAAAGGTTTAGTGGTTTTTGCATCATTTGGATCATTTCTTGTGTTAAAGTTTGAATTTTGAGTGTACTTTTGTGTTTAGAATCATTGTAAGTGCTTGGGTTTTGATTTGGAAATCTTGAATCACTGTGGTTGGGTTAGTTTTGGATTGAAAAGTGTTGTGTTTGAACTTTTCTTGGTAGCGACTTGTGTCTCAGATTAGTTTTCTTGGTAGCGACTTGCTTCTATAATTATTAGCGACTTGTAGTTGTGGTGGTAGCGACTTGAGCACTAGCGACTTGTCTATTGAGACAAAGCGACAAATAGTACAAAGTAGTGGCTGTACCACTTCGGCTAGCGACTTGTTCAACGTAGCGACTTGCCTTTACTATTCTCATCGACTTGACTTTGTTGTGACTAGCGAGTTGCTCTTTAGCTACTTGGCTTCTTAGCAAGTTGTTCCTTTGCGACTTGTCAACTTAGCGAGTTGTTGCTTTAGCGACTTGTGTCTAGCGACTTGTTTCATAGCGACTTGTGCGTTTAGCGAGTTGTTACTTAGCAACTTGGTGACTTAGCGACTTGTCAACTAGCAATTTGTCTTCATAGCGAGTTGTATCCTAGCGACTTGTATATCTATCGACTTGGGGGCAAAGCGACTTGGTGCTAAGCGACTTGTTTTCAAAGTTAGAAGCGGTTTGACCATTTCATCAGTGTGTTTTGTTGACTTTTCCCGACAAAACTTCAAAAGGCTATAACTTTTGAACCGTAACTCCGTTTTCAACATTCTACCCATCAAAATGACCGTGAGAACGAGGAGAATGGCACGCCAAATCAAATAGGGTCAACCCTCGAGGCCTAAATCCGCTCCGAACAGAAGTTATTGAGGTTTTTAAGTTTTTAGGCCTAAATTTCTCCGTAAAATCGTGCAACAACCAACCCAAATCACAACCAAACAACATCTCTGCTAATCCCACAAACAATCATAAGACCTAACACACAATTTTCTATCATTGTGTCGATCCATCAGTTATCTTAACACGTTATATTGGTCACTATATCACGGTTTCTTCTTTATTTTGTAAAATCCCGCGAAAGATTCTATATTTCAGTTTAAATCACTGACCTGTAAAAGCCCGTGTACACAGCAACATCATGTCTTACACTTCTGATTCAGTGATTTCAGAAGTACTTAAATTGTATGATGTTGTAGATAACCCTGAGAATATTAGCTATACTGAACGGTTAAAAATGATGGAATCAATCAATGAGGATGTGAAATCTCCATGTTTAGAATCTAAAGAGAGATAAATGCACCAGTCAAGGTTACAGAATGCTCTTGCAAAAGGTAAGGAAAGTTGCATTGAACCTTATCAACAACTTCATTCACACCTCATATTACTTAGAATTGATGACAAATACACAATGGGAATTGTACGATCATGCATTACACTCTTTCGTCAAAAATTATCATCGATTACTGGCACATTGTTCTTGAACTTGGATCAATTAGAACCACAACTTAATAGGAAAAAGGTTCAAGAATCCAGTTCTAAAGTTGCACTTCATGTGATCAACAAACAACTTCAGTCATTCATCAAAAGGGAATACACTTCAGATTATGATTATCTGGTTACTGAAATGTGCTTTAAGAATCACACTGGGATGGAAGCTAATGTGTTCAGAGAGACATTAATACAACTCATGGATAATGTGGAGAAGTACATTGAGGAAGTTACACAGAATGATGAACATGTTGATGACTGTTGGGTGCAGTTAAGAGATAGTTGTGATGAATCAAGTTATGCATCAGTTGAAAGATCAGGTGTTGCTAAATGCAGAATGTCAGAGACAGCAAAGACGATTTCTAGCTGCTCAGTAACCCCTATTACACATGATGTGGATGCAAATATCATACCGATAAATGAACAGGTGTCATGTGATGAGGTACCCTTAACTGTTCAACATAGTGCATCTGCTAATGTACCTAAACATACTGATCTTAATGCTGAACATGATTCTGATAAATGTTCCTTGGTTGAGGCTAAGTCTAATAATTTCAAAACAAATGATATGGTTGATAAAAAGGCTTTTGATGAACTTTCAAACAAATTCTCAAAACTTGAAAAACATTGCATTTCACTTGAAATTGCAATACATAGTAAAGAAGAAAGTTTTTAACTTAACAAACCATGTAAAAATCCAGAACTTCCTGAATTCCGTAAACTTTTTGAAATTAACACTTTGAAAGCTCAGCTTCAAGACAAAGAGTCAACTATCAACAATTTGAAGAAACATATTTCTAATATGCATGTGAAAAGTAATTTGGTTACAAGTAATTCTGATGTTAATACTATTGATGATATTCAAATGAGAAATGATGAATTATCGGTTTGTGTGGCCAAATTACTAAAGGAAAATGAGTCTTTGAGAAAGCATCACATAGAACTAAGTGACTCTGTCAAAGAAGCTAGAACTAAGTCAATGAACAAACAAATTATTTGATAGCAAAAATTGATGAACTCAAAGCTCAACTTCAGGAAAAGAGTTTCGTTATTGTTGCCTTAAAAAATGAACTTAGTAAAACTGTAGGGAAAAGTGTGAACACTAAGTTTACAAAACCATCAACCTTGGGGAAGCCAGTTTCTCATCCCACTAGAGACCGGTCCATTGTTAGGCAGCCTACTGCATTTATATCTGAAAGAACAAAATCTTTAAAGACAAGGCTTGCCTCCCAAGTTGATGCAATACAAGTTTTGTCAAAAACAGTCACTTCACCTAAGTTACCTAAGAATAATGCTTCTAGCTCCGTTAACCCTCAACAAGTAGCCACTTCTACTCCCAGCACCTCAAGGATTAGTTCGAAAACAGTGTTAAAACCAAGCATTAAAACCCAAAATTCATATGATATGAATGACTTGTGGAAGAACTATTATCTAGAAAAAGCTAGGAAAAAGGCACAGATTCAAAAAGACGGAATTTTAGGTGCAAGACCTAGGATGATGCATTCCACGAGATTTCAAGGCACTGCTAGTAGTAGTAAACCATTACCTATGAACTCTCAAAAGACTAGGGGTTGGCTTGCATCTAAGAGTAGTTATATGAAGAAGAATGTTAAGCGTGTAGAAAATGAAACTATAAATTCTGAGTTTTTTCCGAATAAGAAACATTTTCCTAATTCACATGCTAAGGTACAATCCACTAAGGCTACTAACAGTGCTAAGGCTCAACCTGTTAAGTCTAGGACTTTCAGTAAGTCATCTTTAGTGCATAAGAAGCAAAACAAACCTAAATATTCACCTAGATGGAAACAAACTGCTAAATCTTTGGAGTCTAAGAATATCGATAAGTCTTTCACTGTGCATAAGAAGCTTAACAATCCTAGACCTTGCCATAAGTGGATACCGTCTGGTAGAATGTTTAAGGATGCTGGACTTAAGTGGATTCCTACCGGAAAGATGTTTACCGATGGCAATCTCAAAGTTGACCGTGAAACCCCAAAGGGTTTGGATACTGATGTCACTAACCAAAATATATGCAATCAAGTTTGTAATATTAGTGCAGGTAGTCCTTACTCAGTTGCAGATACTTCGATCCTTCAATACATGGACTGGCTTAAAGTATGGATAAAAAATGGATTGATATCTCATAACTCACGGGTTCAAGTAATTCAACCTTGATATTTAATCTGCTATGACATCTGTTCACATCAGTTCAGGCCTCGTACTTCAACATTATGGCGTCTGCAGATAACACTTCAGGCCCCGTTCCTCAAAGAAAAGAAAGGTGTACGCTTCAGTGCGCTTTATCTTCAAAAGAAGAGAAATCTTCATGTTTATGGCCATTCTCATCGACATTCTTCATCAACAAGTTTCATGTTTTTCTCACGCTCTTTCAACCCTTAAGTGGATCTACTTTCATTGGTGTATATTCTTATTCACTTGTTCAAATCAAAATGGCAACTTCGGATGCAATTTTTGAGGGGGAAAAGAGTGCATATTCTACATGTTGATGGATGCTTGAACTATGGTCATATGACTCTCCTTCAACGCCTAATGCTCTAATGCTTCACTTACTAAGGATAACTGGGATTCATTGATTGGGATTCATTGTTTTTCATGATATGTTTGATGAGTACTTCCAACCTCCAACGAATGTTGATCATCCAGTTTCTGAAGCTCATGCTCCGGTTCCTACTGATTCAACTGGTTCATTATCTAAGAAGTACTTCTCGAAATTCTCAAGAAACCTTATCTCCAGTTACTTCACAAGGCGTTGATAATGACTTTCATGATATTGTAGTTGCACTATTGAATAAAGATCCGCTCTTTGGTATTCCTTTGCCAAATCTTCACGGATTATTGTTCCTCTCATTGTGCACACTATAAATCAACCACATGAACATTAAGGAAAATGACTACCTCATCCGCTCAAAGACATTATTGGTGAATATTCCATATCAGTCTCTACATGTATACCTTAGGAAGAATGCATTGATGTTGAGGAATCATTTGTTCCGGTTCATTCAGTGGGTCAATGTACATCCGATTGTATGTTTATTCACGTGTTAGACATTTGACACAAGATTGATTACTTCTGAGTTAATCATTTATCACTTATTTGAGATTGAAGTTGACTTTCACAAAGGCTTGTTCTTATTTGATAACTTGCTCGGGCTTAAGAATTTGAGTTGAAAACTTGGTTTATCTAGTTACCAGCAGTCGGGGTGGATGGTTAAAGACCGACGATGTGGATAATCTCAAGAGGTGTTATTGTCTCATACTTTGTTTGAGTAGTGAGTACTTAGAGATTTGCTTGAAGCATAGATTCTCGACACCGTTCTTCCATCATTAAGTGCAAGCTTAAGATACAAATGTGGAGAATTTTACTTCAGTTTCAAGTTTGGTATATCGGGTTTTTTTCTTTAGTGATCACTTCAAAGTGTCTACATATGGGTTGATTAAGATAGTTAGAGAGAGTTTCTGTAGCAGTTGATTCTCACATGATTCATTTGATCTAATATTTGTTCTTCTCTATTTCAAGAATATTTGGTATGTACAATGTATTGCTGATTCTGAGGTATCAAAACCAGCAAGGGGGAAGGAGACATACATCTAAACACACAACGAGTACACGTGATGAACTTAATACTTCTTCTCTATTGAAGTAATCCCGGGAAAGACAAATGTCATAACCGTAGAGAAACTCAGTGTTTAACTCGTAGCCTTTGGTGTGCTATTCCAACTATTTGGGGGAAGAATGTATTATTCCAACTATTTGGGGGAAGGATATATTATTCTAACTATTTGGGGGAAGGATGTATTATTCCAACCATTTGGGGGGAAGTAGTCTATGGATACTTTTGGTATGTGTTAACTCAGCCTTCAGTAGGAACAAATATGAGAAGAATACGTGGAGCGTGAGATGATATTGCTTATTGATATCTTCTATATGATTTATGCTAGGGCTTCCGGTTATTGCTTCATGTACACAATGTAATGATGATTTCGATGAGATCGCAACCATCAGGGGAGAGATATGTGTACATCAGGGTCGCACAACATATTCACATGATCGAGCTTAATCAGTTATTCTGGAGTTGACATCCGCAGAGAAGATCAGTGATTCAACCAGTTACTGTGATGTCGTTGTCTCTACTCTGGTTGGGTACTTGTGTACATTAAGGGCTGATTGGTTATATGGAAGATAACTGGAATGCACTTGGTAAAATGAAGATGTTGATATTTTGTTCCCCTGAATGGACAACTGGTCAATCTCGAAGAGTAATGTGTACATCGGGGACGCACAACAGGTTCATGTGATCGGACCTAATCAAGTTATTTCGGATTTGATAACCATTGAGACGATCAATGTTTCAACTTGTTACTTCGGTGTTCTCGAATTCTTCGGGGTGCTGAGCTTCATTCAATGAGACCGTTTTTTATTCATTTCTACTTCATGGGGAAATGGTCTTTATTCTTAGTTTGTCGGTTTGGGGGGAAGCTACCAAAGATTCACTTTTTGAAGGCTCAAGTTCTTGCGACGATTCAAGAGCCTCGAATGCTTTGGTGGTGAAAGTTTAAGAGATGATGACTTCTATCTTCTACAAAGTGCTGAACGATTTCCTTATCTCGGTACTCGTATCATCATCTCCTTAAACTATTTCTCTATCTTTGTATATAATTTTCAAAAAGCAAAATACAAAAATATAAAACCAACATAAACAAAATAGAAAAATATAAAATCAACAAAAGCCCATAAAAAATCAGAAAATTGAAAAATACCAAAAATATGTTTTCTCAAGACATGTCTTCTGGTATCGATAACATCTACGGTCTTAGAAATGTCATTCAATAATGGCACGGGACTTTAGATGAAGTTTGAGCAGGAGGTGTAAATATTTCTTTTTCAAAACATGTCTAAATTTATGGCTTACAGTTACTTCTGACTGTAACCCGTGCTTAAACAATGGTTTGCTATTATTTCATATAGCAACCCGTTCTTCAAGAAAGGAAAATGCTGCGCTAAACCAATTTTCAAATATTTCGTGCACTTATCCTAAAACTAATTGAGGAAAGTATGTCGAAGGACTGCTGTTCCTACTCAAATATTTTTCCTTCTAAAATTCTTCAGAAAAATATTTGTTTTAACAAAATGGTGAAAATGAGTTGATTGAAAAATCAATCAGATTCTGAATTTTCATAAATTTGCAAACTCAATCAATGACTTTCGTGCTTTTAATCTTTTCTTAAAATGAGTCATTGATTAATGGGGAGAATGTTTTCAAATCTATTTCATCTAACGAGCTTATCTAATTATCCTATATACTTAAATGTAAAACATATTAACCTACGTTAAAGGACTAGGTGCCTAGGATATGATTGTTAGGATTAGATGATTAGAGTTTGATGAACACATTATTCCCATGCCTTTACGTGATCTGATTGATATGTTGAATTGACTTTTACTAGTCGATTCCTGTTTGGGTGTTGTCGACCATCATATATCTGTTTGTGTTGACTAACGTATGCAGATAAGATGGTTATAAGAATGTTCCCGATCTGGATCCCACTATTGATGATGATTGGATGCCGAAAGGAAAGGGTAACTATTTCTTGGGTTGACAAATGAAGAAACGAAGCTTAATTTGACTTCTATGGAGAGTTGGCATGAAAAAATGCAACGTAAGAGGTCTCACTGCATCAGCAGATGGTTTTCTTCATCATCAAATGAAGAAACGGAGCTTAATTTGACCTCAGTTGGCATGAAAAAATGCAACATAAGAAGTCTCACTGCTTCAGCAGATGGTTTTCTTCCAAACCTCCAGAAACAACAACAAAAGCAGCTCAACCACCTAACGTATCTTGTGCAGGAAAAGTAGTGAATGATACCATTTTTCAAAATATTTGATAAAATTGTTTTGAAAATGGAAAAATATTGTTTTGAAAATAAGTTTGTCTAAATTTTGAAAATCACCAGACTTCATTTTATCAAAACCTAAGTCGCTCAATCAACGAATACGGTCATCGATTGAGGGGGAGAGTGATTTATAATAATATATTTTCAAACGATATTTCTTCATATCAAGTTCGTTTTGTACAACAAAAAGTGGTGATATAATGATTTAATGTTATGTCATGGTATGGTTTTCTTTAAAACTCAAAGATCTTTCAAAATGAAATTTTTTCTGTTCTTGTTTGATTGTGAAATTGTTTTATTTTTCTTAAAGATCTCTTAAAAACTATCATACCTGACACTAACAATCTTTAATGTCGAAAAATTGATCCGTATCAATCATTTTTCAAAATTAAATGTTGCCACGTCTTTCCCCAAAATTTTCTAAATGATTTAAATCAATCGGGATCCAAAATCTCAATTGGTTTGAAATTTTTGATCGGGGGAGAGATCGTGATTTAAATCTCAAATCGGTTTTAAAGGGTGATTGTTTCAAAGCACTCCTTCCTTCATGTGTCAAACGATCTTGAAATACATAATGCATATGATTGTGGAGGAGCATTTAACCAAAAACCAGAAGAGTATTTAAACAAGACCACATTTTCTCCCATGTTTTTCTAAACCTTATTAAAGCACTTGGGATCCAAAATCTCAAAGGGTTTGATATTTTTGATCGGGGGAGAATTTGTGATTTAATAATGAAACTTGATTAAAGATGATCATTTTGATTCAAATGTGCATACTGCTCTCCCATATGTGCTAAACGCTTTCGAATCTCAAAGCACATATTGAGGGGGAACATTTCAAAAGAAAACAAACTTTCAAGGTACAAAAGATTCTATGTTTCAACATAAAGTACCTTGATTGATTTTCTAAATGGTTTCTTAATAGATTTTGTGATCGTGGATGTACTTCATAAGAACTTTTTCCTCTATGTGATAAAATGATTTCAAATATCCTATGCACATATTGAGGGGGAGAAGTTACCAAGAAAATCAAATGACTTTTTCTACGGAAATTGTGATCAAGAAATTATTTCAAAGAACTAGGGGTGAAAACGAGCCGAGCCGAGCTCGAGCTCGTTTAGGCTCGAGCTCGGCTCGTTTATATATAAAAATCTCGAGCTCGAGCTCGTTTCGAGCCTCACATTTTGAGCTCGAGCTCGGCTCGTGAAATTTTTCACAAGCTCGAGCTCGGCTCGTTAACACAAAGCTCGACTCGTTAACACAAGGCTCGAGCTCGTTAACACGGTTATACGTATAGAAAATATATATACGTATATATTTCTAGGGCTCGTTTAGGCTCGCGAGCCTAAACGAGCCTTTTGTATAGAGCTCGGGCTCGAGCTCGATTATTAAATGAGCCCAAACTTAGGCTCGAGCTCGGGCTCGAGCTCGTTTAGGCTTGGCTCGTTCGAGCTTTTTACCGATCCGATCCCGAGCTTTTCACGAGTGGCTCGGCTCGTTTCCACCCCTACAAAGAACTCTTGCCTCTATGTGCTAAACAATTTCAAGATCATATGCACATGTTGAGGGGGAGCATTTCAAAATGATCAAAACTATTAAGGTACAAAATGCTTTGATTTCGTATCACAAGTACCTTATTGATTTTCCAAATAATTTTTCAATTGGTTTCATGGAAAAATGAACAATACCAAAAGACCGACCAATTTACTTTACGCATGGTGTTATAAGGATGGTTAGGTTAGGTATTCGTTCCCACGATCCCGCCAGAGCCGGAGGGATCTACCCAGGGACAATCCACTAGATAGTCTAGAGTCCTTAGGTATGATGGAAAAAGGAGAAAAATGAGAATATGGGAAGAGTGCGGACTGAGATAGAGCTAGTACTGGAATAAACCCAACAAGGTTCTAGTTATGAAGTCTCGGTAAGCACTGAAGGGGTTGAAGAATGAAAAAGAAATGAATGTGAAAAGGGTGAAAAGAAATAGCCCTCCAACAATTCAACCTTAGGGCAGAAACCGGGTTCAATACATATGCTACTGGTTGTTACTAAGGTAACACTGGTATTGAAGACAAGACGTCATGGATCCAGTGACGCACTGCACTAAACTTCCTAAGCTACTCAAGTTCCTATTAAAAGGGCTTGTTTCATTCTCACGGGGAACCTACATAATCTATCGACTTTCTCTTAGAGATTGTTGATATTGAAGAAGGAGACTCTATCCCTAGTCTCTGGCATAGGAAACCAAATGTGCACTATTGAGTCTAGAGCCAAGAGATCATCCACAATAAATCTCATTAGGACACTGTCAATGAAGACTCTCTGTTTCACACTATGTGGAAAGAGAGATTATATCTTAAGAATCCTACGCATTATCCTTGTGGTATTGCCAAAACATTTGAGTGATATGCAAACATAGTCACAATGAAGATGGAAAGCCTTCTAGAGCCAACATCAAACAAGCTCTTGGTAGGTGGCATGTGAGATCTATCCAATAGATCAACCATGTGACAACTGAACAGAAACAATGGGGCGATTCAAACTTATGAATCAATCCTGGTTCAGGTTATGGATTGACGGATACCTTTGAAAAACTGGTCGTTGTGCTTAAAAATTATTTTCTTTAGCACATCGACTGTGTATTAATATTTCAAAAATAAAAGGTGTTTATGATTGATAACTGATTTTCCTTAAAACCTTCGTTGTATTGCAAAAACATTTTATTAAGCAATACGCGATTGTTTTTCAAATCAATTTTTCATCAATCAGTGAATCTCAATTCGCTGGTTCACTCACTCCGTGTTGTCTTCTTTGAGACGTTCCGGTTTGAGAACAGCTAGAATAGCTGCGAAACCTTGTCAAGGAGATTCTTCGAAATTATACCTGATCACAGGCAGTACTTGTACTGATCAACGGGGAACCGTGGGCCGTGCACCTCAATTCAACGAAAGTGATCAAAGACACTTTCGTGCGCTTTATTGCTAACTGTTGTCTGCAGGTACACCCGACGGTCGCAGCTGATCAGAATTGAAGAGTCAATCCATAACCGCATGCTCATACAACACATTCATCTCTAAAGAAATCATGATAAACGCATCAACAACTCTGATAGTTTCACTTCATGCTTCTGCTACGCTGTTGCAAATATCATGTTTCATCTAAAGCTTCCGCTACTTTGATGAGAAGATATCATGATCCAGAATGTGAGCATGTCGGTCCAAAAGTCACAACTTCACATAATGGCGATACAACAAAGGATAAGTCAGAGATTTGCTGTGATTGATGATCGCAAAGCTGGCTTAAAGAATCATCTACTCGTGGATCAGCTCAAAGACCTCCACTGAAAGTACAAAGTATTTGGACTTTGAAGAATTCACTCCTAAAGCACAAAGAATGCAAAATTTGAAGAATTGAAGTCTATGAGCTCAAGAACGAAGTCAAGAATAGAATGCTAGGACACAAAAATGTAATTCATGGGGTGACTTCCCTTAGGGGGAGATTGTTAGGATTTAGAAAATCCATAGTGAAGAGTCGGTCACCCTAACTCTAGTCTAGCAGATGTTAGCTCGTAGACATTACGTTACTTACTTGTTATTTAGTTAGTTATTTAGTTTAGAGCAACACCGTGGAGGACGGACGGGTCTTTACCCACTGTATGTCTGATCCACGGTCCGAAGGAGGACGTGTAGTATGTAACTATAAATACCCTCTACCTCCCAAGGTAGAGGGTTGGACCTTTCACTCAATCTAACCTTCTTTCTTTTGTTTACTTTCTCTCTCTAGAAAGGCTCCCATCTTCCACTTTTTCTCTAGAACTTGAAACTTATTTGAACCATATTGTGTTATTTGATGTGTTTATGAAATCCAATATGTTACAGCCTAGTACCTATAAAACTTGAGGGGTTGAATTTCCTTAGATGTTTTAAGTGATAGGTGACTTAAATGTCTAACCATAAGGAGTGAGGATACTTAATGATGGTATTTGGTAAGAAAGTGGACTTTTTGAGAGTGCAACTAAGTGTTTAAGGATGATACTCACTGATTTGAGAATGACAAATTATGGAAATTGATCCTAGAGATCAGATGGTGGCTTAAGAGAAATTTGAAAAATTCCTAAAAAATAAAAAAAAAATGAAAAACTAGTTTTAAGCCTATTTTAAGGTGAGGATGACTAAAATCAATTTGCTAAAATTGAGAAAAATATCAAGCTAAGTGTTTTGTGATGTGAGAAACAATATGTGAGTATTGGAGCGGAAATATGGTGACTTTAGGTGAATTGATAAATCAACAGCACTTTGAATTTGATCATAAGTTAGCTATGGGTGAGTGTGAGACCTACTGAGCTTGAGGAAGACTTAAGTGGTCTTAAAGAATCATATTTAGCTAGTATGATGTGATCTAGGGGAATGGTTTGATGTGTAAAGGTCTGCAGCTGCATGTTTGTTTGCCCGGATCCCACGGTTCCCTCATCTGAGGGATCCGGCTAGTTATAGCTCAGGGATCCGCTACTGCTGACTAGTAGCTTCTCACCAAATGTGCAGTTTTTGCACTCTTTAGCAAATGCTCATCCTAATCATTTCTACATTCAGTAAGCATATGTAAACAACAAATATAATGCATAGTAAGTGGGGATGACTAAAATGTAAACAAAAATGAGTGACATCGACCACTTGATCAAGTTGTCGTAAAATTCTCATTTTCCTAGTTCCTAAGTTAGAGTGTCTTAGTCCAAATCATGACAACTTCTACAAGCCACATCCTAATCTACATAAATATTGTTTAGATTGTTTACAGATCATTGTTTCATAAATTAAGGTCTATGACCCTACCTTCCATCCACATATCCTCCCACTTTACCTCCATCTTCATCTCCATCTCTACTTCACTCTTCACCCCTCCATATCCACTTCTTCTTCTTCATCAAGAAATTAGCAAAACATTTGAATATGCCCCTAGTTTGTTTCCACTCTTGTGAAGGGCTTGGGATATCTGGCAGTTGGTTGATGTATGCTAAGGGATCAAGATCGGTGTTGCCAAGGGGGTTGCTACTTCCTTCTCCTTCTCGTTGTCTTTCTCTTTCATCCGATGAGTCCGTTGGTGGGTAAGATCTTTTGCCATCCACCATGATCCTCGTAGTCTTTCCATCGGATAGAGGCACCATGACCTTGTTGCAAAAATTGTAGTCATAGGAATAAAGAGAAGGTTCTAGAGCAAATACGAAGGTTGCTAGACGAGTCAGGAGCATTGCATAAGGGAGTACCATCTTGTCCATGCTTTTCACACTTGCCATTCTTTTTACCATGTAATAGGCGAGGTTGAAGTGAGTGCCGGTTACAAGGCAATAAATCATGAAGCTTAGGCAAGCATTGGGATGATCTTTGTTTCCTCCCAAGCAAAGCACGTTCTCCCTTAGCACGAGTTCCCATTCCTTGTACAATGGGAACATTTCTGAAAGCTCCATTTGAAATGGATCCTTATAGATCACCTTGGAGTTTCTCGTGACTCTTGATGGAGATGCTCTTTCCTTGAAGACGGTATCCCTTACCGTGGTTGCTTCCGGGATGACTGTGAAGTATACTTCATGATAATCCACCATGTCATGTAGCTCCGCCAACAACCATTCGTTATAGTACATACACACTCCTTGACATGGGATACAGAGTATCCTTGCAAGCTCTACAAGAGTGAAGGTGAACTCGTGCTCATTGATGATGAAGGCTATCAAAATTGTCCCGTCTTCATTCCGAATGATTCTCATTGTCTTGTAAAACTCAAGTACAAACACCGGACAAATTTGCTCATTAATGTCCAAGAGGCAATCAAAGTTAATTCCTCCAAAGACTTGGCGAATGTTGGTGTTGTTGAGGAATGATGGTTCAACCACTCGGCCTTCGTGGAAGAGTCTCTTTTCCAACATCTTGAAGGCTTTTCGATCATCCGGGCTTATGCCTTCCTTACGATGATACATGGGAATGTAGTAAGCGATGTCATGGTAATCTTGTTGACGGTTGCTAGGCATGATTGGTTCTAAACATAAAAACCACAATGTGGTGTTAATTGTGTGAATAGTAACCTAATGGGATTAATCACAATTTTGCTCAAAACATCTTCATTGAATTCAAAAAATGAGTTTAATTTGTATTAACAATGTTAATTCTTTGATTTAGATTATCTTAGAAAACAATGTGGTAACAAATTGTAACAAACCCATTTGAGCTCAATTTCTAAAGATGAAAATTGTAATCCTAGGAATCAAGGAATGGAAATAACAATGTAGTGAAAATTATACTTACACAAGAGATTGTTTCCTTGAAGAAGATGATCAATTTGCTCCTGTGAAAAGTAAATAGGTTTTATGTTCATGAGTCTTGATAGAGTAAAGCGAGGAGTGGAACTTCTACAGTGATCATTTCTTTCTTATTATGTCTTCTGTTGCACGGATCCCACGAATGATGGATCCGGCTAGTTCAAGCACATGGATCCGGCATATCAGCAATTTGACAGCTTAAGTGATCCTTGATAATTTTGGTTTGGGAGTTCTAATATTTGCCTAGGGTTGATGTTTATGCTCTATAACTTATGGTTTGGGGTTTTGACGTGTTATACTAGTCCTATTTGACGAGGTTCCCCTTTTTATGAATAAATCATAATTATTTAGGAAGTTTTCAAAAATTATGATAAAATCCCATTTTATCATAATATGAGAAATCTCACATGGATATTTATTGACATAGATGAAATTTCAATAATCCTTATGTGAGGAGTGATGATCAAGGCTCTCGAATAGCCGAAATATCATTATCGCTAGTTTGTAGTTTTGTCTATAGAGATCAACGAAGAATACCATTCTTGATGATGAGTTCAATATAGATAACTACTTTAGTGATTTTTAAGAGAGTGTAATGAAACTACTTAAACTTAATCATGATTAAACAAAAAGATGACATTATTGATTCATCTAGAAAATATATAAAAGAGAAAGAAAAATATATTTGTAATTTATTAAAGATCATACATTTGCTAAATATTCTTTTTAAGGAAAGAAGTATTAGAGAGAAATTTTTCATGATCTTCTTATGATGCCCAAATCCTAGTATGAAGAATTCTCAACTAGGAAAATATTAGAGAGATCTATCCTTATCCAACATTATAAAATATGATGATTTTAAAACGTGACCTTTTGTTTTTAAGGAATTTCCTTCCTTGTAGTTTTCAATCATACATAGATCGTACCAAGTTTTAGAAGTACAATATACTCTTAAAAACTTGGTAACGAAGCTCTGATACCAATTATGGAAAACTAGAAGGGGGTTGAATAGTTTTACCGATTAAAACTTCGTTTTAAAATATTTAGATCGACTTATGTCAATCTATTTAGATGTGTATAATGGACGTTGATAGATAGATATGTAAATATATAATGGAAAGGTAAAGAGTAAGAAACACAAAACCACGACATGAGTGTTTATAGTGGTTCGGCTACAAAGACAACTTACTTGCCCTACTCCACTCCCCGAGTCACCTACCAGAGAGTTCATTAGCACTACACGACACAACTCCTTATGGCGGGGAATCCTTCACAACGTCGCCTACTTTTTTTTCGGTACAAGGCTAGACACCGGGTTCTTCCACAAGGTAGAACCACACCTATCGCAACGTCGCCTACACTTTATCCGGTACAAGGCTAGATACCGAGTTCCATTACAAAGGAGGAACTATCACCTAACACTACACAACACCTATCCCAAAAGAGACCCACTCCTTATTACAACATCATCAAGGATATCAATATCCTTGAATACAACCTATCTCTATTTGTACATCGATACACCATATCGATTGTACACCCTTGACATCTTTCACTAATGCCTTTGACTTGACCATTTTGGCATCCTTCACTAATGCATTTGACACGGAAGTTCGGCACCTTTCACTAATGCCTTCGTCTTGACTCTTTTGGCATCCTTCACTAAGTCCTTTGACACGGACGTTAGGCACCTTTCACTAATGCCTTCGTCTTGACCCTTTTGGCATCCTTCACTAATGCCTTTGACACAATACTTTTAGAAAGGAAGAAAGAAGTATCAACAAGAGAACTTCAACAGTCTTGATGATGACGAAGCATGGCAACTCATGGACTTGAGCTTGCTCCACTTCAAGAGGTGGTGATCTCGCCTTTAAGAGGAACCTAGAGAATCACACAAAACAAACACAAACTACATAGAAAGATCCTTTGGATCTGAGGTTAGAGAGTTTACAATACCAGGTGAAAGTATGTGTATGAGTTGTTTTCTACAATGAAGAAATGAGTCACTATTTATAGACAAAAATATGCTACTGTTCCACGGATCCCACGGATCCCTTGTTGGAGGGATCCGTCTAGTGTATCTTGAGGGATCCGTGAGACGCTCCTCTTTACCCATAGGTTTTGGGTCATAGGTCATGGGTTATGGGTCATGGGTCCTAGACTTTGGACCATGGGTACTCAAGTAGATACAATATATCTAGAAGATGCAATGCATTTAGTCTATGGGTTATGGGTTAGCTCCATGGGTAATGGATAATACCCATTATGACTTATGCATGATGTCATGTAATGGGTTATGGATTATGCTCCATGGGTATGGGTCATGGACTTTGGGTTTTACCCAACTATATTTAATGTATTAAGTCAATGGGTTAACTACATAAACTTCTAGCCATTCTATTACCCATTATGATACATACTAAGTATGTATATATCTACCAAATATGTAAACAATAGTTGTTGTACATATGCATTACTAAATCATCAAAGCACTATTACTTGTTTAGTGTTTTATATGAAAATGTGAGTGTGTTAGTAAACTATTGGCTCAAACGTTTTACGTATTTTATTTGTTTCGTTAAAATGATTTTACGTTTGTTATCGACAAAACATTAAAAGATCGTAAAATATAAATAAACGCTTTTACGGCTTATTCATATTAACAATGGTGATGTTGAAACTGCTTTTTGTGAAATAAGTTGATGGTTAACTGCTTTTTGTGAAATAAGTTGGTTTAAGCAGTATTTATGACAAGCAGTTTGTTAAAAAGATACGGCGATGATGATTTCTATAAAAAAAGCTTAGAGTTTTGGTGTGGCATAACCGAATGGACGGTAAAGTGAGTTTCTATCTCACTTTGCAACCTTTGAATTTACAGCCAACATGATAAAACGCTAATAATCTGAGTATATTAATATCTCGGTACGTTTTTTACCTCTTGTGTGTAAAATGGTGAACTAGACATGCTTTCTTGTTGCTTGTTGGTGGTATGTGAGACTTGATTTCTTGTTGCTTGTTGGTGGTTTGTGAGAATTTTTTTTGGTGGTATGTATCTGGTCTGAATGAGAATGAGAATGTGTTTGTGAATGTGAATTGTGATTGTGAATGTGATGAGGATTATAATGAAGAACCAAAGCCTGCAAAGTGAGAATCCTTTCTGTTGTGCTTGTGAACTGCTGTTGTTTGAGAATCTTTCCTCGTATGCACAATGAAAGCGTTTACAACATTTGCACAATGAAAACGTTTAAAACTTTTGAACTGCTGCAGTTTGAGAATCTTTCTGTTGTGCCTGTGAACTGCTGAAGTTTGAGAATCTTTCCAGGTATGCTAACTTTTAAGACGAGACGATGATGATAACCTAAACCGAATGGACGGTAAAGTGAGATAAAATCTCACTTTGCAACCTTCAAATCTGAGCCTCAAAATTTTCCGACTACGTTTTTTTTAGAAAGTTATAAAAGTTGCTTGAAGGCTGGTTGATGGAGTGAGCCAGGTTTGGAAACTAACTGGAACTCGAGACCACCAACAAGCAAGGTTGATGAGAGTGAGCCAGGTTCGGAATTGACTGGAACTCGAGACCACAAACAAGCAAAAGGAAAAACTTTAAAAAGAAAAAAAGTTATAAAAAAGTTAAAAAAGATATAAAAACTTTAAAAAGAAAAAGGAAAAAAAAAAGTGAAAAAAAAACTTTGCATATGTCAAAGTTTAAAAACTTTGTATATGTGAAAGTGTAGCAAAAAAAAAAAAAAAAACATATACAATGTCTGATCAAAATTGTACATTGCTATGACACGAAAATTAAAAAAAACACAAATACAAACTTTTTGTACACAAATACAAACACTTCTTTAACGAAGTGTGGTGATGGCATGACCCAATATTGATCACTCACTCACGGTTCTTAAATGATTCTAAAAACTATGCGACAAACACAAATCTTGATTAAAAAAAGAAAATGCCGACATCTAAAAGGTACTTCCCTAAAATGAAATTAACCCAAATTCATAGCGCCAAATAATTTAATCAAAGATTCAATTCAATATTATACGATCATTAATAACCCCACACTCACATCATCAAGAACCCACCCAATACACACACACAAACCACAATAAATTTCAATGCCTTCCAATCTTCACCTAATAATTCAATCAAAACCCTCTCAATCTCCACCACAAGTTCCCCAATCAAAACCCATTTAATCAAAACACCCAAACTAGGGTTTCGTTTTCACGATCTCACAAATTAAAACCCTAATTCGATATTTATCAAATACCCATTTCAATTCAATCATACATGAGTAAAACCCACAAATTAATTTCTGTAATTTCGTCAATTTTAAAACCCCCAATTTTCTAGGGTTTTTGGCTTGGTTTTCGTGATCTGGTTTTAGAAACCCTAATTTTGTGTTTTTTTTGGTTATCTACTAATTGAATTTGTGTAGATCAAAACCCATGTTTTAGATTTTTGTAATATTTTGTGGATGATTAGATTTAAAAAACCTATACATACATAAAGTCTGTATCTATAGATTTTTTTATGTGATTGCTGGTTTTTGGTTTAGTTATTAGTTAGTTATGAAGCATTCTAAGAAGAAGAAGAGACATAGACCACAGCAACCACCCGTTCCGAAACCAAATAAATCTGTCGAAAGTCAAAACCCTAGCGTTGACCAGGCTAAGGTTTTGGATAGTTTAGGCGAAAGGATTGTCTCGTTTACGTTAGACGACAACGAGACGAATTCAAGTTCTAGTGTGAACCGTGATGATTACGATGACGCGATAGAGATATTTGGGAGTTTGACCGAGACGGGGTCGAGTTCGGGGTCTAGTGGGACGGGGAGTTCGGGTTTGTCAAATTGTGGTGAGGGGTTTAATGGGAGGAGTGTTGGCAAGAGTGGGAAGGGGAATAAGGGTAGAGTTGTTGCGGCGACGGGCATGGTGTCGAGTATGTTGGGGAAGGATTATGTGCCGACGTCGAGTAGGAAACGCGGGGTGGATAAGTGGAAGGGTGTGAGTAATGATGATGCCGAGCAGTTTTTGTGTTCGATGCTTAGTGATGATTGTGAACTTGGGATGGATTTGGTCAAAGATGTGCTCTGTAAGAAATATAATATACGTGCATTGTGTTTGTAGATATTAACTATCTGCTTAAACTTATATACTGAAGTAGATGTATGTTTGTTTGGCAGGTCAGTGTGCTTATGACGTTGAAAAGGTTAAGATCTGTTGTCCCCGACTGCATTTCTCCTTTTTACTTTATGTCGTGTTTGGTTTTGTAGTTAGAAATCATTACGGAAGGTTGGACTGGGTTTTGAGACTAGACCAATTTGTGGGTTTCATTTCTAGTTATACCACATGTTAAGTAACCTTACTTGCCCCCTAATTTGCACACCCTTTAACCAAACACCAACGTAGGTTTTGCTTTTAGTTGCGCCTTGTTGGATCTTTTTGGTGTATGGTTTGCGGTCAAATTTCATTTTCAATCACTTTATTTGTCAGAGTACTAGTTTCGAAGCATAATTGACACAGGTAAACTTTAGTTGGAGATATTAGTATGCCTGCTGATGGGAACATAAGTGATTTTAATGATTTTGTTCGTACAGTTTTGCTGTTTGTTAATTATGCTTTATTCATACTACTAGTTTTGTATTTCAGGCCTTGGATTCATTGCTTGAATTAACGGCTCCATTATCTGAGCTTTCTAAGAGTGGTCAAGATCAAAACGAGAATGCAAGTAGTAAAGATACTAGCTCGTATCTAGAGTCTAGCTATGATGTAAGTAACTTGTTCTATGTGTATTTTTGGTTACAGTATGACTTTGTTTTACGAAGATTCGATATTGGTCTATATGAGGAATGTATCTGTTTCATACAGAAGCATGTTTTTAGTCTAGAAACTGGTTTCATTCTCTTACTTCTGTAAACTAATTTCACCATGCTTTAATGTTGTCCTTTTTACAATGCCGACTATACATTTTTGAGATATTTTTCTAGTGTCCTTTATTATTTTTGAGACATCTTTTATGGTTAAGTAAAACACTTTGCTCAATCAGAGTCAGAATAAGTAAATTAAGTCACACTAGTGAATGATATGGCTAAACATGTTTTTTGAGTGCTTTATGAAGTCTAGGATTTATGTATCATGTCACATAATTATTTGAGCAGGATTTTCGTCAGATCAATTTTTTGTACTAAAAATGTAATCGTCAAAGCTTATTTTATGAACTTATTAGTTAAGGTGATTGCTGGTTTCATTTACTTGTGATATTTTTTTTGATAAGCTCTTGACACTTCTTAAAAAAAATCTCATGAAGAAGTCATAGGGCTAGTTGACGTATCTTGAAACTGATTATCCTGTTTATTGCGACTTGTAGTCACAAGAATATTTTTTAATGCTTGGGTAAACAGTTGTCGCTTGTGATTATCTTGATCAAATAGGGTGAATTTTATCACTTCTGGATAATTATTTTTGCACTAGCTGCAACAAAGTTGGTTATGAGAGGGGATAAAAAGTATCGCCTAATTACTCCTTTTAAGAGGGACATCAATTCTGATGTCACGACAAACAAGACATGTCCTCTTTTTTCACAAGCATGTCTTTTCTGGCCATTTGTTGTTTTAAATTTTCAAATAATCAGAATTTGCTAAACGCTCAAACAACTGACTAGTGTTTATTATTTTAACTTCATGCAACGAAAGCACATCCACACACTTTTGTTTAACTGTTTTATTACAACTAATTGTATGTTTTTGACTATTGAAAATAACATAATTACTTTCAGAACACATTCAACCAACGCCTTGTTTGCCAGCTTTCTATCTCTTGTTTTTTTGTTATCTAACGTCACTCTCATGGATATGATACCCTTGTGACAGTCGACTGACATGACATCCGATTTAGCTTCATCATCTGACAGTGATCTCAATATGGGCTTTAACAGCAGGTAAAGCTGTTTTTACTATAAGTTTTACTTTGTTTAGCATTCAACATTAGATGACTCTGTCAAACATCTTAATAGTAAAAGAGTTTTTTTTATATGTAATATCACGTTCTTTGATTCCATTTTCATCTATTTCAACTCTTCATCTGATCATATCTGGGACCCACAGTCACATGTTTTTTTCTTGTACACTTTATGAAGACCAATATTTTTTTTTATATTGTTTCAGGAACTACTATGATGTTCTTGCTGGTTTGGGAACTCAGCCTGCGCCTGGCCCAAAAAGTACGTCTGAACTGACTCAAGACGTTCTGGAATCACTTTTCAAAACTCGAAAGAGTAAAAAACATGAACCAAGCAACATGAACTGGAGGAATGTAGTTAAAAAGATGGAGTCATTTGGGGAAACGCTCAATTATCCTTCGGAAGATACAGTAAAAGATCAGCCTATTCCTGGTAACAGAACAGCATATTTTTCCGATAGTTAACATTTTCTTTTATTTGTTTAATTATCCCCTCTTTGCATGCAGCCAAAGGGGAGGATTATCAAGTCTACAGGAATACTGCAAGTCAACAATGGGATTCAATGAAGTCCTACTATCACAAGGCAATTAATTTTCTAATCTCATAGTCTGTATACTGTCAGTTCATTTATAATGAGCTTTTTATGCCTTTATCTATCGCACAGGCCGCAAGCGCGTATGCAAATGGAAAAAGGGAATATGCGGCATATCTCTCTGATCAGGTTTTGTTATGCTTGAATAACGTTGTATAAAAGTATTCAAATTGTGTAAGATTGTGAATAATTATTGAAACATATAAATTTTGATGCAGGGAAGGCAGTGTAACGAGAAGGCTCGGCAAGCAGATAAAAGGGCAAGCCAGGATATATTTAATTCGAGGTTTGTCGCTGTGCAGATAACAAAGTCCTCTTATGGTTTATCTGGATGGTATTTAGATTTAGTAATAATACTCGATGCAGGAACAAGGACTTCGAAAATATGATAACTATTGATCTGCATGGACAACATGTGAAACAAGGAATGAAGCTTCTAAAACTTCACCTCTTATTTGGTGCATACGTTCGTTGTAAGCATCTTGTTTATTATTCATTATTTTTTATTGTAATCTATTCTTGGAAGTCTTTAACGTAAATTTCTGACGGATCCTTTTATCTATGATGTATAGCTGTGCGGCTCTTCAGAGTTATTACAGGATGTGGTAGTCATGGTGTTGGAAAGTCAAAACTTAAACAGTCGGTATGAAATTATCACTTTATCTTCTAGAAATCAGTCTCAAAGTGATCAATCATCTTAGGTGGAGTTGGCAATTCGGGTGGGTCGAGCAGTTGGGCAATGTGTCAAAACGGCTTTGGAACCCAAAACATTTTACGCCCAAGTCGTTTGTCCTTTATCATTACTATTTAGCATGTGACATTTGAATATCCTTATATAATATTTTTTGGCAATGTTAAAATGATTTAGGAGTATATTAGCATTAAAAACAAACATTGGGCTACTTTCAACCCGTCAGACACATTCAACCAAATTTACTCAATTTTTTTGAAGCTAATTTTTATTTACTCTTTCCTTATTACTCAATTGGACACATTTGCAAAGAAAAAAAACTTGAACGGACACATAGTATTAGAGAATGTGCTGAAATTGCCATGATCGATTCTAGGTGTACCAGTATTAAAGATGATCGATACATGTTGTTCCATATGTATATTTTGGTGTGCTATGTAAGATGTTTGATGCTTCTTGCAGGTTATTAGTCTCCTAGAATCTGAAAACATCGACTGGAATGAAGAAAATAGAGGAACCTTGTTAATTAAACTGAATGGGCAAAGAGAGTTCAGCTTCTTGGACTCTGGCAGCGACAGCGAGTAATTATTTTTCTTGCTTCTTGGTGTTGTTCCATGTTGTATGCTAAAGAACGAAAAATATGAGATAGAGCTGATTTCATAATCAGGAAATCATTATGTTATTATGGAAAGATTGTAAAGTAACTAAAGATCAGTTGTTTTAGACAGATTTAGGGGATGCCTCAGACTCAGATTCAGGATTAGTTGTGTACATTAAGCTAGTCCTTTTTTATGTTAACAGATACTTTGTGCATATGCATTAGTTGAAGGCGAGGGTATCTCGACTCACTTTTTGTCATCATGTAACGTTGCATTCTTGAAGTTACCACTTTTGTCTTCTTTTTCTTAACATCTTTTTATGGTGTTGATGTTTGCCTGTTGATGTATCATGTATGCTTGTGGAAACAACGAGCAACATCTGTTGGGGCTAAGCCTTGGATCAACAGGTGTACTGAGCAAGTTGACACCGATAGCCTGATGCCCTGATATGCATAATTCCATAAGTTTTTTCTTATTATTTTTTTCTTTTTTGATTCTTTAAGTTTGATCTCACATATAATTGTAAAGATGTATCGTATAACTCATGATATTGAACCTACGTTTGGCATAGTGCTAATGCAATGTTTGAGTATTGAGGATGGTATAGAAGGATCAAGTTTTGTGGCTGTATGCGTAGACAAATAGCATTTCCAATTAGATTTTTCATTGCATCAGTTGCAAGAGGAAAACTGCAATATTTTATGTCTTGCATCAGTTGCCTGTTGGTAAACAAAATTTTATGCTGAAGAAAGATGCACAAGGATATAAACACTCTTTTGTTACATGCCAGGGAACTGAAACCAAGACGCCAGGTAGTGACTTGGGTAGTACCGTGCAGGTCCTTGTTAACTTGAAACAAAGATAATAATATATGTGATGAAAAGATATCACTCGTTTGAATCTTATGCATATCTTGGAGATTTTAATCTTGTCAATGATTTGAGGTATGCATATTACTATTGTTCTTCCAAAGCACGAGTTTGTAAATTTATGAACAGTGATTCCACAGCTGTAGACTGATTATGTCGACCCATGTTTGGACAAACATAGATGAAGGCAAAACCGTGGCAATCATTAAGCATCTATTATAGTAGGATTTGTGTAGCATACATACCAAAAGGTGCCATTGATGATGCAACACGTAAATCGGCAACAAAAAGATAAAATTAAGAGGGTATCTGGGATTGCTTTTTGTCTTTTTTTTTTCTACTTTTCTGCTTTATTCTAAGAAGAAAAACATATTTTCCATCCAAATACGGACTATTTTGCTACTTAAAAAAAGAACAGTTTTATATAAACAGGTTATGAAACTGCTTATTTTGGGTTAATTATTTGATATTGAATCAATTCTGCTTTTACTCTCATAATTAACTTAAAACCTTTAATAAATGAACTTGATTGAATTTTTCGTAAGTACTTATTTTTAAGAAAAAATTACACGTTTGGTCCCTATGGTTTGCCCAAAATAACAACTTTAGTCCCTAAGTCGTTTTTATTACACCAGCAGTATCTAATTTTGAAACTATGCACGCTTTTGGTCCCTATTTTGGATGGGCGTTAGTTAAGTCCGTTAAGTATTTTGCGCTGTTAGTCCTTCGTTAATAATTTTTGCACCGTTAGTCCTTATTTGTTAAAATATAGTTTTCCCCGGTTAGTCCCCCCGTTAATAATAGTTATCGCCATTTTTTTACGTTTTTGTCCGTTTTTATCCGTTTTCGTTCGTTTTTATCCGTTTTCCCCCGGTTTTTTTTCGTTTTTCGTCCGTTTTTTACGTTTTTATACCTTTTCGTATGTTTTTATATGTTTTCGTCTGTTTTTTTACGTTTTTGTCCGTTTTTATCCGTTTTTGTCAGTGTTTTATCCGTTTTCGACTGTTTTTTTTACGTTTTAATCCGTTTTCGTCCGTTTTTTTCAAGGTTGCAAAAATCGCTAGGCGGTAGCTGGGCGGCCGGGTAGGGCCTAGCGATTAATCGGTTAGGCGGGGATTAATCGGGGATTAATCGGATTGGATTTTTTATATATAAAATTATAAAATTTTGAAACTATATGTCCGATTTGGCCGATTTTTTTTCGATTTGGCCGATTTTTTCTAATTTTTCCGATTTTTTTCCGATTTTGCCGATTTTTACCCGTAACTGATTTTTCCGATTTATCCGATTTTCTCTGATTTGGCCGATTAATCGGCCGCCTAGGCCGATTAATCCGATTTTTGTCAGTAACCGATTAATAAGGCCGATTAATGAAAATCGGAACGGCTAATCACCGCCTAGCGATTAATCGGCCGCCTAGACCGATTTTTGCAACAGAGGTTTTTTTACGTTTTTGTCTGTTTTTATCCGTTTTCGTTCGTTTTTTTTCACAAAAAATTTCCAAAAAAAAAAATTGGAATTTTTTTCACAAATTTGAAAAAAAAAATTCCAAAAAAATTTTGAAAAACTAAATTGGGAAAAAAATATTTTCGAAAAAAAATCAAAAAATTTGAAAAAAAATATTGAAAAAAAAAACGGACATATTTTTTTTTAAAGAATTTTTTTTAAAAAAATATTTGAAATTTTTTTTTTCAAAATTTTTTTTTGAAACTTTTTATTCAAATTTTTTTTTTGAAATTTGAATTTTTTTTTTATTATTTTACAAAATTTTTTTCGGAAATATTTTTTTTCCAAATTTTTTTTTTGGAAAATTTTTTACCAAATTTTTTTTCTTTAGAGAAAAAAATTTCAATATTTTGAAATAGTACAAAAACGAAAGAAAAATGGACAAAATGTTAGAAAAACGGACAAAAACGGATAAAAACATACCAAAACGCAAAAAAAAACGGGCGAAAACGGATAAAAAACGAACACAAAAGGAAAAAAACAGACAAAAACGTAAAACAACGGGCGAAAACGGAAAAATACGGACAAAAACGTAAAAAAACTGGCGAAAACGAATAAACAACGAACGAAAACGGATAAAAACAGACGAAAACAGACAAAAACGTAAAAAATTGGGCGAAAACGTAAAAAAACGGATGAAAACGGATTAAAACGTAAAAAAACAGTCGAAAACGGATAAAAACGGACAAAAACGGACAAAAACGTAAAAAAAACGGACGAAAACATATAAAAACGGAAGAAAAACGAAAAAAAAAGGGGGGAAAACGGATAAAAACGTAATAAAACGGGCGATAACTATTATTAACGGAGGACTAACTGGGGAAAACCATATTTTAAAAAATAAGGACTAACGGTGCAAAAATTATTAACGAAGGACTAACATCGCAAAATACTTAACGAACTTAACTAACGCCCATCCAAAATAGGGACCAAAAGCGTGCATAGTTTCAAAATTAGATACTGCTGGTATAATAAAAACGACTTAGGGACTAAAGTTGTTATTTGGGGTATACCATAGGGACCAAACGTGTAATTTTTTCTATTTTTAAGCATAAGCACAAGCAGTATAAAATAATCAACCCCAAACAATTACTAGTGGAGTAGAAATTGTGAACTATAGTTGTGTCCGCTGGTATTACATCTAACCTATTCAGATTTATTTGATGCTGATTTGTGTGTAACATTCATGTTAGTATGCTCGGTAACCTAATAAAATTACTAGAGCTTATCTACTACTACAGAAGAGTCTAAATTCAGAACACAATTAAGCTCAAAAGTATACTTAAAACTTATACTCAATACATAACATCAACATCTCTGAGAAAATTGAAACTAGTATGAGAAATGGAAAACAACCGGATCAAACCTAGAACTTAAAGGTTATTACAAAGGTAATTCACCACTATCAGCAATTGTAACTTTGCTTTTTGGTGATCCGCTTTGTGTACCCTCAGCTTCCATCTTGTAAACAACATCCATACCAGACAACACCTTTCCAAATACGACATGTTTGCCATCCAACCTAAATAGTTCACAACTCGTTAACGGAAATTATAGTCTATAATTAACCACGCAAAAGAAAAGTGGGATTAACGGTTACACAAATTACCAGCTGGTTGTGACTGTTGTGATGAAGAATTGTGAGCCGTTAGTGTTTTTTCCAGCATTCGCCATTGACAATAGTCCTGCAAACAGATATGGTCATACGACTCAAATCAGTTGATGCTTGAATGCACGTTTATAGTTTTAGTTTTGTAAGTGAACCCATCAATCAATTCTTTACCTGGTGCGGTGTGTTTGATCTTGAAGTTCTCATCATTAAACTTTTCTCCGTAGATTGATTCTCCTCCAGTTCCATCACCGCGTGTGAAGTCACCTCCTTGAATCATGAAGCTTGGGATAATCCTGTGGAATTTACTTCCCTTGAAGTGAAGAGGCTTCCCGCTCTTTCCAACACCTTTCTCTCCTGAGATAATTGACAAAAAACAATTAAGAATAAAACATAAAAAAGTAAAATTGGTAAATTCTTCTGAACAAAATAGCATTAGCGTACCAGTGCACAATGCTCTGAAATTTTCTGCAATCAAAATAAGCCAAATCAGAAAACATAAAAGTATTCAGATACATGTTTCCAGAAAGTAACATGAAAAGAAATGCGATTGAATCAGGTTATAAGAGAGGCCATAACCGTCATACCTGCTGTTTTTGGAACTGTGTTTCCAAAGAGACCAAAAACAACTCTTCCTGAGAAACAAGTAAAAATAATCTTTAGATACATCTTTCAAATATATCACATAGAGTTACATTGTACATAAAATAGCATTTGAGGAATCTTTGGAAGAGTGTATGATATTTGTTTAAGCTGCTACAGTTCAAGTCTATGCGTTATTACTTATTGGTACGTGTTTAGTGAAAGCCACACCTACAATTTTTTGAAGGTGTGTTAACCACAGGCCCGATGAATGTACACCTGTTGGGTCCTACGAGGTTTCAATTGAGAGACGTCTTTCAAGCAAATTTCTTTGTTATATGTAATCTCAATAATACTACTATATCACTAACATTTTAGCAGTCATGTATACGCAGATTTACCTATTTGATACATGAACTAAGGTAATGCATTAAGATGTCAATATCCCAAGATAAACGAAATTCATAGCACGAAATATGGCATACCAGCAGGTTTTCCAGCAATCTCAACATCGAAATATACTTTGTGAGTCACTTCTTTCAAATCTTTGTCTGATTTCTTAGCCTGCAAAATTTACACAAAATTCAAAACATGACAAGACATATTATAAGTTCAAATATGGAACGTCCTTGAAGGAAAACAACATTGTCATCAACTAGTAGCAAGTAATCAATATCTCTTATTCGCCTTTAGTTTTACTCGAAACAATAAGCATTGCATTAGTTATTATTAAGGGTCACAACAAAACACAAGTTCGCAAGTATAATTATTTGCCGCTATAACGTCTAGTTATATCTAATTCAACTCAATTTTCACGGCTTCATTTATAACAATTAATCGCCAACTATATACCTAACGATTAAACAAAATCAATAACTATGACATTAACTGTGTGAATTGGTAAGATCAAATTGCATAAAAGCCCTCTCAAACACTAGATTTAAATCTTAAAATTAATTGAAACAAACAGATCCAATATGATCTAACAGAAATAACAAATCTACAAAAGCTGAGAGATACCTGAGTGAAAGCTAGGGTTCCGATGAGAAGTAGAGAGCAGAGGAGTGCAGCTGATACAAACTTCATTTTCGCTATTTGATTTGCCGTCTTCTTTGTTTTGGGGGTTTATATCTTGAATGTTGACGTAGTTTCATCCAATTAGATTTTGACACGTATGCTATGCACTCACTAGTATCACTTTCATTGGTTAGAATTTTTTATTTTTTTATTTTATTTATTTATTTATTTATTTATTTATTTTTTTAATTTATTTTAATTGTTTGGTAAGAGCGTTCGTGTGTGCCTCAAGCGGTCAAGCCCAAAGGAATAAGTGATGTGGCCGGGAGGCGTGAGGCGTGCTTATCTTGTGTGATAACACTATAGAGCGAGTGGCTTTTTTAGACGGGAAGTTGTGTGACAATAATACAGAAAAAGCGACGGTTTCGTGTAACATGCTATGGTTTCAATGCCCTTACGAGGTAGTGATGAGTTTCACGCGCTCTAAGCCTGTCATGTTATGCCACGTAATGCCATATCACAATTTTGTCATTTCACTTTCCTTATCATTCACATATAAAAAAAGAACCGCTCACTAATTAGTAAGTCAACCCCCACTTTTAAGTCTCATCATACTCAATTAAAACATAAACTCAATACACAACAATTAAAAAATAAAACAGAAAAACAAAAAGATGCTCTTTGGCACAAGACGATGCCTTCACTCACACGACATTGCAAAGGGGGCGGTGTGATGGGTTGGCTTTGGCTCAAGCCAAATGCTTGCCACGTGAGATTGGCGTTTGTGTTATGTGATCATAACCAATGCTCTTATACGGATATGTGTTTTTTCTTTGTTGATTGGATGTAAATATTCTTTCGGGGTAAATTACAAAAACTGTCCTTGTGGTATACCCCATGCCACCCTCAAACTTTAATCACAAAAAATACCATTGTTGTTCACACTTTTACAAAATCCCGCTAGACACCGTTCAACGTCAATGTATTTTAATCATTTCACGTTTTGTCAGTATTAGCCACTATTTCACGCTAGTCCCAAGAAACCATTATTTTTTTATGGACATACTTTGCAACAACAAGTTTCCATTTATATAAGCTACCAAACCTGCTCTTATTACTCATTAACCCACTACTACCGATCAAAAGTCACACAACTTAAGAACAAGATGGTTATCAGTGCTTGTGGTAAAGTTTCTAAACTCAAAACCTCGTGGAATGACAAAAATCATAGTAAAAGGTTCTGGTGCTGCCCAACCCTGGTAAGAGTCCTTATACATAATTCCATTGTGTTATTTACGCTAAATGTGACTCATTGTGTCTTGTTTGTATGATCTAGGGTTCTAACTGTGGCTTCATCGTCTGGGAAGATCCCCCAATGTGCCACAAAGCTCTTGCTATTATTCATGGCCTTTTGAGGGCTAGGAATAACCAAGAAGAGGACTTGGAGGAGCAGATTTTTCCTGTTGAGAGAGCAAGAGCGGTTGGTGAAGAAGCTGAAGATGTGCATGTTCATATCTTGTGTTTGATCTTGGTTGTGAATAAGTTTTTCTAGTGGGTGTTGTTAGTTGTGAATGTGGTAGGTTAGGTCACGTTTTTTTTTTTTTTTTTTTTTTTTTTTTTTTTTTTTTTTTTATTGTAGTAATCCCTGTTTTGGAACGACATTTTGAATGTTAATGATAATGATATTATTAATGCTTTTGTAGTACTTGTTCATTTAGTTGTTATATTGGTCAAATAATAATGTCTATATAATGTATTTGTTGGTATATAATATGTTTTGAGCTCAGTTAACTAATATAGTCAAAGGAAAAACTTTAGCTATTATGGTTGACTAGTTGGTATATAATGGGTAATCCTGTAGTTTTGTTGGTAACTTTGAAGTTCTTGTAGAAGTTCTTATTGGTTTTTGATAACATCAAATAATCCTGATTTTTAAGTGTCAATTTCCTCCGATAATGCTCATATTTTTATGTTATTTATATGGATTTATACTCTTATTCCTTTATATTTCGTTTCCAGGTAATATATGAGCATAGGAGCAAAGAGATGTGGTTTTTGGACATATACTTAATGATTTTTACCTTAGTATGCTTTCTTGGAAGAGGTTACGGCGTAACTCTCACTCTCAATTACGCCGTAGCTAGGATAACTTTTATGAAGACCAAGTCAACAGCAATTACGGCGTAACTATCAACTTAAGTTACGCCGTAACTATCTAGGTCAATTTCGCGCCTCCATCAACTACGCCGTAACCTCCAGCATGAGTTACGACGTAACCAGCACTACGAGAGTTCTGATGGGATCTTTGAAGATTACGGCGTAGTCATTTATTGAGTTTACGGCGGAGCTCACGGAATTACGGCGTAAGTATTCTTAAGGTTACGCCGTAATCATCATTACGAGACTTGACATTTGAAGATATTTAAGTTACGGCGTAACCACATTATTAGGTTACGCCGTAACTATGATTGAGCCTATAAATACAAGCCTTAAAATCCGCATTATTCATCATTCACTCACCACACAAAAGCAGAGAACGTGAAGAGGGTTCCAAATAGGGGTGTAATCGAGTCAAGCCGAGCTGGAGCTCGACAAGGCTTGAGCTTGGCTTGAAACAAAAATAGTAGGCTTGAGCTTGGCTTGATAGCTTGTTAAGCTTTAATCATCCAGGCTTGAGCTTGGCTTGAAAAGGTTTCGAGCAAAGCTTGAGCTTGGCTTGAAAAGCTTGAATGTATACAAAAATATTGTATTTGATACACAACGTCATCAAAATATATGTTTATAAAGTAATACAAACTGAAACCACATTTGAAAACCAAATTAAATTAATTTAACAGTAATAAAACCAACAATAACATTTTCGTACTAAGTCCAACGTTAGAATGAAACATAAGCCAAAGTACTAATTAATGTTGTCATCGATATACTAAGTATAAACAAAAGCTAAAATTATCTAATAGTAGTATATATTTTGGTCTATTAATATTCACGATTCATAACTTGAAACTTGTATTCGCTTCTAGATATAAAGCAAGTAAGCAACATCACTGGTCTAAGATATCACTGTTACAAATAATTACAACTTTATTTACCATATAAAAGTCCTTCAAGAGTATATTAAATAATTCTTTATGAAGTAAATCCTTATAATTAGAATAATATTCAAATTAGCCCTTAGTTACTTATCTGAATTTAATATAAAAAGATATATATATACTAAGGCTTGATAAAAGCTCGAGCCAAGCTATCAAAAGCTTGAGCTTGGCTTGTTATATGTTTCGAGCCAATTTATTGGGATTGAGCTTGGGCTTGAGCTTGATAAAAGCTTAGCTTAATCGAGTCAAGCTCGAGCTCGAGTTGCTTGATAAAAGCTTGGCTTGATTGCAGCCCTAGTTCCAAAGGCAGATCATACTCAGCATACAAAGCTATTTTCAAGGGAGAAATCACACCATATCATCGATAAGCTTTAGCGATTTCTATTTCATTACACTTTAATTCATGTATTCATTCATTATGTTAAACATTGAATGGATTGTGTGTTTTAATATGATCGGATAAGCACCTTTGGTGTTAGCCTAGTTATGATTCCTTGATTGCGTTGTTTATGTTTTCGCACTTCTATTATTGTTTCTAGTGTATGCATGCATAGTTCGTTGGTAGTCACCCTAGCTTCGGTAGTTTTGAGTTGCGGTCGTATTTACTTGCTTAGGAGAATTGACCAAAGGAACCTAGGGAAGTAGCCAAGTAGGTAGAGAGTGTTGGTAAGAATTGACCAAAGGACTATCAATCCCTCTTGTGCGAATTGACCAAAGGATCACCGTTTGGAAGGAGGAACTTAAGAAGTTAGGGATGTGTGTCTAAGATGCTATCGGCCGAGCACACATTGTTTCGAATCTTACATGTAGGGTACTTAATGACTTAGCTTAGGTTGCTAGAGATCCCCGTCACCCCAAAGGGTAAGCCTTTTATTTCGGGTAGGAACCTTTGTCTAATAGGCTATGACGAATTGACCAAAGGAGTCTAGCGAATTGAACCCCCACTTGAAGCGATAGGAAGTAATTAGAAAACATAGACATAACATGATATGATGAATAATTAGGTTAGCACACTTTCTCTTTATTGTTCACAACCTCATTTAATTTCCACATTCTATTTATCACTTTTTAGTATAATTAATCTTTCAACTTAAATCTCTTTAAAAACCGTGACATTAGACTTAACTAGGATCCAAATCTACATAGCTCTTGGGAACGACCTCGGCTTTACCACCTTCTATACTACGCATGACCGGGTTCACTGCTCGTTAGTGCAATAGGTAGACCTTAGGTAGACGAGACCTTATAAATTCAAATCCTGGTCGGAAATCCTGCATCATTTTTGGTGATAGTGGTGGTGTGGGTGGCTATTGTGAGTAGAAGGTGTGGGTGATGTAGAAGTTGTGGTCGTGTTTGCGGGTTCAGTAAGAATTGGTGGACTAGAAGGAGTGTTTGGGGTATATGTTGAAGATAAAGAATTGTCAGTGTAAGGAGTGTTTGGGACATAGGAAGTAGGTCTGCTTAAGATATGTGACTGTGAATCATTGGAAGTTTGGGTAGAGTTTGATGGTGTTGTAATGTGAAAGTGTGGAGGCTGGTTTTGTTTTGTTGGAGATTGTGATGTTGGGATTGTTTATGAGGTGATGGGCTGCTATTTGAGTTCCGTTGACTAAAAAAGTCAAAAACAAAAACTTTGGCTGTTATAAGGTATAAACATGCCAAAATTAGAAGGCATAAAGATCCAAAAATTGTTTATCTCAGTGATACACATGTTGGTCATTAATATCACACAAGTCATACATCATTACATTATCTATCTATAACTTCATACCACAACGATCTTCTAATTACTCCGTTCTATAAGCCATTATATCATTTATCACATACTCACATCTTGCTAATGCTACAATAACATACATTTACACACACTTATACAACCTTTAAATTCCAAGAACCTATCATTCACATAATTATTTAACGATCACCGACACTATCGAGGTGCATGATGATCTTACTATTAAACATATCTAGTCCACCATGGACTTATATCATATACACACCAACATTATTCACTATGTGTCATAACAATTTAATCACGTATAACTTATTAATTCAATTATTCACTTTAACCCCATTTACAATACTCAATTTATGTCTAAGTCATAGACTAATTCCATTATTTCTATAAACACTTTCTCATTATGCAACTAAGGCACTTATCTTTCTGCACTACTTATACTTATGGCAAACGCAGCTACAAGTGTTCTAAGTTTAGGCAATCTATAATAGATACCTAATTCACTTAAACTAAAGCTCTGATACCAAGTTGAAACGCCCCTTTCCCGACTTGACCAAAAAAAAAATTTTTTGCGCGGAAATGACTTGACTATAACGGACCTCTTGTTACTCTTTAATAAACTGACAACACTCTATTACAAACCAGCAATTGAAAGTATTTTAGTGACAGTAGAATCAATTACCTTTAAAACGACGGGTGGCACGACTTCTAACGAGCCACGGGTGATTTTATATAAAATAAACAAAACAGGCAGAAACCGACAAAATCTGGAAAAATACCATACGGTTGTATGGAAAATACCATATGGCCATTGGCCATGCAATCAAATTTCCCCTTTTTGAGTTCAGAGCATATGGTTGTATGGTAGAATACTATACGGTTGTATGGTTCTGACCTGTTATTTTAAACAATTTTCTGCATTTGCATATATTCCGGAAAACGACTTCTATAACTCGAAACGACATGAAACTTTTCAGAAATTATTAACATAACATATAGTTCATTATCATAGTCATACTTGGTCTAAATGACCCGCGAAAACATGCCTTACAAAATGATGGGTGTTGTGCCAAACACCCGCTTTAACCCATTTGAACACATACTTGTACATAACCATGTTTAACACATCAAATTCTGAAAATCTAACTTTTATAAACATACAACACTCTATACTTATCAAAACATAACTTTACATGACGCGTGGGGGTTCAACATTACTTGAGCTCAGCATCTAGCACAATTATTGTTGGGATTACTGTAATCAGTATACAGTGTCGGTCATAGATTTTATGTAATATGTCGTTAATTATTAGGCTTGTATGTTAGTTTCAAGGCCCGCTCACGAAGCAAGCCCATGAGCGGCCCACTTATTTCACTTTAGGGCAACGCCCACTACATCCCTTGTAACTATAAATACCACTTCTCTTGATGAGAAGAGTGTTGGTTCTTTGCATAATACATTTCACTTATTCATTTACAAAGTTCCTTCCACTTTCTCTCTCTAACTATTTATCTCTCTAAGATATACGCATATTATTCATGTAGTAATGATGGGAACGTGACCTACAAGTGGTATCAATCGCCAAGGATAGTTTAGGTTGTGTTTTGTTAAGTTTCAAATCAATTTAAAAGGTTTTTTAAAGTTCACCAAGTAAGGATTTTTTAAAAAAAATCAAAAAATACATTTTAAAACCTTAAAGTTTTTTACTTTATGTTAGTTTAGGTTGTATTAGGTTAGATTTGGTAAAAAAAACTTGGATTAAAAACGTGTTTTGTGGTGATTTTTAGTGATTTTTAAAGTTAAGATACGTAACTCTCCGAGTAAGCATTTGAATTTCTCCGAGTAAGGATAGATTTCTCCTACTTAGCTTTAAAAATATCCTACTTAGCACTGCAGTCTTCCAAGTAAGGAACATTCTCCGAGTTAGTGACCATTCAAGTTCTGAGCGCACTTTCCGAGCAAGGAAATCATAACTTCTCTTGTATAATCCTTCCAAGTAAGGGATATATACTTCCTAAGTTTTAATTCTCCGAGTAAGGATTTTGATAAACACCGAGTAAGACTTTCTCCAAGTAAGGTTCTCCAACTAAGGAATTTCTGGCGTTCTCCGAGTAAGGTTCTCCGAGTAAGCATTCTCCAAGTAAGGCTCCGACTAAGGAATTATCAATTCTCCAACTTAGGAATTTTACCAAACATCTAATCTACCTATCCCTAAACAACACCAACCTTAATTATCTTTAAAGATCCAACTCATTGCTACATAACAATGTCTTAACCACCGTATTTCAACTACTTTCCTAAACAATACAATCAGCAACAACAATTTTCTCAGCAACAACAATACCCACAACAACAATGTTGGGTTTATTGATTTGATGATACAAAACAATAAAGAATGAAACATTACATAGAGCTTACAGATTTGAAGAATCATTTAATGTTCATGCACCACTCAAGGGGAAGTTTCTACTGCTTACATTTCCTATTTGTTGATAACAAAAAGGGGAAGAGATGTTGGAGTGCGATGGCATGGATTAAGGGGAAGACAAAGGAAGACAAGAATGTTTCATTCATGGTGAGATTTAATTATCTCAACTTCTGCTACTTCGTCTAGGGAAGTTCGTACAAGAACCGTATTTGTTTTGTCATCATCAAATAGGGGAAGATTGTTGGGTTTATTGATTTGATGATACAAAACAATAAAGAATGAAACATCAAGGGCTTAAAGTGACAAAGATGAAACCTACAAAAAGATGGAGGGACTTGCTTGCAAAAGAAGATTTATTATTTAGTCCTTTGTAGAGATTTGTAAACCCTAATCATCTAGTATATAAAGAGGACATGGGGTGTAGGTTTTATACAATTAGGTCTTCCATAATGTAGTCGACTAAAGGTGTGTGTGTGTCCTAGGCGTATTGTCTTGTAAACGCCTAGGTAAGTTAGTTTAGTTAACCCCTAAGATCTGAGGTGTCTTAGATCCTTGTTGTAGTTTAGATAACACGTATTAATATATTGGGGGTGATGTTGAAAGAAACCTTGTGTCAATAACATTGATGTTTGTTTTAATTCCTCTGTGCATGTTCTTTATCTATGTTATTGTTAACCCTAGAGGCTCAAAACGATCTCAAGGAGTCCTAACGGATTTCACAATTGGTATCAGAGCTCGTTACCTAGGGATTCACAAGGTTTCTTGGCGAAAAAGAAAGAAGAAAATTGAGTTTACGCAAAATTCGCAACTTTTCTGTAGCACTATTTTCAAGAGGCGATAACTGTTTCGTGAACCGTTGGATCGGGCTATAATTTTTACAGGAGCTTCTCTATATACCCATCTAACTTTTTACCGGAGGGATCTTCGATCTAAGCTTCCAATAAAAAGATATACGGTGTCGAAGTTGGCTGCAGAAGAAAGGTTTGGTCCATAACCTTTTACGAATTAAATTCATATAACAGTGATTATTGTGTTATGGTTTGTCACGTTTCTTGACATATTCAATGATCATTAATTGTTGATTATTTATTTATTCATTGATCATCCTTATATGATTGGCTTGTACTAATTTAGAAGTGATTTGATGATATCTTTTTGTTGATAACGTATAACATTCAAGGAATTATTTACATAAAATAATTAGCCAAAGCTTGACATTATTGACTAATAATTGTTATTCGAATGTTACTGGTTGAGAAGATATATTTGTTGCGTTGAGATTAAAGGGATTTGATCAATTATAAATCAGTTTGTACATTATCGACGTGCGTTTTACTACTGCTCGCTATGATTGGTTCCTACTACTACTGTTCTTCATTAGTATGCTAACTGATGTGATTAAAGATTCGAGTGAACAAGATAATGTAAAAAGTATTAAACTGGAGTTAAGGGGAAGATCATAAGCGTTGTTCTTAAAAGTGTATTAATGCTGTTATGATCAAGTCTGGTACAGCTAGTTTACATTGGTGAATCAAGAGAATGGTCTGGTGCATATAGATTTGTTCGAAGTTTGTTATATGTGGATGTGTTTTTAATGATCAGAAGTATTAGTAGGTTGTGGGGAAAGATTCATCATGAGAAGCTGGTTATTTACTCTTCATGAAGTACTACTGCTCTCGACAAGTATCATGGTTACGTTTCCACTGCTCATGAGTCGTTACCACTGTTAGCTTTAATTGATTCCACTGCTAGTCATTCTCGTAACCACTGCTACCTCGCTCGTTACCACTGCTAGCTTGTCGTTTCCACTGCTAGCATAACCCTAACCACTGCTATTACTATTATCGGTTACCACTGCTACAAGTTTCGTTACCACTGCTGCGTTTGAAGATTACTACTGCTACTCATTTGTCACATGGTAATGGTTTGAATCACGTGATGAATGTTGGTGTCCATATTTTGGAAGTGCAAATCAGAGAAGTCTAAAATCAGAAAATACATGATCACGTGAGAAATTGTTGCATTCAAGTTGGGCTGTGATTGGACAAATATTATTTAGGCTGACTTTGGTGTATTCGAAGCATGTGGGACAGATTTTGCATGCATGGTTATCAAAAGTTCATGTGAGATTACATTTTGAGATTGTCTTATTGCTTTGAATTTGAAAGTTAAGGAGTTAACGTGGGCCTACTAATTGAAGAAAACTTAGCTTGTTTGTGTAAAAGAGCAGCGAGGCTACAAAACTTTTTAAAAGTTTTACTATTCTGGTCTCAAAGTGAATTTTTGAAAGTATAGAGATGTTGTATAATGATTTTAGATGATATATCATGGTATACTTGGGATTTTAGACAAATATAGACATGGAAGGTTTGGTATTCGAATACTATTCTGATGCTTGTGTAGGATACAACAATACAAGTGACTCGTTGAATATTTTATTGTTTGTATTTGCTACATGGTTTTTATTTTTGGTTCTCATATGGTTTGAAGAATGATGGATGGCATACACACAGGAGATTGGTTCACATACACAAAAGGAGTTTGGAATTTGTTCTTAAAAGGATTTAAAAAGCTCGTTTTTGGTTTTATTGAAAAAATGATTACGAAGAAGGTTAAATATCATTAATTTGATGTTGTAGTTGAGTTTCACAGGTGCGTGTTCTTATTATATTTTTAAACGGCTTACCACGTTTAAAAATAACTTGTTCGTGCTTAAAGAATGTTGACGAAGACTTGCAAAATCTAGTTTTCATAGGTCAAGGGGTGGATGGATGAAGACCTAGTTAACTATCACTTAAAGGAGTTACATTGTAGTGCTCAGTGTCTCATTGAAGATGAGGATTTTGTCAAGAAATTGCGGTCTACTTATATGGTGTTAGTATAAGTTCAACGTCACGTGAATAAACAAGACATAAGATACAAGTTTGGGTTATTCTACTTCTTCATCAGATTCGTTATATTTGGTTTTCTTCACAAGTGATCATTACATAGAGCTTACAGATTTGAAGAATCATTTAATGTTCATGCACCACTCAAGGGGAAGTTTCTACTGCTTACATTTCCTATTTGTTGATAACAAAAAGGGGAAGAGATGTTGGAGTGCGATGGCATGTATTAAGGGGAAGACAAAGGAAGACAAGAATGTTTCATTCATGGTGAGATTTAATTATCTCAACTTCTGCTACTTCGTCTAGGGAAGTTCGTACAAGAACCGTATTTGTTTTGTCATTATCAAATAGGGGAAGATTGTTGGGTTTATTGATTTGATGATACAAAACAATAAAGAATGAAACATCAAGGGCTTAAAGTGACAAAGATGAAACCTACAAAAAGATGGAGGGACTTGCTTGCAAAAGAAGATTTATTATTTAGTCCTTTGTAGAGATTTGTAAACCCTAATCCTCTAGTATATAAAGAGGAATTGGGGTGTAGGTTTTATACAATTAGGTCTTCCATAATGTAGTCGACTAAAGGTGTGTGTGTGTGTGTCCTAGGCGTATTGTCTTGTAAACGCCTAGGTAAGTTAGTTTAGTTAACCCCTAAGATCTGAGGTGTCTTAGATCCTTGTTATAGTTTAGATAACACGTATTAATATATTGGGGGTGATGTTGAAAGAAACCTTGTGTCAATAACATTGATGTTTGTTTTAATTCCTCTGTGCATGTATTGTTAACCCTAGAGGCTCAAAACGATCTCAATACCCTCAACAAATGTAGTACCCCCAACAACAATTTCCTATGCAACAATTTCCTACACAACAAAAACAACCACATTGGTTTGATCAAATGTGTGAAGCTATCAGTAGTCAACGATCAATACATGAAGATGGATCAATGGAAAGACCACCAATGCTCACACCAGGAAACTATGTTCAATGGGCTAGTCTCTTATTAAGGTTCATGGAACTCGGAAAACCTCATGGAAAATATCTGAAGAAAGTGATACCTGAAGGACCTTTCGAAATGCCTACTACACCTAGACCCGACACTGTGACAGTCCTTCCAGAAAATCAACTAACTGCAGACCAGATACTTCACCGCGAGGCAGATGAAATTGCAATGCAGCTTATTCTTCTTGGTATACCTAATACATTTACCGAAGTATTGATTCTCGGACTACAACAAGTGTTATGAGGGAACATGTACACCTCCTAATGGAAGGCACAGAGCTAAACCAAATTGACATGGAATCTAAATTGTATCACGCGTTTGATATGTTTATTATTGAACCAGGGAGTCCTTAGAGTCATATATCATCGTTTCACCAACATAGTCAATGACCTGGAAAGAAACAACGTTATATTACCAAGGATTGCTATTAATACAAAGTTTCTAAACTCCTTAGGTTCATATTGGCAGAAACATGTAACTTTTGTTCGTCAGGCTAAGAAAATTCACAATGTGAAATATGGATTGTTGTTTGATTATCTGAAGCACCATCAAACTGAAGTTAAAAAAGATCAAGCTATCCGTGGAATGCTTCATCCTCCTACACCTCCAAATTCATTAGAACTCATGGCTCAGTCTTATCCATTTTCATATCCACAAATTAATCACGCATTTGTTCAACATAAACACCACTTTACCTATCCTCAACAATCACCTAGCACCCAAATCATTCCATATGATAACACAAATACAATACACTATTCACAAGCAAACGAAGAAGATGATGAGGCATTCACAACAATGAATCAAGTATTTGCATTCATTGCCAGGGCTTTCAGCAATTTTGCTAATCCGTCAAACAATCGTCTCCGAAACTCATCAAACACATGAAATCAAGCTATAGTACAAGGTGGACGGGTTGAAGTGCAAAGTCGAACACAAGGACGACAAGGATTTTCTCAGGGATATGATGGAAATTCAGAGTATGGATAAGTGATCACTGGAACTACTGGAAATGCAAAAAATGCAGGTGCTTCTCAAAGAAGGGTTGAGATTGTTGAAACAGGGAATGCACAAACTGGAAAAGCCGTCATCAAATGCTATAACTGCAGAGGCACGGGTCATTTGGCTAATGCTTGTCCACAACCAAGGTAACAAGGCAGTGAATATCACAAGCAGACCCTACTCTTAGCACTAAAAGACGAAGTAGGTGAAACTCTCTCAGACAAAGACCACAGTTTTATGGCTGATGCAGGATCAGATGATGACATGGAAGATTGGAAGCTAATGCAGCAGTTGTCTTAATGGCTTAAATGCAGGAACTTCATATGAGTGACACGAGCCCAGTCTATGATACTAATGGTCTGTATCAGGTACTCGATCCAAATACATGTCTCATATATGAAATTGTATCTCTAACTGCATCTGCACATGACAATGAGCAATCTGTTCAAAATGATTTATTTATATCTCTACAAGAAGATGATCAGATTAACCCAGTTGTTACATTTGATGATCTAACTGAGGAATATACCAATGATCAAATTGAATAGATTTAAACTTCAAATAATCTAGATCCAGAACTTATGGCCTTTGTCATGACCACCCAATCTCAAATTGAAAAATGCAATGAAACCAATAGCACTTAAAAAGCGAAGATTGCATCATTAACAAAGGAACTTGAGAGCTGTAAAACACAACTTACAAATTTTGAAATTCAAACTAAACGAAAACAAAGTTTTGAAGTAGCATTTCAAAAATCTTATTTGAAAGGACAAGACTTACAACATCAAATGTGAGAATTAATCATTTCCAACAATGACTTGGTTTCAAAAATTGTAAAAGAAAAACTAGAATTAAAACAACAAGTTGAACATCTCGCAACAGAACTTTCAAAATCAAATTTGGAGATGTCAATTTTCAAGCAAACTTTTCCGAATACAAGAAAAAGTCTAGGAGACGAATTGATTCCCACCTTGATGAAATCGTCAAATTGGAAAAGAAATTAAAGGATTTTTGCAACATTGTTTACAAAACTGGTGACTCAGTTAAACAAATCTAAATGTTGACTTTAAAACCAAATCCTGATGGTTCAAAAAGTTTTGCTCTTGGCTACAACAATCTATGTTTTCTACACATAGCTCTCAAAGAAAATCCAAAGTTGTATAGTGCTGAATGTTTGTAAGATCCCTCCATCATCATTGAATTAAAAGAGAAACTGGCTAAAATGGAAAAAGGAAAGTTTAGTAACACAAATGTGATTGCACATGGATTGTTTAAAGTCGATACTACTAATAGGCAGCACACTATAGACAAACCTCAAGATACTAATATGATTCCTTCCACTTCTACAGGAAGAGTTTCCTTTACTACTAGCGTTTGCCGATCACAGCCTAAGAGCATCAAACAGAAGAATAGGATCTTGCAACGTAGAAGCATAAAACTAGAAGCCCAAGAATTAGAAGATCATGTTAGGAATGCGAATAAGAATCATGTTGCATCTGCTTTAGATATTGCGCTAGAAAAATGTAATAGTAAAGGAAATGTAATGAATGTTAAACCTTTGAATGCTTTGAAAGCTGTTAGGTCACTAGTTTTACAACACAAGCTTATAGAGAAAGAGATGAAGGCGATTGAACAAGTATCAAACACACACACACACAATATAGTATACGGTTAGGCGTAGAGAGCATGTGAAAGAAATAACTTGAACAACCAACCTTCAAATGAAGGTTATTACAATGTATATATAGGCAAGGAGCTAGGGCAACACTCCCTCTCCTTCCCTATTCCTTATTGGGCTTGGGCCTCAGCTTATGGGCCTTCTACATAAGCTGGACCTTAAACAAACATAAAGGCCAGAATAAAGCTACCTATTACATATGAAATATAAATACTTGAAATACTGTTTAGGAGTGATTCCAACAATCTCCCCCTCAAGTATATATGAATGTAAACGGTGAAGGCGTTGATGTAATAGTAGCGGTGACGTCTTCAGACATTCTTCTTTCTTGTGAGAGGAATAGTCTTGATTCGAACAATCTCCCCAGTGTAGAGAGATCGTTAACTTTGAACAGTTCTGCTTTGACGTCATCATTGACTTTGTTCTTTGATCATTGTTCTTTGTGGTGAAAGTGATAGTATGTTGTTGTCTGCATCAGTCTGCCTCAGGTCTGCTTCGCTGCTCCAGTGTCTCCACGTCATTCTTCAACATGCTCACACGCTCTTTGACGGTGGGAATCAATACTGATGGAGTTCTTTGAGTCTTTGACTTTGTAGATTCTTTGATTTGATGAAGAATCAATCTGACGGTTGTGTTGCTTTCGAATAGAACTTCCATTAGTGATGATGTTGGCGTGAGCATGAGAAGAGTCAGCACGATCATCCCGCTCCGGAGCTTCCATAAGAAGAAAACATTGCAAACGGTTAGTAATAAGCGGTTTCCGGCACTTACAAGTTTGAACTTCGAGAGTGTTAATCAGCATAGTGTGAAAAACACAACTCTAATTCTTACGAAGGCCGTTCCTGAACTGGAGTCCCACAAGTGAGATAACGCGATGTACCGAAGTACATCTACAGTTCAGATGAGTCGCTGAGGTATACCGAAGCATCACCTCACGACTGTAGACCGTTTGAGACACATTCCGCGTAATCCACGGGGAGTTACCGAAGCGACCTGCTGTCAGGGCTGTTAGATGTTGACCCTGGCAGGAGTTTCCATTCAATCACTGAGGATCACAGATGTGAACCTCTCATAAATGTTCTCGACAGATTGCTAGGATCTGTGAAGGACTCGATATGAACCACTGAATCACTGAAGATCTTATTTGTTGATCAACAAGTGATTAAATGTCAAGTGTTCCTAAGAGATCTTTTGATGAATCTCGTGGCTCTAGACTCAACAGTGCGTTTTGGTTTTCCTGAGCGGAGACTAGGGAGAGGGTCTCCTTCTTCAATACCAGCGATCTCTAAGAGAAAGCCAATAGATTATGTAGGGTTCCCTGTGAGAATGAAACAAGTTTCTGTTGAGAGAAACTTGAGTGGCTAAGAAAGTTTAGTGCATGCGTCACTGGGTCCATGACGACTTTTAATCTTCAATACCGGTGTCACTGAGTGACAACCAGTAGCATATGAATTGAACCCGGTGTCTGCCCTAAGTTGAATAATCTGGAGGGCTATTTCTTTTCACCCTTTACTTTGCATTTCTTTTTGATTCTTCAACTCCTTCTTTCTCCGATTCTCATTTTCTCCTTTTTACAATCATTCCTAAGGACTTCTAACACTAACTAATGGTAGTGTCCTTGGGTAGATCCCTCCGGCTCTGGCGGATCATAGGACGGTTATTCCTAACCTTAGTCACCTTATGACTCCATGACTAACCTATGTTTGCCATTTAAACCACTGTAAGTGAAAAATATCTCTCAAAGGGTTTGTAGATGAAAAACATGTTTGAACCACTGTGAGAGATAAGTTTTTGCATAAATACTCCCCCTCCACATGTGCTTAAAAGTTTTAATGGTTAACTGCACAGTGAGGAAAGAGCGCGCACTTTTTGAATTGATCCACTAAAGATAGACAATCTCCCGCGAGACACGGTTACGTTGAATAGTTAAAGAGTTACATTGTCAGCTTTTAGGTGACAACTAGCTCTAATAACTACCTTGAAGGTGTAGACAAACCTTGGGAGGTTGTCAAACCCGTCAGAGTTCATGTCTACCAAAAGTTTCTCGAATGGTACTTTCTACTCAGACAAGTCCTTTGCGAGACACGTTTACATCACTAGCGAACTAGCTTGAAATTATTACCCGTCCAGGACAAGTCTTTTCGAGTTGTAGACAGTTAAGGATCGTCAATTCATTGGTTAAGTCTTTGCACACGAGAAAGCCAAGGGGCTTGCACATGTTGCTTTACAAAACATATTTCTTATCACACAATTTTCTCCCCCTCAAAAATGGCATATAAGATGTTATTTTTGAAACATTTTGAGAATAAATATGACCATTTTGAGTGTTGCGGGAAGAGTTACCACTGTGAACAATTTGTGAACAAAGTTTTCATCAAATACTCCCCCTCAACTAGTGATATAAACGGTTGAGGTTTTGAAATCATATGGGGAAGTACTTGTCTTTTTGAGCAAAACCTTGAAAAGTGAAAGGTTTGATAGGTTTTACTCAAAAATAAGAAGCTTTCGCTCCTTTTATAAGGATTGTGGCACTGAGGCGTACCACAGGGTCCTTTCTTAACAATTGCGGGTTGTACACTGTTATGTGTGCACAAGCCATTCACATATTTAATCATACATCCAAAATTATATGAAGGAAACCAATTAAGGGGTACCAGGAAGTGCAGTGATATTCCCAGGAGTGCGCACCGGGCGTTGAAAGCCGATGATGTTTCTCCTGAGTCGACCACCAACATAGCTCTCCAGTCGTCTGAACTGATCCCTTCTGAACAACCGTTCATCAATCAAGGTGATGATACGTCTCACATCCCTCCTTTCCTGAGAATTCCAACGCTTAGGATTCCCAATTTTATTGCGTATATCCTTCAGTCTGTATGCCAATCCATCCCTAACCATCTTCAAGGTATGATCCCCGAATTTGTGGAGCTCACTACACGCCATTAAACAGTTTCTGCGAAGTTCACTGCGGTAAACAATGCCGAAAGGTTTGCTGATGAGCGTAAGTTGTTTGAGCTGGTTGATGTCAGGAAGGTCAAGCTGTGGTGGAGTGAAGTTTACACGTTTCTGATATGATTCAACAGCCATCTGGATATCTTCGACACGTTCTTTGATCACAATGCGTCTAATGAAGATGAGAACTGACTTGATAAATTCACGTTGAACTTCAGTCGAGAACTGTCTCATACGACCCTGTACTTTGGCAAGATACATGTCTTCGATGTCGTTGAGGGACAAGTTCTCAAAGTCAGCTTCGGAGAATCCATAGTCCTGTTCATCTTGTCGTTTGACTATGATATTCTTTAAGAATGTGTAGTCCCACTTAGACTTGAGATCAATGTGTTTGATGGCCACGATGTCCTTCGAGCTATACACTGCATGTTGAGACTTTTGAACCAGGCAGCTGCGGTAGTAGATTCTTCGGCGTTCAGGCCAATGATGAATCCCATACAATGCATCTTGGTCGTATGCTTGCACGTTGTCAGAAAACAAGTGAGTTGCACGTTCCTCGATAGCTATGCAGTTAGAGTAAATGGCTGCTGGGAATGGAAGAGTCAATGATGTAGTGTATTTTCTCGAACCATCGCCACCATGGAGAAGAAATTCCAGGTCTTTGTTGAAGAAATATCGGAAGGGAATCCTTGGTTCGTCTGCTTGGCCAATAGTTGGTAGAGGTTTAGTCCAATCGGTGTAGTATGGAGGGTTGTCCCTTTGTGTGAAGTCAATGTTTGCTTCCGGATTGAGCCAATCCATGTTGTTAGACATGGCTCGAGCGATGTTCTCAAGATGATATTCGACTTCGAGGGCACTTTCAGAGCTGTCTTTCCATAGTTGAAATGCTTCATTCTTGATTCGCTTCAATTCAGATTTCGTCATTTTCTTCACATGGAACTTTTCTTGCAACAGTTTTGCATGCTCCAATGTTGAACCATCTACCAATTCTTGACCTTCATCAGGGTAGGGAGTTTGATTGACAAGTGTGGAGAACCATTCAAACTCTTCGGTTTTATCGTCATCTAGCCAAGATACGACTCCGGGCTGAGTCGTCTGTTTCATCTTTTTGGAAGGCTTTGATGATGAAGCTGGTTTCTGCACTTGTTTGGGTGAGGTGGATTGTTGTTGGGGCTCAAGGACCTCTTCATCGTCACCACCCGTGTACTCAAAGTAGTCACCTGTTTTATGAGACAGGGGTGGTAACTCGGAATCGTCCCGAGGTTTATCAGTAGAAGACCGAGGTGATGGAGACTTATGTTGAGAAGAAATCCGTTGTGGAGGAGGTGGCATAGATGTAGATTGACCAGACTGCTTCTGACGTTTAGGTGCAGAGTCCTTATCCTTATCATCGTCATCTCTTGGCCGTTTGGGTTGATCGACTGACTCCTTGCATGATGAACTGAGTTGAAAAGCAAGTAGACCTTCGAAAAATTTAGCTTCATCTGAAGTAAACGTTCCAGATCGCTTTGACATTTGCATCACTAGTTTAGCGATTAACTCAGATTCAGAGAGATCAGCTTCTTTGGCCATTGTATGTTTAACCAATGCGACGATGTTAGGGGTGAGTTGTCTGGAAAATATTTCTCTAGTCACACCGGGGACAGTGTCGAGAAGAAACTTGTGGGTTTGTTCTCTTGCTGACTTCTCCAGTTCCTTTTGGACTTTAGGAACGACATCCTGAAGGTACTTTTGAGTGTAACCTTCAATCATTTCATTCAGTTCCCCCTGACGATGACTTCTCATGAATTCCTGAATAGCTTTCCTTTCCTTTTGCATCTTTTCATTCTCGTTATACAGATGCTGTATGTGATCAGCAAAGAAATTCAGCTTCTTGTTGAGCACGTCTTTCTTTCTGACTTGTTTGACAGCTTTGGTAATCCGTTCATGAGCTTGAGAAATCCAAGATTTAGGTGGTTTCATCACTGATTTGGATGATGATCTGGTTGACTTTGTTGATGGTGGTGGTGATGAATGAGATGAAGAGTCTGATGATGAGGAGACATGAGGAGACTTCATGTCCTTAGGAGTTTCTGAGGTTTTCTCCTTTGAATGTGTTGGACTGTCTAGAAGAAACTTTGAGTAATCATCCTCGTCATCCTTAGACTTTTCTTTCTCAGTTTCCAGTTTCTCAAAATCATACTCAATAGTGTCTTCAACAGGCTTTTGTTGTTGCACAAGAGGGGTGGCACCAGCTCCCTTATCGGGTTGATTAACCGCATCAGGAGATGGTTTAGATTGGGCAGCACCACTTGAGCCTCCGGGGCCACCCATTTGATCTTTAGCAAATTCAGCGGCCTTTTGAGTGTGTCGGACATTGTGAAACTTTTTCCTGTATGATTTATCCAATTGCTCTTCTTCATCTTCAGAGCTTTCATCCTGAGGTACAAGTGCAGTAGTCTTCTCTTTTCCTTTAATAGTTTGAGGACTTGGAGGTTTTGGTACTGAGGGATCTTCATCCTTTGCAGTTTCAGAGAATGTAATCTCTTCATCTGTGTCAGTAGCCTCAGAATCCTCGTCCCTGAGTTGTCTTTGTGGTTCAAGTGAAAGGATCGGAGTGGCTTCTAGAGAAGGAACTTTCTTCTTAAGAGTGGGTTTCCTCTTTGGAATGGGTTTCTTCTTAGGAACATTCCTTTGACTATCTGTACTTGTGACACTTCCTGCACTTCCTCTTCTGGTTCTCCTGACAGGTGTTCCAGAAGATTTTTCGTCAAGATGACCAACTTTGCCTTGTCTGACTGCTTCCAGATATCTCTTGTACGTTTCGAGCTTTCTGACATCTTCAGTTAGAAGGAAATCTGGGAGCACAGCACCTTGTTTCTTTGTGGACGTTTCCTTGATTCTGACAGAGAGAATAGGTTCCGTCAACATGTCGTGATTGTCGGGGTCATTGAGCCTTTTTGGAATATCAGGATTAAGTCCAAGAGCTCTTTGTATCAACAGTTTGGTATATCTGATGTAGGGAATCTTTGAGCCAAGTTTGTTGAGAAATGACATCATGTCATCCCAAATCAGAGCTTCAATAGCGATGTGTTTCATGTTGACGAATGCCCAAAATATTTGCAGTTCTATGAGCTTAGGATGCTCATAGCCGCTGTCACGACCAGAAACAGACTTGGTGATGATCATGTAGAGTGTTCTCCATGGTTGAGGAATACTCTTAAGCTCTACTAGAGAGTGCTTGGTGATTACTCCTGTAGCCTCGTCATAACCGATATCGATTAAGAATTGGAGAGTAAGCTCTTCAGCAGGTGTGGCATAAAGTTTGGTTGGATTGACTTCAGGAATAAGGAGAGCAGCCCTTAAGTCTTCAGGTGTAATAGTGACTTGTTTGTGGTTCAGAGTCACTGTTACAGCAGTCCTTCCTTTGACCCTTTCCATAGTGTTCCAGAACTGTTGGATGTAGATCTCAGGAATGGTTGCAGAGTTAGTAAGCATGTTCTGATATGGATGAGTCCTCAGAATATCAATAGCAATGAGACATGACGATTCAGAGCAAGTGAGGGTGTCAAAGTCAACACGGAGATTATTCTTTCCAATCTTCATTGGATAGCCATGAGGATAGATATCAGCAATGGAGAGAACTTCAGGTGCATCCACATTCATTTGTTCAGCCATGTCGTGATCTGAAATAACATTAGCCAAAAGAACCAACATATCGAAAGACATAATGTTAGTCAACAGAAGGTCTTATTGTCTAGTTGTTGAATGTACAGTGATAATGATTGTTACGAGACCTAAGTCACTTGTATGTTCAATCAATGATGTCGTGAAATGTTTCGTGAGTTAGTTAACTTTAAGTTTTAAAGTTTATTTTATCACTTATTGTTCACAACATATCAAACGATTTAAGTTTATTAGTGACAATTTTTGGATTCGTGATGATATGATTAGTTTATTTACAAGTTTGTACAAGTAACAATTCATCATGAAGGTCAATCCAGGGTTAAGCGTAGTTTTGGCAAAGTTATGCGTAGACAGGTATGATATATGCTTAGGCGTAGACTTACGCGTAGAATCCTATCTTACGCGTAAGAAATATTACGCGTAGGAAAAGGAGTCCTTATGCGTAGAGCTTATGCGTAGGCATATATTTATCTTACGCGTAAGGCTACTCGTAAGAGTTGACCTTAAGCGTAGGGTTCACTGTTTACGCATATCCTTCACAGGATACGCGTAGTCCATTGTAGAACCTTAAGCGTAGAAGCTATGCGTAAGACAAGTCTTACGCATAACAATCTACGCGTAAGGTGATCCTTATGCGTAGATAATCAAATGACCTTGATTCTGAATTATAAGTGTAGCAATCCTGAAATAAATTATCAAATCATCAAAATCAGCACATACATTCATTTCAATAACAACACATGGCATGAATTATGTATGAATCAGTTACGCGTAGAGTATCTTACGCGTAGACTAAACCCTAGTTCTACGCGTATCAAATCTAGCCATGGATTATGCACCAAAGTTATTCTGGTAGTTCAAGAGAGTTGTATGAGCTTATATACCAAGTATTAACATCTAACTCACGGTGAATCAAAAATACCCAATCTTATAAACCTTAAACCCTAATTTCAAAATCTGAATTCATCAGTGTTTCTGGGTAGTTATGGAGCAAGGATATGATTAATTCAACATCATATGAACATAACCCAGCAATATTTAGACCAAAAACACTTCACATTTAGAAAAACCCAAATCCACGCATAAACCCTAAGTTTCAAAATCAATCAATTTATGTTTCTGTGTAAGATTTGAGGATAAAGATATCATCATTGATGCTAAAGGCACGTTTTGAAACAATCTTTTTAACCAAAAACACACATACAATGATTATGTGATCATACGCTTATGCGTAGATCACAAAATCACGCGTAACACATATTTTAGCCGTTGGATTTGCGTGATATTAAAACCCTTAGCTTAAAACTATGTTTGGATCATTAAAACACTTACAATTTGATGATCAGAACAACGGATTTCTTGAATGAATCTTAGGCGTAGATGAGATTAGGTTTAGTAATAAATGTGAGTGAAAGAGTTAGGTGGAGAGGTGTTTTATTAAAGTTAACTTTAAACTTTTGGCAGTTTTAGTCCCTCCACCTTTGCCTTTTTCAAACCAAGCCTTTTAACTTCCATTTAGGTTACCAAACAAAGATTTTTGAGAAAGAATCATGACGACACTCCCCCTCGACTTGAGAAAATAGTGAACGGTTTTTTAATTAAAGTCCGAGGAGTGTCTTTGAACCAGAAATTTACCACCATTTGTAAAGAATCAACCGAGATGTGATAACATGCAAGTACACCGATGTTTTGAAACAGTTAATGGATTATTTTCTCCCCCTCAACACTTGATCGGAAAAATGCTGTTGAAAGATAAAAGTGTTGACGGAAGAAATGTACTTGCCATGTTTAAAGAAAATAGATGAGGAGAATATTTTTGTTGTTTTATCAGGTTTTATATTTTTGTATTTTGTTTTTGAAAGATTTTATTTATTTACAAAATATGTTTTGGTGTTCGACAGGTTTTTAAGACTGTTTTAAGAGGTCATCCAGTTCCTCTTGAGTCAAACACCTCATACCAATTCGGTGGACCAACTCATTAAACCTAGCGGGAGGCAAGGCTTTGGTGAGCAGATCTGCCAATTGGTATTCAGTACCCACAAAGTATAATTCAACGGTACCCTGTTCCACATGATCCTTGATGAAATGATAGCGTAGATCGATGTGCTTTGATTTCGAGTGCTGAACTGAGTTGCACGAGATTGCAATGGCACTCCGATTGTCGCAGTACATCGGGATTCTGTCAAATACGTAACCATAGTCTTTGAGTTGTGTTCTCATCCAGATGACTTGAGCACAACACGCGGACATGGCTACATATTCTGCTTCGGTTGATGACAGCGATGTACAATCCTGTTTCTTTGATTGCCAAGACACCAGTTTATCACCGAGAAATTGTAGAGCTCCTGAAGTACTTTTCCTTGAGTCTAAGCATCCTGCGTGATCAGCGTCTGAAAAAGCTATTAGTTCAAAACCAGAATCCTTCGGATACCAGATCCCCAAATTAATGGTTCCCTTTATGTATCGGAGGATTCTTTTAGCCTCAGAGAGGTGAGTTTCAGTTGGTCGAGACTGATAACGGGAGCATAGATACACGGCAAAGACAATATCAGGTCTGCTAGCTGTTAGATACATGAGGGACCCAATAATACTTCGGTATTTGGTGGGGTCAACCAATTTCCCATGTAAATCAGCATCTAATTTCTTGGTATGAGCCATAGGTGTGGCATAAGTATCACAGGTATTCATTCCAAATTTGTTTAACAGTTCAAGGGCATATTTGGACTGACTCAAGAAAATACCACGGGGTGATTGATGAACTTGCAGTCCTAGAAAGAACGTAAGTTCACCCATCATGGACATTTCAAAATTTTTCTTCATGAGTTTTGCAAAAGCGATTGAAAACTTTTTATGTGTTGACCCAAAAATGATGTCATCCACGTAAATTTGAACAATTAAGATGTGTGCCCCGTGATATTGTATGAAAAGAGTTGGGTCAACCGAGCCTTTGGTGAAATTATTGGCAATGAGAAAAGATGATAGCTTATCGTACCATGCCCGAGGGGCTTGTTTGAGACCATAGAGAGCTTTGTTTAGTTTGTAAACATGGTTCGGGAACTCAGGATCAACGAATCCATCTGGTTGGCTGACATAGACCGTTTCTTTAAGTTGCCCATTGAGAAACGCCGTTTTGACATCCATCTGATAGACCGTCATGTTCATGTGAGCCGCGAACGCAAGAAATATCCGAACAGCCTCAAGACGAGCAACCGGAGCAAAAGATTCTTCAAAGTCTATCCCTTCTTCCTGACGATAACCCTTAGCAACTAGACGTGACTTGTTTCGGATGACGTTCCCTTCAGCATCCAATTTGTTTTTCCAAATCCATTTGAGACCAATGACGTAGACCCCTGTTGGTCTTTCAACCAGTTCCCATACTTCAAGACGTTTGAATTGGTTAAGTTCTTCCTGCATGGATTCAATCCAGTTGTCTTTTGTCATTGCGTCTTTAATGTTTTTAGGCTCAGATTGGCAGACAGTGAGTGCATAAATGCAATGTTCACCGTCTGAGTGAAGACGTTGTCTCGTAACGACTGGTTGATTCGGGTTGCCAATAATGTTAGCCAGAGGATGGTCTTTTGTCCATCTATGTGTAGAGGGTTGATGTTGATATACATTGTGCAGATTCTGTGGATTCAAATGGTTTGTTGAAGATTCCGCAACATCTGGTGCAGCAGTCTCATTAGCAAACGGGTTGAAGAACGCATTTGGATCAAAATCTGCAGGTGGGGGTACTTCATTCAGAGTATCATCAGCTGGTTCATCATTGTTGGAAGCGGTGTGTTCAACTGTTGTGTTGGAGTCAATTGGTGTAGGTGCATCTTCAACAGTAGTTGTTGTAGCAGGTGTATCAGGTATAGGAATATTATCAGGTTGTGCAGCGGAAACAGCGGATACACCAGGAGCACGTTCATCAATATCGTCACAGAACAGAGGAGCAAATAACCTTTCCATTTGTTGACGAGTTAGCTGAGGGCTTGCTTCAGCTGATGATGGGGGTTGAGGGAAGTTTAAACGGTTGTGACCGGGTTCTAAGCTGTTATACTCAGAAGCCATTTCCGTGAGTTCATCGAAATGAGCATGAATCGTTTCCATTACCTCCTTAGTACGACGATTCCAGATTCGGAAACCTTTAGAATTGTCACAGTATCCAATAAAGACTCCAATATCAGCTTTTGCTTTGAGCTTTCCAAAATCATCACGATCATTATTCGGATAGCAAAGGGATCCAAATACATGAAAGTGTTTGAGGTTCGGTTTGTAGTTGTGGACAAGCTCAAAAGGTGTTTTGTTGTGGCGTTTTGTGATCATAGAACGGTTTTGAGTATAGCATGCAGTAGATACAGCTTCTGCCCATAAGTAATCTGGAAGTTTAGCATTGATTAACATTGTTCTTGCAGCTTCCACTAACGTTCGGTTTCGTCTTTCAACAACTCCGTTTTGTTCAGGTGTCCGTGCAATAGATGTTTGATGCTGAATTCCCACTTTCTCATAAAATTCACGAAGGGTTTTGTTAACAAATTCAGTTCCTTTGTCTGTTCTGATGATTCTGACGGTGTTGCGGAGCTGAACCTGTATCTTTGTGAGAAAGGTGATGATCATTTGTGGAGCTTGGTCTTTGCTACGAAGAAAGTAGACCCAAGTCCATCGTGAGTAGTCATCAACAATTACTAAGATGTAGCGTTTGCCATTGATCGTTTGCACACGCATCGGGCCACACAAATCCATGTGAAGAAGATGAAGCACATGCTGAGAGCTGTGTTCCACCTTTGAAGGAAAATGAGCACGAGTGCTTTTCCCTTGTTCACATGCTGAGCAAAGGTGATCTTTTGAATACCGGAATCGTGGGAGTCCTTCAACTAGTTTGTGTCGAGCAAGGTTGGTGATGGTTTGAAAGTTTAGATGTGAGAGACGACGGTGCCATAGCCAAGATTTTGTTGATGTTGCCTTAGAAAGTAAGCATATGGGAGATGAAGCAACCATGTCTTGCATAGAAATAGTGTAGAGACTAGAGTTACGCGAGCCAGACATAAGGTCGTTTCCTTGTAGATCACGAATGAAACAAGTTTTCTCCCTGAAAGCAACCTCCAAATCTCCATCACAAAATTGACCTACTGAAAACAGATTGTGACCGAGGCCTTCCACATAGTAAACCCTGCTGATTTCGATGTTCCCATTAACATAATCTCCGTAGCCCATGATGGCTGCGAAGTGATCGTTCCCGAATCTGACAGTGCCAATGAACTTTGCAATAAAGTTTGATAACAGTTTAAGGTTGCCTGTCATGTGTCGGGAGCATCCACTATCAACAATCCAGAGAATGATCTGTATCACCTGCAATACACACAGACGACACAGATGGAATAGAAGTAGATGTGGAACCCGAAATGTTAGAGGGTTCCAAAGCAGGTATATCAGATATACACACATTCATGAGTTTAGGAATCCATTTAAATCCTAGTGTGTTATATATCCATTTTTGCCATCTATAACTACTCTTTGCTTTAGTCTTAGTGAAATCACTAGGTGGTACAACATTCTTAGGAGGTGTAGCGGGAGCTACTGTGATAGCAATGGTTGCCTTAGAATCTAAAGATGGTGGTTTACCAAGCACAGACTTAGAATGATTAGTTGGCCTAGAGGTATTCCGATTCTTAGGATTCCGGAATCTAGAGATTATAGCTTTAGCAACACATTTGTCATGACAATCAGAATGCATACTTTTTTGACAAATATCACAAGGTGCATCAGACTGAATATCAAAGGTACTTAACGGTTTAGCATTCGTTACATCACTATGTCTATTACATTTGCCAGACGCAACATCTATAGTGGAAGTAACATGAGTTTTATTCAGAGTCCTAGGGTGTTTTTCTACTTTAGCATTCCTTATTGATCTTTTCTTAGGTCGCAACTTCCTATTCTTCGTTTGAGTGCTCCTAGGCTGTGAAGTGCGGACGTTTGGAAAAGATGCAACTATTCCTGTTTCAGTAGAGGGAAACACATTAGCAACTTGTGATTTGGCAGTGGGAATTCTAGGTTCACGATTACTAAGTGTGACTGGTGCTAATCTCTTAATCACAGTAGGCGGGAGTTGTTCATACTTTCCTAACATTTCCCGTAACTTAGAGATGGTGTGAATCAGATCTTGATTTTCAGAACGAATATTACCAGCAAAATGCATGACATCTCTAGTGTGAGCAAGATAGTGATCAAGTTCATTAGATGCTTCATCTCGAGTCTTTTTGAGTAAATCAAATATGACACCATATTCCTGTTTAACTTTTAAAAGTTCTTGTTCATATTTCGAGATTTGAATTTTCAAAGACACGTTTTGATCATCCAGTTGAACAATTTTAGGATCAGAAGATTTTGCACTCAATTGAGCGATTTTCTTTTGAAAACTAAGTTGATGGTTGTGAATATCTTTTTCACACCATTGAAGACGACGTTTTGCATTGTGAATTTCCGTGTGTAATCGTTTATTTTCTGCTTTTAAAGACTCGATCTGAAGCACATTATCGGTGTTCTCAACAGTTACAACAGTGTCAACAATATCAGCAGAGATATGATCAGATGCATATGGCAACGAATAGAATAGCACAACATTATGGATATCAGCACAGATAACATCTTCCAAGAGTCGATCAACATCTTTTCTCAACAGTTTCTTTTTCCGTTTTGTGTTAGTAATAGATGTTTCTGTTTTCTCGAAAACGTTTTTCATTACCCCAAGTTCCTTATGAAAATCCTTTTCCCAGGCAATTGCACAACTTTTCAAGTTTTTAACATTAGGTAAAAGATTTTTCTGAAAAATGTCTCTTTGTTCTCGCGCCAAAGGCGATTGAAAATGTTCAACTTTTATTTCAGATCGATATTCTATCTCATGTTGTAAAATTTTGAGGTCAGCCATGAAAATGTCAAAATATCGAAGAATTTTTCGATTTTCAGGTTGTGAGTTTACTTCGCTAATGGAAGGTAAAGGACCATAAGTTTGTGCAAAGACTGTTTTGGGATTAACAATAGAAGACTCGGGTGTTTTGATGATAACCCTTGGTGTGTTTGAAGAATCCGTTGGTGTGACGAAAGTTACCGCTTTTTCATAATTAAAAGGTTTGTTGTAAACAACGGTTTTTAATTTAGATCGACTCTCGTCTTCTGCATCTAATTCCTCTTGACGATGGTATTCAACAACACTCATGACAGTATTATCAATTTTGTATTGTGCACTGGAAACTTCAGGAGTTGGTTTGAATGTTTTTAGTGAAAGCTTTGGTTTGTAATCAGCTAGATTTTTTCCATATCCATTTGGATTAGGTTTTAAGGTAAACTTTTCAATAGCTGTTACTGATTCACCATGTTTGTAAACAACCGTTTTAAACTCTTTAATTTTGTTTTGAAAACCGAGAATTTCAGCAAGAAGGTCATCTACCCGATTCGTTGAATGCTTTTTGTATGCGGAGAACTGTTTTTGACAATTTAACAACTCAGCCTTAGCTTTTTGATTTTCCAAGGTGAGAGCGTTAAGTTGTTTTTTATGTTCATGTTTCAGTTGTTCTAATTCGGACAACAAAGCATTCTTCGAGGCGGCTAGATCACGCATCTGTCTCTCTAAATATTTTTCGTTTTGATGAGATTTTGCAAAAGCGGCTTCAAAACCTTTTTCACGGTTTTCTTGAGTTTTGAAAAAATTGAGTTGCATTTGTAAACATTCAAAATCCTTGGTTAACAGTGCATTTTTACTTTTTAAGGACTGATTTAATGCATAACATTCCTCCATTTTGATTTTATGGTCTTGAATTAACCGAGCAAAATCTGGATGAGGCAACAGATCATCTTGTTCAACGTGAGTCTCAACATGATCATTCTGAAGATCCTCAAGTACGACCACGGAGTCAATTTGATTATCAAGGGAAACCATGAGGTCATCTTGATCGTCAAATGTAACTACGGGGTTAACTTGAAAATCGTCGGAGGAAGATGTAGAAGACTCATTTTGAACAGTCTGATCCGTGCCGGATTCAGATATTGGCGGAGATATTAGTTCAGATATGATGATGGTTTGTTCGGGTACCTGAGACAAGCCATCAGTGTCATACACTGGGCCTGTATCACTCATGTGCAGCTCATGCATATTAGCCATCAACATAACAGCTGCATTCGCCTACAAATCCTCCATATCATCATCTGAGTCTGCATCTGCCATAAAGCTCTGTTCTTTGGTTGTGAGAGATCCACCAGCTTCGTCCTTAAGAGCCAAAAGTAAGGCCTCTTTGAAATAAGCACTGCCCCTAGTCCTTGGCTTTGGGCATGCATTAGCCAGGTGTCCCTTGTCATTGCAGTTGTAGCATCTAAGACCATTTAACCGATTATGAGCATTTCCCTGTTCCACCACTTGAGCTCTGTTGTTATTCCTACCCACAGCATTAAACCCTTGACCACCGCTCATCTGACGACCATAATCACGATTCTGAACTTCAACGCGTCCATTGTTCACAACAGCTTGAGTCCGTGTGTTAGATGAGGAACGAATACGATTGTTGGATTTGTTGGTGTAACGGCCAAAAGCATTAGCAATCATCACAAATCCTTGTTGCAATGCTTCGAATGGATCGATTTCCTCAGTAGCTTCACTGACATATGCTTGAGCATTGTTGCTGTATGGGACCAATTGATTTTGTTGAGGTTGAGGTTGTTGCTGTGAAGGTGTGTTGGAAGCAGGTGGTTGAGTTGCTGGTTGAGAGGGATAATTCTGTTGAGCATACAAGGCAAGTTGTTGATTGTCCGGTTGTGACTGTTTAGCAATTTGAGCACGGAGAATCCTTTCCCGATCAACTTCCTTTTCATGAGGCTTCAAGTAATCGTACAACAATCCATAAGTAGAATGATGCATGTTCTTCGCTTGACGGAGAAAAATGACATACTTCTCCCATTCGGGACCAAGACTACTCAGGAACTTAGTATTCACTGCAATTCTTGGCATGATGATGTTGTGTTTATCCAAATCATTGATGATATCTGAAAATCGATGATGATAGGATTCTAGTGTCTCTCCAGGTTCAATCATGAAGTGTTCATAAGCCAAGTAAATTTTGGATTCCAAATCCTCCTGATTGAGTACAGATCCTTCCATAAGAAGACGAATATGATCCCACATTTTTTGTGCAGTCTTTTGAGCATCAACACTACGAAGAATTGGGTTTGGTAATCCTAAGAGGATGTATTCCATTGCAAGTTCATCTGCTTCATAGTGTAGAAGTTCTGTAGCATTAAGATCTGCAACAGTAGCAATGTTGATTTGTTCATCTCTTGGTGGAACAGCAGTTGGATCTCCGGGTATAGTGACAGTAGGCATCTCAAATGGACCTTCTAAGATAACCTTCTTTAAGAACTTTCCGTGTGGCTTCTTCAGATCACAGAACCTAAAGAACCTTATCACCCACTGATCGTAGTTTCCTGGAGTGAGCATTGGAGGTCTATCAAGTGATCCAGCTTCATGAATTGATTGTTGGCTGCTTAAAGCTTCACACATCTTAGCAAACCAAGTGGGTTCCTTCATAGTTGTCCGTGATGGATGTTGATTGAAATCAGTTGTGTAGGGTTGAACTTGAATGCTTGGTTGTGGTTGAACCATTTGTGGTTGTGGAATTGCACCAAGTTGTGGAGTATGTTGCTGATTAAATTGTTGTTGATAAATTGCTTGTTGTTGATTCCATTGTTGATGTTGTGGAGTTAATTGTTGTTGTTGTTGATGATTATAAGTGTGAGGGAAATAGTTAGAGTATGGTGGTTGAGACATGATGATAAACTTGTGTGGTAAATATGGATCTTTGTAGTCGAATGAACCTTTGTTGATGAAGTATCCTTAGGCGTAGAAAAGACAAGAACCAAGTAGCACTTATGCGTAAAAACACCAAAAGTTACGCGTAACAAGAATAGTTACGCGTAGGATTTAGCTTACGCGTAAGCAGGAAAAAAGACTAAAGTTACGCGTAAACAGTAAGTTAGGCGTAGAAAGTTAGGCGTAGGATTACCTTATGCGTAGGACTAAGTCTACGCGTAAGATGAATCTTAAGCGTAAGATTTTCTACGCGTAAGCTTTATGCTTAAGCGTAAGATTAGGGTTTTATCCCAAGTGATCTTTTACACTTCACAGTGCAAAAGATATCCAAAGTCGACGTATTTTCAGACTTATCCAAGTAAGAAAAACACGGAATAAACCAGAAAATTGAAGATCAAACCAAGGATAAAGTTATGCGTAGAATTAGGGTTTTGAAACGCGTAGTTCTACTCGTAACTTTGATTCTATCCAAATGTGTTTCTAAACCAGTTTTTGTGTGTTGAAATAGCTTCAATAACACCAAAATAACACAAAAGTGTGAAATTTGATGATCCAAAGCACTTAAAACGGTTACGCGTAGGATTACACTTGCGTACAAAAACAAGCTTAAAAACAAGGAAAAACACGTAAAGTTCCAAACTTTTTGCCAAAAACCAATAGTTTAACACCTAATAACGTTGAAAGTACAAGAATCTTGGATTAAAAAGTGTAAAAAATCAGTTTTTAAGCGAACCAAAGATGATGTTATCTTTACGCGTAAGACCCAAACCCAAACTTCAAAAACAAACGAGTACACCCAACTATTTGGCGATTGATACCACTGTTAGGTCACTAGTTTTACAACACAAGCTTATAGAGAAAGAGATGAAGGCGATTGAACAAGTATCAAACACACACACACACAATATAGTATACGGTTAGGCGTAGAGAGCATGTGAAAGAAATAACTTGAACAACCAACCTTCAAATGAAGGTTATTACAATGTATATATAGGCAAGGAGCTAGGGCAACACTCCCTCTCCTTCCCTATTCCTTATTGGGCTTGGGCCTCAGCTTATGGGCCTTCTACATAAGCTGGACCTTAAACAAACATAAAGGCCAGAATAAAGCTACCTATTACATATGAAATATAAATACTTGAAATACTGTTTAGGAGTGATTCCAACAAAAGCGAGTGTTGATGCTTCTTGTGTGTTTTGTCGTAAAAGTATGTTGTCTGGTAATCATGATCACTGTGTTGCAAACTCACTTTTATCTCATACTTGGAAACATACAAATGGCACCACCTCTAGGCCTACTATAGCTTCTAAGTTTGTGATAGGTAAAGCGCCAACTATAGTTTCTGAGAATGCCATAGATGAATCCATAGTTGCGATAACAACTCCTAAGAAAGTGCAACCCCCTAGCGAATTCACTAAGACAAAAGCACAAAATAGTTGGACATGGCAAAAATGGTTACAACGTACACCTAGTTTTAAATGGATACCCAAACTTGTTAACATGTGTGCTACTAATGTAACCGAACCCACTTACTTCGGGTTCCACCTCTACCATTGTTCCACCTTCATCGTCTTTGTGTGATGCAGGTAATCCAAATCGTTCTGTGGATTGTTGATAGCGGCTGCACCCGACATATGACATGAAATCTCAAATTGTTAGTAAAGTTTATCTCAAAGTTCATCGGCACTGTCAGATTCGGGAATGATCACTTTGCCGCTATCATGGGCTATAAAGATTATCTCAATGGCAACATCGAAGTTAGTCGAGTCTACTATGTCAAAGGCCTTGGTCATAACCTTTTCTCAGTCGGTCAATTCTGTGACGGGGATTTAGAAGTAGCATTTAGGGAGAAAACATGTTTCGTACATGATTTGCAAAGAAATGATATAATGTTGGGCAATCGGGAAACAAGTCTTTACACTATCTCCATGAAAGATATGATTGCTTCCTCAGCAATATGTCTACTATCCAAATAAACTTTGACTAAATCATGGTTATGGCACAAAAGTCTTTCACATTTAAATTTCAAAACCATCACTGAAATCGCAAAACACAAACTAGTCGAAGGTGTTCCCAGATTCCGGTATTCCAAAGATTACCTATGTTCAGCATGTGAACAAGGAAAAAGCACACGTGCTAAATTTCAATCAATACCAGAACAACGTACCAATCACATGCTAGAACCTCTTCACATGGATTTGTGTGGCCGGATGCGCGTGCAGACCATCAATGGCAAATGCTACATTTTGGTAATTGTCGATGATTATTCCTGATGGACTTGGGTTTACTTTCTTTGAAGAAAAGATTTAGCTCCAGATATATGATTATCATCTTCCTTACAAAGCTTCAAGTTCAACTTAAGAATACAATCAGAATAGTAAGAACAGATAATGGTACTGAATTCAAAAATTAGAAGCTTCATGGATACTTCAAGAAAGTGGGAATTACGCATCACACATCAATTGCTCGGACTCCTGACAGAATGGTGTAGTTGAAAGATGCAATAGGACGTTAGTGGAAGCTGCAAGAACGATGCTGCTATTCTCTCAATTACCAGATTAACTATGGGATGAAGTCGTTTCAACTGCATGTTATACACTGAACCGTTCAATCATCAACAAACGTCACAGCAAAACTCCTTATGAGCTTGTACATAAACGTAAACCTGAAATCAAGCACTTTCTTGTGTTCGGGGCACTTTTCTATCCGAATAATGATCGTGACGATCTTGGAAACCTCAAACCTAAGGCCGATATAGGAATATTCATTGGATATTGTGAAAATTATAAAGGATTTCAAATTTGGAACCGTTGAACTAGAGAAATCATGGAAACCATCCATGTTTATTTCGATGAGCTTACAACAATGGCTTCTGAGCAAAACAATTTAGGACCCGTTGCTAACCGTCTAAACTTCCCTGAATCATCAGCTGGACCACAATTTGAGCTCACACATAGTCAATTGGAAACTCTGTTTGCTCAACTATTTAACGAGTCTCTCTAACACCGTGCTCCAAATGTATCATGTGGAAAACTAGAAAGGGGGGTTGAATAGTTTTGCCAATTAAAACTTCCTTTTAAACTCTTTAGATCGACTTATGTCAATCTATTTGGATGTGTGTGTTGGATGTTGATAAACAAGCATATAAAGGTAAGTAATGAAAAGATAGGAGTAAGAAGCACAAAACCACAACACGAGTATTTATAGTGGTTCGGCTACAAGGACACCTTCCTTGCCCTACTCCACTCCCCGAGTCACCTACTCGAGAGTTTGTAATCACTACACCAATCTCCTTATGGCGGAGAAGCCTTCACAACGTCGCCTACCCTTTTTCCGGTACTAGGCTAACCACCGGGTTCTTTCACTCCAAGGTGAACCACACCTACACAACGTCGCCTACCCTTTATAAGGTACTAGTCTAAGTACCTAGTTCTTTCACTCCAAGGTGAACTACACCTTCACAACGTCGCCTACCCTTTATTAGGTACTAGGCTAAGCACCTAGTTCCATTGCAATAGAGGAACTATTACCACACTACACCAACGACTAATCCCAAAGGAGATCTACTCCTTTACAACATCATCAAGGATATCAATATCCTTGGATCTAATGCTAGTCTATCTAGTACATCGAAACACACCATATCGAATGTACATCTAAGGCACCTTTCACTAATGCCTTTGACTAGATCTACAAGACACCTTTCACTAATGTCTTGTGTCTTCACTTTTAAGCACCTTTCACTAATGCTTCTTTGTCTTGACTTCTAAGCACCTACCACAAGTGCTTATCCTATAGACGATAGATACCCTTCACTAATATCTTCGTCTTGACACTTGAGACATCTTTCACTAATGTCTTCAACACTACACTTCTTTGAAGAAAGAAAGGAATCATCAACAAGAAGACTTTAGTAGCCTTGATGATGAGGAAGCATGGCAACTCATGGACTTGAGCTTGCTCGACTTCAAAGTTGGTGATCTTGCCTTTAAGAGGAACCTAAAAGATCACACAAAAACAAAACTACAAACATAGATCTCTTGGATCTGAGGTTAGTAAGTTTATAACTCAGGGAGAAAGTGTGTTAGAAAGAGGTGAGAAATAATGAAGAAATGGCTCACTATTTATAGAGGAAAAATCCTACTGTTCCCCGGATCCCAAGGATCCCTACCACAAGGGATCCGTCTAGTATAAAGCTAGGGATCCGTGAAACGCTCCTCTTTGCCCATGGGTATTTTGGTTATGGGTCATGGGTCATGGGTTGAACCATGGATCTTTGGCTAGATATAATGTATCTTTAAGTGCAATGCACTTAGTCACTTGGGTATGGGTTGATCCATGGGTTATGGATATTATCCATGTGTGATATAAGCATGATGTCATGCAATGGGTTAAGGGTCAAGATCCATGGGTTATGGGCTTTGGGTTGTACCCAACTACATTCAATGTATTTGCCCAATGGGTTGTGATACTTAAGTTTCTACCTATTTATATTACCCAATATACTACATACTAGTTATGTGTATATTTTATCCAAATATGTAAACACTAGTTGTTGTACATATGAATTACTAAATCATAAAATCACTTATACTTGTTTTAGTGTTTTATGTGAAAATGTGAATATGTTAGAAACTATTAGTTCAAACCATTTACATATTTTATTTGTTTCGTTAACATGATTTTACGTTTGTTATCGACAAAACATTAGAAGATCGTAAAATATAAATAAAGTTTTTTACGGCTTATTTGTATTAACAATCTCCCCCTTTTTGTTGATGACAAAACATAAAATTATTTTAAGGAAAAGCTTAAATTCGTAAAAATTTGAATTTGTAGTTTTTACTTTCTTCTCCCTCTTTTTATCGAAACAAAAAGTGTTTGAAGGAAAGCAACACATCGTTTTTAAGAAAAACATGTGAAAGAAATAAAAAGAAAAAGAAATAGAGAGCAAGTAACGGGAAAGGATCTCGTCTTTACTCCCCCTTGACGAGTCCATCCCTATATAAGGGCGTCAATAAAGTGATACTAATCTAGTTTGTTTGCAAGTAAGTTTGCAAAAGATTTCGTCTAAGTGACGAATGTACTCCCCCTTGATGATTGCAATTTTGCAAGGGGATGTCATGAAATGTAAACCTAGTATTGCAAGTAATTTGCAATGTATTGCTTTGACATAAAGCTCCCCTAGCTTTAGGATGTCAAAGTCTTCATGTGTAAATTGAATAACTACAAAACAAAGGTTAGAAAGCAAGTATAATTCACAATTTCCTGCAAATGTGGTTCAAGTTAGTAGAAAGAAAGCTTTCTGTCTCACGGATCCCACAGTTCCCTCCTAGTAGGGATCCGTCTAGGCAATTCTGAGGGATCCGTTTTAGCTGCTTAATTTCAGCAAAGGTGATATAACAAGTAATGTTATCACAAAAATGAGATATGAATACAAGGTAATCATATGCTCAGAAAAATAACAAGTAGCATGTAATTCCATTTAATAAAACTAGAGTTATGATATACATGACTCTAAAAACTAAGAAGATAAGAAAATACATGATGAGTGTGTAAATACTCATCATTTTTGTACAAAATAAACTGCAAATTCATCTGAAAACACTCAGAAACACATCAAAATGATCAAAATATCACAAATCAGTGTTTTATGTGTTTTAAATACAAAAATATCAAAATCAGATGAAAAACATATCAAAATTGCAAAAATTGCAGTTTTAGTCCCTCAAGTTTCAAAAATTGTCAAAAACAGTCCCTGAGCACATAAATCCAAAAGTAAAGTCACCAAAGGTCCTTGTAAAATCAAAAGTTGTCAAATTTAGTCCTTTGGTGAAAAATGTGAAAAGTTTGAGAAATTTACAAAAATGGTCCTTCAACTTTCAAAATTGGCAGATTTGGTCCCTGGAAAATGTGAAAGTGGCAACTTTGGTCCTTGTAATATTGACACTTGTCAAATTCAGTCCTTGGAGCAACTTTGAGAAATTGGCAGCCTAGGTCCTTGCATTTCCAGAAATTACAAATAAGTCCTTGATGATTTTAAACCCTTTCACACCACTTGGACTTGTCATATCTATTTTTGACCCTGCCACTGATTTATGAACCCCTGCCATTGGACCCCCTTTTATTAAAATAGCAGTCAAACCCCATTTGACCGACCCTTTCCCTCCCTCTTCACGAGATACCCATTTCATCATCACAAACCTGCAAACTCATCTGCTCACTCAACCATCATCACCACCCCCCCTCCAAACACAAGAGGCCAAGAAAACATTTAATGCCCATGTACCTAACACTCCACCTCACAAACTGTTAAAACTGGTTTTGGCGCCAAAACACTTTAAATGGCTAAGATTGATTTGGGTGATCCAATGGTCAGTATTCTTGGTGGGATATGTCCAGAAAGATGAGAGAAGTACTTGGGAGCTTATAAAAAGCAAGAAGAAGCAAGGAGAGAAGGGTTAGCTTTTAATATTTTAGCAATGAATGTCGAATTTTAATTCCTTAGTCTAAATTAGAGTTACATTTGTATTTTCAAGTTCTGTTGTACTCAAGTAACCTCTTTTCAGTGTTTTGTAACTTGATTCAAGGTTTAATTTCAGTTTATGTTCAATCTCCATACAATGTGTCCACTGTTTAAATTTTAAGTTTTAAATTCAATTGTTAGAACCTTTAGCAACTCATTTTCAATCTCAAAATAGCTTATACAAGCTTAAAATAGCTTTCCATAAGCTTAAACCTCAGTTTCATTTACTTTTGACATTTGGTCAACAAAAGTCAACACGGATCAAAAATGGTGCAGAAATGGTACAGGGTTGATGCAGGCTTGGAATTGGGTTGAATAGGAGCTATTTGGATGGGGTTTGATAGGTAGTGTTCTTTGTTTCATTGATTTGCATGCCATAGTGGCTTGGACTCTTTGTAAGTCAAAATTAAAGTTTCAAGCATAATTAGTTCTTGTGGTTTAAACTTGTTAAAACTTGTTCAAATAGCAGTAATCTAGTCATCTTAAGTTAGTTTGATCATAAACATAAGTTGGTTTTGTGTTTGGATCTGTTTTAGTTACATATTAAGTTATAAAGGAGTGTTTGGCTTAATCTGTTTATCTGTTTGTTTGGCTAATGCAGTGATAGTCTTATAGTGGTTCATGTTGGTTAAGTAAATATGAACTAATTTGGGTCTTAACTTGGGTCTGCAACATCAAAAAGTCAAAAGTTGTTCTTAAATCTTTGTAACTGTTAACTGTTGGAAACTTGGGATTGCAAATCATTATATTGTGTTTAGATATCATCAAACTTGTTTGCATTAGGTTCAATACAACATATAACATTAATCTCAGCAACAAAATTTGGATTTAAAGTTCATATTGGTCAAAGTTCTTTATTTTGTCAAAAGTCAAAATAACTAAAAAGTGGTTTTGAGCTCAGTTACAAGGAATTGTTTTGAGTTCATTTCTGGGACTCACTCAGTGAATCTTGGTATTTTAGAAAGCTCAGCTGGTGCTCTTTCTTGTGATCATTTTACTTGATTTTTACAATTTTTTCAAAAGCTTCAAACAAGCTCATCTTTCATGGCATAAATGCCCTGCACCACACTGTCTCAGTGGTACTGAGTTTTTCTCAGTCCTTGTAGAACTCTTCATGAGCTCATAACAGCTTGTCAGAAGCTCATTTTTGGTCTAAGTGGTCTTGGTCAGGTTGCCTAGAGACCCAAACTTCTGTTTTTCCATTTGGCTTAGTAGCTTAGCTTGTGCACTAGCTTGAAGTAGGTGTACAAAACTGATTTTCACTTTTAAATCCAATCAAGTTAAATCAAAGTAGTTTGCACTCTAGAAGTTTAGACAGTTGGAAATGGGTTAGTTCTAAGTGATTTTAGTATGTTTTAGCTACTGGGAAATATTGGTGCTCATTTGGGGTTAACAGCTTAATATTAAGTGCTTATTGATAAGCATTTTCCACTACAGTTCCATAATCTCATACATAAGCTGCTTGTTTTCCAATTTTCATAGATTCATAATCTGATTTTAGAATTTTCCTGAAAGTTTCATAAATTTTGGTCTTAATTTGCTATTTTTCTCATTTTAAATAGATTTTAATCAATTTTTAATTAGCTTTTAATACAAAAAATTCAGAAAAAGTTCAAAAAAATAATTTTTCAATTTTATTAAGTTTAGATAAATATAAGAAGTGAAAAAAGTAATTTTCCAGATTTTTCTTAGCTTATTTGGTAATTTTTAGTAATTTAGTTAATATTTAATAGTTTAAAATTCATAAAAAATAGAAAAATAGTCAGAAAAATACAAAAATAATTTTGAAAATTCTAGTTTGATATTTTAGACTTTTTCATTTCATAATTTTATTTTTCTAGCTTTGTTTCCTCATTTCTTGTATTTTAGTTAATTATTAAATAGTTAAAAATAGTTTTTAATTAATAATAATTAGATAATTAGTGATAAAAATAGTTTTCTTTTTCTAAAAAGTTTCTTTTATCATTAGGGTTGTAAAAACATCACTTTCATATTTTTAGGGTTAATATTGATTTAGTTTCACTTTTTAATTTGTACGTCGCGTAGATTTTAATTTCAGTTTTATAAAAACATAAAAACAAAACATCATTGTAAAAATAGTGATAGCGTTTATTTAATAGATTTTATCTTTTTAATCTTCTTTAATTTGCATTTAAGCCATTGTAATTTGTTGGCTTATTCCGTAGTTATAACCATAATCTGATCCTTTTTCCGTTCAAACTCCTCGATCACTGTACGTTTGATAAATCATCGCATAGCTCGCTGGGACATAACGACCCGGGGAAACATTGTACTCCTCAGATCTTCATTGATTTCGTGCTTGAGCTGTTTTAGGTTTTCTTACGCTTGCGTGAGAGAGCTTGACTGTTTGGCGCGCATCAAATTTCTGGCGCCGCTGCCGGGGAGCTGTGCTATTTGTCTACGTGTAGCAGATTAGTTGTTTGGACACTCACTCATTTGTTTATATCATCCATCTCTATATATATATCCATATTTTCTCATAAAAAAATCCAAAAAACCCAAAAACAGCCAAAAACGTATAAAACACAAAAATATTTTTCCTTTTGTTTCTATATATGTATCAAATAATAAAAATACAAAAAGATTCGTCGTTTTCTTAATAATAAACAACTTAAAAGATTACCACCGAAAACCAAGGCAGTGCACTACCTAACTGGGGGTGCGACCATAATAAGTTCCCGAACTAAAGATTTAAAACTTGCCTTTGTGTCCATTGTGATTGGTGTACCTTTTTCAAAGAAGCCATTCACCTTGGATTATTGGTTAAGTTCACTGTTGTTTTGCCTCGATTTTGTGTTAATTGATTTTGTTGTGATATCGACGTTTCAGAACCAGAAAACCCAAAAGATTCTCCTTACACCATTTTTATAAAACGTCTTCATAATTCTCATTCTCATCTGAAAGATTTTCATAATTCCCATTTCTCTTCTTAACTCTGAGATTCCTTAGAGTTATCTCTAGTGCATGCGCACTCGTTCTTCTAGATCATTGAGTCCTTTGCGTGATCTAGCAGAAATTCCAAGAAGACGTTCTCGTAGACGTGCTGCCCAAATAGTCGAACCCGAGATTCGTACTATTTCAAGCAACAGTATGGCAGACGAACGTACCATGGCGGAAATGCTCCAGGCACCCACCGAGGGTTATGGAGATGCCATCGTTTTACCCGTTATCAATTCTGATCACTTCGAATTGAAGACACATTTAATCCAACTTGTGTCTACGAATCAATTCCGCGGGTCTGATCGAGAAGACCCGTATGCACACATCCGTTGGTTCAACCATTTGACATCAACTCTCAATTACAAAGATGTGCCACAACAGGTGATCAAATTGATGCTATTTCCGTTCTCACTTGCGGGGGCAGCCAGGATTTGGCTGGAAAAAGAACCCCCTCGATCCATCGAAACTTGGGAGGATCTTGTCCAAAAGTTTGTCAATTATTTCTTCCCTCCATCAAAGACGACTAATCTTAAAAATGAAGTTTCTGGATTTCGTCAAAATTTCGATGAAAATTTTGGAGAGGCATGGGAGAGATTCAAAGATCTCCTCAGGAAATGCCCCCATCATGAATTCACGGAGCTTCAACAAGTTAATATCTTTTACAATGGGTTGAACGGTAATGATCAAGATTCTTTGAACGCATCCGCGGGTGGCAATATCTTGAATCGTAAACCTAAAGATGTGCTTGAAATTTGCGAGAGTAAATCAAAAGTTCCTTTTTCTCGCAACAAAGTCAATGTTCCGAACACTCCTGCTTCTTCATCCGGTAACTCTTCTGAGTTAGCAGCTCCGATAGCTGCTCTAACGGACATCATCCATTGTATGATAAAAGAGGTAAAGGAAATCAAAAGCGAAATTCATAAGCCCGAACCAGTCAAAGCCGTAAACAAGGTGTGTGAAACTTGTAGTGGTCCACACGCGTATTATGATTGTCAAGCAACCGATGCTTCCTTTTACCAAGCTCCCGTAGCTTCGGTAAATCACAATCAATACCGACCACAGGCTGATCCTCACTACCGTGCACCTAGCGGTATGACACCACCTGGTTTTCCTCCCGTGCAAAACCATGGCAATCAAAACCATGGCAATCAAAATCGCTTTGTTCCGAATCAAGGACAAAATTTCAATCAAAACCGGAACAATTTCAACCAACCTCAACCATATCAAGCTCCAAATCATCAAAGTTATCAACCACCTCCTCAAGCTCCCATGCCAAATGACTTCATGAAAATGACTGAGGCAAACATGCGATCAATGCAAACTCAGATCAATAACATGAGAGGTGAGCTAAAAAGGGAAATTGATACCACGTTATCTCGGCAGACAAATGAGTTGAAGAATATGATGAGCAGTTTCATGAACATGAATATGAACAAAGCTTCATCATCTTCTGGAGGACTCCCAGGCAATACAATTCCTAATCCCAATGCCGAGTTGAAAGCCGTCACCACTCGTAGTGGTAAGACGCACAATGGACCTACGACTCCTATGCCCCCTCCTCCTGTGGCATTTAGTCAAGTTACCAAGGAGACAACGGACAAGGTGCATTATTCAAGCCCACGAAGTACCGCACACGTCCCACCTTCGGTAGTCCAAGCCTTAAGTCCGGAACCCGATGTTCCGAGGAAAAATCTTGAGCCAGAAAACACTTCCATCCCGGCTCAAAAGTCTAGTCAGCTTCCTTACCCATCAAGAATGAATGATGAGAAGCTCAAAGACAAAAACAAAGAGCAAATGGAAAAATTCTTCCAAATCTTCAATGAGCTTCACTTTGATATAAGCTTCGTTGATGCTCTCGTTCTAATGCCTAAATTTGCATCCACGCTTAAAGGCTTACTCACCAACAAAGATAAGCTATCAGAGATGGCTAAAACTCCTCTCAATGAGCAATGCTCAGCAGCCATTCTTAATAAGCTTCCCGAAAAGCTTGAAGACCCTGGCCGGTTCTTAATCCCGTGTGATTTCTTGGGGATGTTTCAATGCTCCGCCTTGGCCGATCTTGGCGCTAGCATTAACCTCATGCCTCTCTCAGTATGGAAGAAACTGTCTCTTCCTGAACTTTCATCCACTCATATGACACTCGAGCTAGCGGATCGTACCGTAACTCGTCCACTTGGGATAGCCGAGGATGTCGTGATGAAAGTTGGAAAATTTCACTTTCATGCTGACTTTGTTGTAGTAGACTTCGATGCAGATCCTAGAGTTCCCCTCATCTTAGGGAGAGCTTTCTTAAGAACGAGTCGTGCTCTGATTGATGTGTTTGCTGAAGAGTTGACCATACGGGTTGACAACGAAGAGCTCACGTTAAATATCAACCAGAACTCTAAACCTTTGTACAAACAGAGTGTTGCCACAATTGATCAAAAATCTGAAAGAATCAATGCAACGCTCTCAAATTTCACGGTTAAGAGTGTTCAACAAAAACGTGCTGAGCTCAAAGCTTTAAAAATTACCCCTGGTTCAAACAAATGGTTTGAAAGCTGTACCAGGGAAGTCAAGAGTGTTCTTGATGATGATGACGATGATCTAGAATCGGAGACTTCATCGGAAGTGGTGGAAACTGCTAGCTCTAAGAGCACACCACTTGTCCCACCTCCGGCATCAGTTTGTCGCATCGAGATTGTTAAGTCTGTGGATGAAACCAAACTCTCTTCAGTTTCATCTCAGTTGGATGATGATGTTTGTGATCCAATGGGAGACATTCTTCCCATTGATGAATTGCTCAAAAATGATCCATCATCTTCTAGTCCTATTCCCGACTCTTCCATCCCTTCTCTCACTCCTGATGAGGAAGAGGACAACTTTTGGAATGAAGTCGATGCATTTCTTTGTGATGAGTCAATTCCAACGGGAATTGATAACACTTACCTTGATCCGGAGGGAGACATCCTTTTTCTGGAAAGTTTGTTGATTGAAGAATCATTTCCCACCCTCCCTCCCGGACATCTTCTTGACAATCACCATCTAAGCTTCAAATTTAAGCTTAAAGATGTCAAAACTGGTGATTTGCTTCTCTCTGCTGAGGAATGGACATGCATTCTCATGTACGTCTTTATTCCATTCTTCACAGATGGTGTGGTTGCTCTTTCCCTTTTCTCTTTCGGGAATGAGGACACCATCTTTGACCCCGGTATCATCCTTTATAGTTTCTACCATTAACAGATACCGCGGTTATATCTCGTCGGTGTGGAACTTTCTGATGTTCATATGTTCATTAACATTGTGAACGAAAGTCCGATCGAGATTGGTTTTCCACGTTACTTTCCCCATGAACAAATGAATTCGGGGTCGAGTCAAGCTAGCGACTCGGTAATCAAAAACAGTAGCATGCCATATGGGTTTTCACCCATATTTCTGTCTTCTCACCTCCTTCTACCACCCTAGTGTGGGGGGGTTGCCCACATGTCCAAAAAAAAAAAAAAAAAAAAAAAAAAAAAAATCCTTTCTAAATAATGGCCGTAGTATTTCCCTTTTACGTTCTTTGTTTCGGCATAACCGCCGGTACTTTGAATATTGAGGGCAATATTCATTTCTAAGTGTGGGGGGGAATTCTCACGAATTTTATCATATAATTATACCAATTCCCCCGTTTTTGGCCAAAATTTTTTTGGAGTAAGTGTTTTACACTTTCTCATTTGGTTATCAGTCCGCCATGTCTGTAAGACTAAAGGATTGGCTAATCCAGGAGCAAACGGCTCTTGGTAAAGATTTCTCAAATCCGTTTATATGGCTTGCAATTTGCCCAAAATTGTATGGTATTCAACTCACCATATCCTAAAAAGTGAAGAGTTGGCTAGCCCGCAAGTTTATGGCTTGTGGTAAAGGCAGTGGAAAATCCATAATTGGTAATCGACTCACCAAAGATAATATTGATAATTTATCTAAGAGTTGGCTAGTCCAGAAGGGTACGGCTTCTGGTAAAGACAAAATCAAATCCGTTGAAAGCTGGTGGTTTGCTCAAAATCACATGGTTATCGGTGTACCATAGTTCTTACTTGAACTGAAACATTTGGCTACTCCAGAAGTAATGGCTTTTGGTAAAGAGATTAAAATCCATTATGTTTTCTCAAATCATTGCTAGGGACTAGCAATATCTCAGTGTGGGGGATTGATGAGTGTGTAAATACTCATCATTTTTGTACAAAATAAACTGCAAATTCATCTGAAAACACTCAGAAACACATCAAAATGATCAAAATATCACAAATCAGTGTTTTATGTGTTTTAAATACAAAAATATCAAAATCAGATGAAAAACATATCAAAATTGCAAAAATTGCAGTTTTAGTCCCTCAAGTTTCAAAAATTGTCAAAAACAGTCCCTGAGCACATAAATTCAAAAGTAAAGTCACCAAAGGTCCTTGTAAAATCAAAAGTTGTCAAATTTAGTCCTTTGGTGAAAAATGTGAAAAGTTTGAGAAATTTACAAAAATGGTCCTTCAACTTTCAAAATTGGCAGATTTGGTCCCTGGAAAATGTGAAAGTGGCAACTTTGGTCCTTGTAATATTGACACTTGTCAAATTCAGTCCTTGGAGCAACTTTGAGAAATTGGCAGCCTAGGTCCTTGCATTTCCAGAAATTACAAATAAGTCCTTGATGATTTTAAACCCTTTCACACCACTTGGACTTGTCATATCTATTTTTGACCCTGCCACTGATTTATGAACCCCTGCCATTGGACCCCCTTTTATTAAAATAGCAGTCAAACCCCATTTGACCGACCCTTTCCCTCCCTCTTCACGAGATACCCATTTCATCATCACAAACCTGCAAACTCATCTGCTCACTCAACCATCATCACCACCCCCCCTCCAAACACAAGAGGCCAAGAAAACATTTAATGCCCATGTACTTAACACTCCACCTCACAAACTGTTAAAACTGGTTTTGGCGCCAAAACACTTTAAATGGCTAAGATTGATTTGGGTGATCCAATGGTCAGTATTCTTGGTGGGATATGTCCAGAAAGATGAGAGAAGTACTTGGGAGCTTATAAAAAGCAAGAAGAAGCAAGGAGAGAAGGGTTAGCTTTTAATATTTTAGCAATGAATGTCGAATTTTAATTCCTTAGTCTAAATTAGAGTTACATTTGTATTTTCAAGTTCTGTTGTACTCAAGTAACCTCTTTTCAGTGTTTTGTAACTTGATTCAAGGTTTAATTTCAGTTTATGTTCAATCTCCATACAATGTGTCCACTGTTTAAATTTTAAGTTTTAAATTCAATTGTTAGAACCTTTAGCAACTCATTTTCAATCTCAAAATAGCTTATACAAGCTTAAAATAGCTTTCCATAAGCTTAAACCTCAGTTTCATTTACTTTTGACATTTGGTCAACAAAAGTCAACACGGATAAAAAATGGTGCAGAAATGGTACAGGGTTGATGCAGGCTTGGAATTGGGTTGAATAGGAGCTATTTGGATGGGGTTTGATAGGTAGTGTTCTTTGTTTCATTGATTTGCATGCCATAGTGGCTTGGACTCTTTGTAAGTCAAAATTAAAGTTTCAAGCATAATTAGTTCTTGTGGTTTAAACTTGTTAAAACTTGTTCAAATAGCAGTAATCTAGTCATCTTAAGTTAGTTTGATCATAAACATAAGTTGGTTTTGTGTTTGGATCTGTTTTAGTTACATATTAAGTTATAAAGGAGTGTTTGGCTTAATCTGTTTATCTGTTTGTTTGGCTAATGCAGTGATAGTCTTATAGTGGTTCATGTTGGTTAAGTAAATATGAACTAATTTGGGTCTTAACTTGGGTCTGCAACATCAAAAAGTCAAAAGTTGTTCTTAAATCTTTGTAACTGTTAACTGTTGGAAACTTGGGATTGCAAATCATTATATTGTGTTTAGATATCATCAAACTTGTTTGCATTAGGTTCAATACAACATATAACATTAATCTCAGCAACAAAATTTGGATTTAAAGTTCATATTGGTCAAAGTTCTTTATTTTGTCAAAAGTCAAAATAACTAAAAAGTGGTTTTGAGCTCAGTTACAAGGAATTGTTTTGAGTTCATTTCTGGGACTCACTCAGTGAATCTTGGTATTTTAGAAAGCTCAGCTGGTGCTCTTTCTTGTGATCATTTTACTTGATTTTTACAATTTTTTCAAAAGCTTCAAACAAGCTCATCTTTCATGGCATAAATGCCCTGCACCACACTGTCTCAGTGGTACTGAGTTTTTCTCAGTCCTTGTAGAACTCTTCATGAGCTCATAACAGCTTGTCAGAAGCTCATTTTTGGTCTAAGTGGTCTTGGTCAGGTTGCCTAGAGACCCAAACTTCTGTTTTTCCATTTGGCTTAGTAGCTTAGCTTGTGCACTAGCTTGAAGTAGGTGTACAAAACTGATTTTCACTTTTAAATCCAATCAAGTTAAATCAAAGTAGTTTGCACTCTAGAAGTTTAGACAGTTGGAAATGGGTTAGTTCTAAGTGATTTTAGTATGTTTTAGCTACTGGGAAATATTGGTGCTCATTTGGGGTTAACAGCTTAATATTAAGTGCTTATTGATAAGCATTTTCCACTACAGTTCCATAATCTCATACATAAGCTGCTTGTTTTCCAATTTTCATAGATTCATAATATGATTTTAGAATTTTCCTGAAAGTTTCATAAATTTTGGTCTTAATTTGCTATTTTTCTCATTTTAAATAGATTTTAATCAATTTTTAATTAGCTTTTAATACAAAAAATTCAGAAAAAGTTCAAAAAAATAATTTTTCAATTTTATTAAGTTTAGATAAATATAAGAAGTGAAAAAAGTAATTTTCCAGATTTTTCTTAGCTTATTTGGTAATTTTTAGTAATTTAGTTAATATTTAATAGTTTAAAATTCATAAAAAATAGAAAAATAGTCAGAAAAATACAAAAATAATTTTGAAAATTCTAGTTTGATATTTTAGACTTTTTCATTTCATAATTTTATTTTTCTAGCTTTGTTTCCTCATTTCTTGTATTTTAGTTAATTATTAAATAGTTAAAAATAGTTTTTAATTAATAATAATTAGATAATTAGTGATAAAAATAGTTTTCTTTTTCTAAAAAGTTTCTTTTATCATTAGGGTTGTAAAAACATCATTTTCATATTTTTAGGGTTAATATTGATTTAGTTTCACTTTTTAATTTGTACGTCGCGTAGATTTTAATTTCAGTTTTATAAAAACATAAAAACAAAACATCATTGTAAAAATAGTGATAGCGTTTATTTAATAGATTTTATATTTTTAATCTTCTTTAATTTGCATTTAAGCCATTGTAATTTGTTGGCTTATTCCGTAGTTATAACCATAATCTGATCCTTTTTCCGTTCAAACTCCTCGATCACTGTACGTTTGATAAATCATCGCATAGCTCGCTGGGACATAACGACCCGGGGAAACATTGTACTCCTCAGATCTTCATTGATTTCGTGCTTGAGCTGTTTTAGGTTTTCTTACGCTTGCGTGAGAGAGCTTGACTGTTTGGCGCGCATCAATACATGACTATGAATTTCTAAACCAACTATCGCTTGATGCTAGGACACCACTAAAATCTTCTAGCTCAAGTTTTGTTTAGGTTTGATCTCGTCGGAACATTCGAGGAGATGATAGAACATGAAACGTTGGTCTTCTCGTACTTCATGTATCAAACCTTCAACATGTTAACAATGATAGCAATCTTTGTCATGGCTAGGTAGTGGTGGTGGAAGAAATGAAATGGCTTGATGCGAAGGATCAAGTGAAGCGGCTTGTGGAGCTTCAAACGGTGGAGGGATTGGTGGAGGTGCATTTGAGAATGGCTCGACCAAGAATGATGGTGGTGGTAGAGAAGTGTCAACTTCCATAAGGTCGGGTGGTTGACTTTGATGATTTCTCATAATCCAAATGGGATTATATGATGGAAACGGAGAAAAGGAAGCCGGAGCAAGTGTTGACTCAACACCTTGATTTTGTACCATTATTCCTCCTAATGAGGAGAATGTTGTCGGCGGAAGCGGATGAGACGACCTAGGAGGAAAGTCCTCTAAATTGTAGAGGTGTGGTGATGATAGTGGGGATGTAAATGAAATAGCTCTAGGAACCAATGGTGATGGTTTAGTGGAGATGATATTGTTTGGCCTAGGAGGTATGGTGGTGTTTGGAATTGGCAGTTTTGTGGGTACTATCATTTTAGGAATTGGTTTGATTGGATGAGGAAGGATCCTATCATTTGTTGGCTTGACCGGAGATGATTCGGTTGAAGAGATTTCGTGTATAACACGAGCCTTTTTCATGGGTGGTTCTTTGGTGAATAAGTTACTACTTGGGGTTTTCCTCATGATGAGATGATTTCAAGAGGTTTGCAAAGATTTCTAAAGTGCTGAAAGTTAGGATGAGAGTGATGACTATGGAGGTCCTAACAAAGTGGTTTATAAACCAAGAGATTTGGCAAGTGCATTTAAGCCTTAAGCCACTAGGGTTCATTGGAATGTGATGATTAACATGCACAAGAGTCAACTTCAGAGTTTGCACTGATCTAGGAACTCATTTAAGATGAGATGGAGTGTTTGAGTTAGGAAGATGAGTTGAAATGATTGTTTTAGCAAGATTTGGCATAAACTGTCATCCGGATCCCACGGTTCCCTCCTCAGAGGGATCCGTCTAGGCTAATCCTAGGGATCCGGCTCTCAGCAGCTATGAAAGAGTGGAAATCATGTTTCTAAGATCTAAGACCTATAACATCTTGAGTGTTTCAGTCCTCCTAAGTGTTTTAAATGAAGGGATGCTTAATTTCTTGAAGGTAATGAGTGATGTAGCTAATGATTGTCTTTTATGGAAGGATTTTGAACTTTCATGAGTACCAATGGATGAGCAAGGATGACACTAAAGATGAGAGTGTCAATTGAAGCTAAAAGATCCTAGAGATCAGGTTGTGACTTAGGATAGTGTTTTTGGAAAATATCCTAGAAGCTTTGAGATGAGAAAAACTAGAGTTTGATCAATTTTGAGGTAAGGATGATTTATGATCAATTTTGCCATAATCGAAAGGTTTCTAAGGCTAAATGTGAGGGATCAAGTAAAAGATGAAGTGTGAGTTTGAGAGCGGAAGAGTAATGGATTAAGAATGAAACGGTAGATCTACAAGCGTCTTAGAGTGTGATCTAGGTGAGTTATGTGTGAGTAGGAAAGATCAACCTATCTTGATAAGGACTTAATTTGCCTTAAGACACTATGTTTAGCTTAGTGTGAGGTGTTCTAAGGATATGTTTGAAATATAATGCTTGCAATTGCATTTTTTGTTTGCCGGATCCCACGGTTCCCTAAGTGTAGGGATCCGTCTAGCATAAACTTTGGGATCCGCCCATCTGCTTAGCAGAACCTTTACTAAAGGTATGCAATGATCTTGACAATGCATTATATCCCAAGGTTAGTCAAAAAAGAAGTTCTAATACTAAGATATCAAATGTAAGATGTTTTATTTCATGAAGGAAATAGGATTACATTGATAAAGCACGAGTACAAGAGGATTGATCCTATTTGAAAGACTACTAAATTGCTTGAGCGTTTTCGGCAGATGGATCATCAAATGGTTGATGAGTGTTGGTAGATTCAGGAATGAAGAACGTCTTCATGAGGGATGTGTTTAGAGGTTCCATCATCTTGTTTACAAGTACGTACAACGGACTTTGAAATTGAGGATGATGATACATGAGGTTATGATAAAGGTGCGTCAAGAACATTCCATAAGGAATAAGTTTGTTCTTGGAGCCTTGAAGATTTACAATTCGCCTTGCAAAGAAGTAGGCGAGATTGTATGGTTGTTGTGTTAGCAAACAATACATTATGTGAGCACAACAAGCGGGAAGGATTTCTCGATTTCCCCTAAGGCTCCAAACATTTTCACGTAGGATGAGTGCAAGGGGTTTGTACTATTCTAGAATATCCCTTGTGTAAATGATGTTTGGATTGTAGTGATGAGGTTTGCATAAAATGCGGATTAAGTCTTGTGGGGAAGGAATGTAAGAGCAATATGGACTATTTTCTTCACGAAAGTTGAAGAGAGAGTCAAGAGACCAATCTTCGGTGAAGGCACATTGTCCATGATTGGGAATTCGGAGGATGTTGGCAAATTGCCCAAGGGTTAGAATAAACTTTTGGTTTTTGATCCAAAACCAAAGAGAAAGAGAGCAATCCTCGTTACGAACGAGTTCGACTTGGCGGAAGAATTCCAATATGAACCTTGGACATATTTTCTCGTTGATTTCGAGAAGACATTCTAGTCCTATGGTTCGGAAGGAGGTGTTGATATCTTCTTCGAATTGTAGAGGAGTGTCTACAATACGTCCTTCATGGAAATGACGCGTTTCGAGATTATTGAACCCACGAACGTGGTTGCTCGGTGTGTTGGGCTCAGGAGAGATGTTTGGGGAGTAGAAGCTTGTGAGGGAAAAATCAAACTCGTATTCGTGCGACATAGTGGAATCTAGAGAAAAGACGAGTTAATAGAAAGTGATGATTGTGGTTAACCAATGATTATCTAACGTTTTTATTAGATTTTTATTAACAATGGTTTTTAACAAGAAAAAAACTTAACTTACTTATGGTTTTGACAAATTAGTGGAGCATTACTTTTAGAAGAAAAGTGATTTTTAATTTGCATGAAAAACTGTTCTCCAGTAGGACGGATCCCACGGTTCCTTTTCAAAAGGGTTCCGGCTAGTATAACTTCCGGGATCCGTAGATCTGTAATTACAGAAACAGATTTTATGAAAAGCATAGGTTTTTAGATCTCATAGTTTTATACCAAGATATGTGTTTTAACCTACATTTTCTTTTAACATGCATACATGACTTCTAATGTATCACGAAAAGAAAGACATAAAACAAAAAATGATAAACAGATAATAACCTAGATAACTAGACTGTTAGTAATATTTCATTTCAATACTAAGAATGATACAAAGGATTGGGTATATAACCCCAATGTAGATTAACAACACAAAGTACATGTCTCCGTATGTGAACTTCATCATAGGGAACACAAGTGCGATGAGTGTTAAGACGATGAGTACGAAGGCGATGTAAACCATGTTGAAGATGATCCTTCTTGGTTTCGGTTGGGATAGGATGGAGAAGAAGATGAAGTTTTGAATGAGAGGGAATTTTTGAAATTGGAAAATTTGAAAAAGTGAGGATTAGATAAAGTGGGCGTCGAGTGGAATATTTATAGGGAAGGAGGAATTTTTGAAATTCGTGTTTTGTTTTATTATTGGATTAAATGAAATAAATCATAAGTTTTATATACTACGACTTTAGACGAGAAATAAAACACGTATGTGAGAAAAAAAAAGGCTTCCTAATGAAGCTTCATGTAAAACATGTAATTGCACGAAGGATAATCATATAAATACCTAAATAGGTATACTTAATTATCAAGCAAAGTAAAGAGAAAATCATACCTCTAGCACACTTAGGAATGTCTTTACAAATGACACAGCAAATGTCACTTAGACGATTCCCGCTCCTTTGCGTTTAAGATACCTTTTTAAGGAAGGTATTCTTGTTACCAAGCGACTCCTAAAGCTTGGTGGGTATGAGCTTTGACTAATCAACATGACAAAGAAGATTAGTGCAATTAATTGAAAAAGTAAATAAGAAAAATGTTGTTATCAAATCAACATCCAAACATATAGTTTTAAAAGACATGGTGTTTGTTTTTTATGAAAAACCTTCTTTGTAGTTTTCAATTAACCATGGATCGTATCAAGGTTTTTAAAGTACAATATACTTCAATAAACTTGGTAACGAAGCTCTGATGCCAATTGTGGAAAACTAGAAGGGGGGGGGGGTTGAATAGTTTTGCCAATTAAAACTTCCTTTTAAACTCTTTAGATCGACTTATGTCAATCTATTTGGATGTGTGTGTTGGATGTTGATAAACAAGCATATAAAGGTAAGTAATGAAAAGATAAGAGTAAGAAGCACAAAATCACAACACGAGTATTTATAGTGGTTCGGCTACAAGGACACCTTCCTTACCCTACTCCACTCCCCGAGTCACCTACTCGAGAGTTCGTAATCACTACACCAATCTCCTTATGGCGGAGAAGCCTTCACAACGTCGCCTACTGATGAGTGTGTAAATACTCATCATTTTTGGTTAAATCTGAACTGCAAAACACTTAAAAATGCTCAGAAATGCATCAAAACACTGAAAATATTCCAAAATTGCATTTTATATGTTTCAGATGCAAAATGTTTAAAATCAGATGAAAAATGAGCTAAGTTTGCATAATTGGCAGTTTCAGTCCCCCAAGTTTCAAAAATTGTCGGAAATAGTCCCTGAGCACATAATTTCAAAATAAAAATCACCAAAGGTCCTTTTTAAATCATAAGTTATCAAAATTAGTCCTTTGGTGAAAAATATCTAAAGTTTTGAGAAATTACAAAATTGGTCCTTCATGTTTAAAAATTGGCAAAAGTGGTCCTTGGAAAATTGGAAAATGTCAAGTTTGGTCCTTGTACTTTTGGAGCTTGTCACTTTTAGCCCTTGGAGCAACTTTGATGAAATGGCAGCCATGGTCCCTTGTTTTTCAGAATTTACACTAATGGTCCCTATGATTATTAAACCCCTTTTGACCTTTTGGCCTTGTCAATAACCAATTGTGACCCTGCCATTCCTTTGGACCCCCTGTCATTAACACTTTGGACCCCCCTTTATATTAAATCCCAGTCAAACACCTTTTGACTCTCTTTTCCCTCCCACTCACGGGATACACCTCCATCATCATCCCTACTGCCTGCAACTCCACCTGCTAACACTCAACCCCCCACCTCCATCATCATCCCTACCCTCCACCTCACCCCACTCCAAGGATGCATTTAATGCACCTTCTACCAAACACTCTGCCCTCTCCAGATGTTAAAAACATTTTGGCGCCAAAACCACTTAAACGGCCAAGATTGCTTCAACCAATCCAAGGGCCAAGTTTTATTGCTGGGATTTAAAGAGAGAGAGGAGATAAGTCACATGGGTGTATAAAAGACCAAGAGGAAGCAACAATAAGAGAGCACTTAGTTTAATTTTCAAAATGTATTTCGTTTTTAAATTTCTTAAGTCTTAATGAATTCTTAGTTGTATTTTCAAGTTACATTGTACCAAGTTAACTTATTTCAGTGTATTGCAACTTATTTCAAGTATCAATTCAAGTTAATGTTATAATTTCATATTTTTGTGCACTGTTGAATTTTTCAGTTTCCAAATCTTATGAACAAGCTCTTAGTAACTTGTTTTTAAGCTCAAACAAGCTTGTATAAGCTTGTTATAGCTTTCTGTAAGCTTGTCTTTAAGTTTCTAGCAACTTTGGATATTGGTCAACAAAAGTCAACTTGGAGCAAAAATGGTATGAAAAGGGGGTAATGGTTGATGCAGAGCATGGATTTGGAATGATAATGGGTTGAGTTTGGATCTGGTTTGGGGTGATAACAGTTGTAGGTAGTTGTTTCTGATCTTTGTTAGCATGCCATAGTGGCAGGACAAATGTAAGTCCACATCTGTTTCAAGTTCTTAATAAGTAGAATAATTGTTAGTAACTGTTGTTTGTTGATGTTTAATGTAGTGTAGTTATTGATTTCCTGCTTGTTTAATTGATAGTTATCATTGTTTTGTCTTAAATAATCACTGCTACATTACTATTTTAAGTCTGCACATTTTAGATCAAATCTGCATCATCATCATTAGCAGTTACAGTTGTAGATCTTGCTTTAATCAGTTGTTATAATGATATTTAGATCTGATTTGGCAGTTTTCATGGATTAGCTGTAAGGATTTTAAGAGTAAGTTACATATCAGTTAGTATAACTAGTGTTTGGATCATGAGGGTAATCTGTGCTTAAGGACTGATTAGAGGTTAAGCTCTGTTGCTAGAGTCTCAGTTCGGTTCATTATAGCCTATTGAATGTGTCATTTGAATATTAGAGCAGTTAAAGTCAAATTTACATTTAGACTGATTTCATATTGCATAACAGTTAGTGTAGATTTGATTAAACTTGCATTTTAGGTGTAGAATCATATAAGTTAGCTTTACTTGGTCTCACTTTATCATAAATCACTAGTATCACTTGATTTTTATAGATCTAATCTCAATTTAGTCAACTTTGCATATCTGTTTTTAAAAGTCAAAATTGCTCAAAACAGTTTTTATCAAAACTTGCAGGTCTTGCACAGTGCTTATTTTTTATATTTAGAAGCTCAAATTTGGTTTATAAACTCTTTGCTAGGTGGGCTTGAGTCCCACATTTCTGTTTTTCACTTTGGCTGATTAGAAAAGCCTGTGCATAAGCTCAAACAGTAGGAGGTCAAAAGCTGTTTGGATTAAAGTAGCAGTTAGCTCATTTCTTGATTAGAGAATCATTAGAGGTTAGGAGTAGTGATAATTAGTTGCTTTAAGCCTATCTTAGCATAACTTAGTTTCAGTTACAGTTTGGTAGCTTAATTCACTGTTTTGCTTATTTTAAAGTGCTTATTTTGTAGCAGTTTGCACTACAGCTCTTATTTCTCTCACATAAGCCCATGTTTTTATATTTTTCATAGCTTTAGAATAACATTTTAGAATTTTCCTGAGTTTTTCACAATTTTTAGTTACTGTTTGCTATTTTTCTCAATTTAAAACAGTTTTTAATCACTTTTAAATAGCTTTTATTGCAAATAATTAAGAAAAAGTTCCAAAAAATAATTTTTCAATTTTCCCTGTTTAAGAAAAATATAAAAAGCATAAAAAAGATTTTTCCTTATTTTTCCCCTTTTATTTGGTAATTTTCACCATTTAAATTAGATTTAAATAGTTTTAAACTAGTAGAAAATAGAAAAACAATCAAAAAATTACAAAAATAGTCTTGAAAATTCTTTTTTGTTATTTTAGATTTTTCCAAGTCATAATTTTATTTTTCTAGCTTTATTTCATATTTTCTTGTATTTTAGTCTAATATTAAATAGTTAAAAATAGTTTTTAATTAATAATAATTAGATAAATAGTTGTAAAAATAATTTTCTTTTTCTATAAATTTTCTTTTATCATTAGGTTTGTAAAAATATCATTTTCATATTTTTAGGACTAATACTGCTTCAGTTTCATATTTTCATTTGTACGTTACGTAGTTTTAAATTAAGTTTTATAAAAACATAAAAACAAAACATCATTTTAAAAATAGTGATAGAGTTTATTTAATATTTTTTTTATCTTTTTAATTTTCTTTAATTTGCATTTAAGCCCCTTTAGTTTATGAGCTTTTCCTGTAGTTAAAATAATTCAAATCCTTTTTTCTGTTCAAATCTCTCGATCACTATTCGTTTGGTGATTCTTCGCATAGCTCGCTGGGACATAACGACCCGGGGAAACACTATACTCCCCTGATCTTCATTGAGTTTGCTTCTGAACCGTTTTAAGTTTCTTACGGTCGGCCATTCACAAGTGGCCGGCTTGAGTGAGAAAACTTGACGTTTGGGAGCGAATCAAATTTTTGGCGCCGCTGCCGGGGAGCTGTGCTGATTATCTTCCGTCTAGCAGATTAGTGATTTGAATATTCACTCCTTGTTTATACCATCTGTATGTGTTTATATTTTCTTTTAAAAATCAAAAATCCAAAAAGATTTTCTTTCTTATTTTTACAAAATGTTTATCCAAAAATAAAAAAATATCCATCTTTACCCTCTCACATCTTTGATTCTTCATCCCTACTCCTCATGACCATTTGATTCTCTTCTTAACCCTCTATATGTTTAATTCTAATGGCGACGATCATCTTCGGTGTATGGAAAAGGATCAACATCATTGTCACAAATACGTGTGTGAGCGGTGTGGAAGGCCTAGTTCAAGCGAATTTTGCGATTTGTGCGATTTGTGCGAATTATCCATCAAAAAGTATTTTCAAAGTTATTTCGACCCCACGCCACATCCCGAAATACGTTCTAATGTTGACGAACCCGTTCGAATGTTAGTGTTACCTCAAGCACCCACCGAGGGTTACGAGGACAATCTCTTTGAATTTAGAGCCCGTAATCTAATTGAACAAATTCAAGCCGATGAAAAAAGGTCGAGAATCAGAATTGATTACGATGAACCCGTTCAAACACCGGTGACTAGCAAGAATGACTTGCCTAATCTTCACGTTTCTCAAGAATCAGAACCGGAGACCATAACGGAAGTGGTGGAAATTGCTAGCTCTCAGAGCACACCACTTGTCCCACCTCCTGATTTTTCAAAATGTTCTTTGAGACTTGATAGTCATTCAGATCACCATGTTGGTTTTTTTGATTCTTTGGATAAACTGATTCCTTCTCATAACTCTCAAATGAGATCTTTTATTCCTTGTGTCGGTTGTGGTGAGCCTCTTTTTGGTTCACCCTGTCGTTGGTGTACGTGTGTACAATGTGGTAATGATATTCATAACGGGAGTTGTTTGTTTTGTGGTTCGAGGAATTCATTTGATTATGATCCTAATCCGAACTCATTTAACGACCCCTCATACTTTTCCGATTACCCACCACAGCCCGACCTATCTTCATATAATCAACATACCTGTTGTGAATTTTGTGGAGGTCCTCACCTAGGATTTGAGTGTCAATCCGGAAACACGTTTGTCTATGAACAGTTTTCCAGTGATGCTCAGAACTTTGGTTATGACCAATATCCATATAATTCACCAGTCCAGACTCAACAGTTTTACTGTTGTGAGTACTGTGGAGGTCCCCACTTCAGCTCTGATTGTCAAATAGGGAATCCATTTCCTTGTAACAATCATGACTCTCACAGGTTTGACAATTGCCAACCTCCACAGCACCATACGGTTCAAACTCCGCCTGAGCCGTTGTCTCAAGAAATTTCCCAAGATCTTGAAACCGTAATGAAAACACTTGATGATATGATTAGTAACTTTAAGAATCAAGTGAGTAGTGAAAAGACCATGGGAGAATTGCTGGCCGAAGAACGAGAAAAACGAGAGGCCCGCAAATCTAGGGAAGAATTATTAGTCCTAGAGCATGCAGCTCTAAGGCGTTCCCAATTTCTCAAGGCAGCTCTATATGACGATGACGAGGAGAGTTTTTATCCTTTTAAAGATAATATTTCTCAACTCCCTCAGTCAGTTGATATCCCAGCAGTTGAGATTCCATCTCAAACAACTGCTATCACACCCGAAGCTCCCACTCACTCTCTGAGCATGGGGGACGAGCATCTTGACACTGTTCCTGAAAAGGAATCAGACGAATTCATAAAGTCTAGTGTTGAGAACCTTGTCCCAATCCCAAGAGAGTCACAGGGAATTCTTGATCATGTGTGTGATATCCCTCCTCCTCTTGTCTTCCAAAATGATCATGTTGAGATGTTCTCCGATTCTAATGATGACGATTCGTTATCTTGTGGAGACATCCTTTATGTGGAAGATTTACCTTCTGAGCTTGTTAGCTTAGAAGAAGAGAATGATGAAGTTACTGACACTGAAATCAAAGATGAAACTCTTCGTCTTACATTATTGAATGTCAGTCTTCTCATTTCTAAAATCGAGGCTTTCAAAGAGAAACCAATTTCATCTCCTATCCCCATTAAGGGTAGTGACATTCTTTCCGATGATTCTAATCCGGAAATGAAAGCCTTCTGTTTTGATAATATGGGAGAGAAGATTAGTGGCAGTACCACTTTTCATTCTCATAACTCTCTCCCCAATTATGAATCATTTACATTGGAGGAGTTCACCAGTGAACCTACTCATATCAATTCTGAATATGATTCATTCACCTTCATGGAGTTCTCAGATGAACTCACTCATATCATATCTCCGCCGGAGTATGATAATTTCTACTTTGATCTAGACACTCCTATAATATGTCTTGATCAAGCAAGCTTAACTGATGAGATTCATGAAACTATGAATTCTCCTATTGAGGATGAAGAGTTAGTCATGATTCTATCATGATTTTCTTTCTTTTCTTCATATATTCTGTCACTTCTCCTGTTCTTCACTCCTTCGGGAATGAAGACACTATCTTTGACCCCGGCATTTTCATTTATCATTTTTGAGCCGGTTCTCTCTATATCTCATCGGTGTGGAACTTTCGCGTGCTTCAAATGTTTATCCAAACATTTTGAATGAAAGTCCGATGGAGATTGTCTCTTCCACTTATTTCCCCATGAACAAATTAATTCGGGGTCGAGTCAAGCTAGCGACTCGGTAATAAAAAACAGTAGCTAAACATGGGTTTTCACCCATGTGTACCACCCTAGTGTGGGGGAGTTGCCCCACATGTTATGTATATATATAAGTTTTCTAAAAAAAAAAAAAAAAAAAAAAAAAAAAAAAAAAAAACTTTCAAAATAATGGCCGTGGTATTTCCCTTTCACATTCTTTGTTTCGGCATAACCGCCGGTACTTTGAATATTGAGGGCAATATTCATTTCTAAGTGTGGGGGGGGGGGGAATTCTCACGAATTTTATCATGTAATTATACCGCCTAATTCCCCCGTTTTTGGCCAAATTTTTTTTGGAGTAAGTGTTTTACACTTACTCAATGGGTTATCAGTCCGCCATGTCTAAAAAACAAAAGGATTGGCTAATCCAGGAGCAAACGGCTCTTGGTAAAGATATCTCAAATCCGTTGACGGCTTGCAATTTGCCCAAAATTGTATGGTATTCAACTCACCATATCCTAAAAAGTGAAGAGTTGGCTAGCCCGCAAGTTTATGGCTTGTGGTAAAGGCAGTGGAAAAACCATAATTGGTAATCAGCTCACCAAAGATAATATTGATAATTTATCTAAGAGTTGGCTAGTCCAGAGCAAACGGCTTCTGGTAAAGACAAATCAAATCCGTTGGAAGCTGGTGGTTTGCTCAAAATCACATGGTTATCAGTGTACCATGGTTCTTACTTGAACTGAAACATTTGGCTACTCCAGAAGTAATGGCTTTTGGTAAAGAGATTCAAATCCATTAAGTTTTTCTCAAAAGATTGCTAGGGACTAGCAATAGTTTAGTGTGGGGATTGATGAGTGTGTAAATACTCATCATTTTTGGTTAAATCTGAACTGCAAAACACTTAAAAATGCTCAGAAATGCATCAAAACACTGAAAATATTCCAAAATTGCATTTTATATGTTTCAGATGCAAAATGTTTAAAATCAGATGAAAAATGAGCTAAGTTTGCATAATTGGCAGTTTCAGTCCCCCAAGTTTCAAAAATTGTCGGAAATAGTCCCTGAGCACATAATTTCAAAAGAAAAATCACCAAAGGTCCTTTTTAAATCATAAGTTATCAAAATTAGTCCTTTGGTGAAAAATATCTAAAGTTTTGAGAAATTACAAAATTGGTCCTTCAAGTTTAAAAATTAGCAAAAGTGGTCCTTGGAAAATTGGAAAATGTCAAGTTTGGTCCTTGTACTTTTGGAGCTTGTCACTTTTAGCCCTTGGAGCAACTTTGATGAAATGGCAGCCATGGTCCCTTGTTTTTCAGAATTTACACTAATGGTCCCTATGATTATTAAACCCCTTTTGACCTTTTGGCCTTGTCAATAACCAATTGTGACCCTGCCATTCCTTTGGACCCCCTGTCATTAACACTTTGGACCCCCCCTTTATATTAAATCCCAGTCAAACACCTTTTGACTCTCTTTTCCCTCCCACTCACGGGATACACCTCCATCATCATCCCTACTGCCTGCAACTCCACCTGCTAACACTCAACCCCCCACCTCCATCATCATCCCTACCCTCCACCTCACCCCACTCCAAGGATGCATTTAATGCACCTTCTACCAAACACTCTGCCCTCTCCAGCTGTTAAAAACATTTTGGCGCCAAAACCACTTAAACGGCCAAGATTGCTTCAACCAATCCAAGGGCCAAGTTTTATTGCTGGGATTTAAAGAGAGAGAGGAGATAAGTCACATGGGTGTATAAAAGACCAAGAGGAAGCAACAATAAGAGAGCACTTAGTTTAATTTTCAAAATGTATTTCGTTTTTAAATTTCTTAAGTCTTAATGAATTCTTAGTTGTATTTTCAAGTTACATTGTACCAAGTTAACTTATTTCAGTGTATTGCAACTTATTTCAAGTATCAATTCAAGTTAATGTTATAATTTCATATTTTTGTGCACTGTTGAAATTTTCAGTTTCCAAATCTTATGAACAAGCTCTTAGTAACTTGTTTTTAAGCTCAAACAAGCTTGTCTTTAAGTTTCTAGCAACTTTGGATATTGGTCAACAAAAGTCAACTTGGAGCAAAAATGGTATGAAAAGGGGTAATGGTTGATGCAGAGCATGGATTTGGAATGATAATGGGTTGAGTTTGGATCTGGTTTGGGGTGATAACAGTTGTAGGTAGTTGTTTCTGATCTTTGTTAGCATGCCATAGTGGCAGGACAAATGTAAGTCCACATCTGTTTCAAGTTCTTAATAAGTAGAATAATTGTTAGTAACTGTTGTTTGTTGATGTTTAATGTAGTGTAGTTATTGATTTCCTGCTTGTTTAATTGATAGTTATCATTGTTTTGTCTTAAATAATCACTGCTACATTACTATTTTAAGTCTGCACATTTTAGCTCAAATCTGCATCATCATCATTAGCAGTTACAGTTGTAGATCTTGCTTTAATCAGTTGTTATAATGATATTTAGATCTGATTTGGTAGTTTTCATGGATTAGCTGTAAGGATTTTAAGAGTAAGTTGCATATCAGTTAGTATAACTAGTGTTTGGATCATGAGGGTAATCTGTGCTTAAGGACTGATTAGAGGTTAAGCTCTGTTGCTAGAGTCTCAGTTCGGTTCATTATAGCCTATTGAATGTGTCATTTGAATATTAGAGCAGTTAAAGTCAAATTTACATTTAGACTGATTTCATATTGCATAACAGTTAGTGTAGATTTGATTAAACTTGCATTTTAGGTGTAGAATCATATAAGTTAGCTTTACTTGGTCTCACTTTATCATAAATCACTAGTATCACTTGATTTTTATAGATCTAATCTCAATTTAGTCAACTTTGCATATCTGTTTTTAAAAGTCAAAATTGCTCAAAACAGTTTTTATCAAAACTTGCAGGTCTTGCACAGTGCTTATTTTTTATAATTAGAAGCTCAAATTTGGTTTATAAACTCTTTGCTAGGTGGGCTTGAGTCCCACATTTCTGTTTTTCACTTTGGCTGATTAGAAAAGCCTGTGCATAAGCTCAAACAGTAGGAGGTCAAAAGCTGTTTGGATTAAAGTAGCAGTTAGCTCATTTCTTGATTAGAGAATCATTAGAGGTTAGGAGTAGTGATAATTAGTTGCTTTAAGCCTATCTTAGCATAACTTAGTTTCAGTTACAGTTTGGTAGCTTAATTCACTGTTTTGCTTATTTTAAAGTGCTTATTTTGTAGCAGTTTGCACTACAGCTCTTATTTCTCTCACATAAGCCCATGTTTTTATATTTTTCATAGCTTTAGAATAACATTTTAGAATTTTCCTGAGTTTTTCACAATTTTTAGTTACTGTTTGCTATTTTTCTCAATTTAAAACAGTTTTTAATCACTTTTAAATAGCTTTTATTGCAAATAATTAAGAAAAAGTTCCAAAAAATAATTTTTCAATTTTCCCTGTTTAAGAAAAATATAAAAAGCATAAAAAAGATTTTTCCTTATTTTTCCCCTTTTATTTGGTAATTTTCACAATTTAAATAGTTTTAAACTAGTAGAAAATAGAAAAACAATCAGAAAATTACAAATATAGTTTTGAAAATTCTTTTTTGTTATTTTAGATTTTTCCAAGTCATAATTTTATTTTTCTAGCTTTATTTCATATTTTCTTGTATTTTAGTCTAATATTAAATAGTTAAAATAGTTTTTAATTAATAATAATTAGATAAATAGTTGTAAAAATAATTTTCTTTTTCTATAAATTTTCTTTTATCATTAGGTTTGTAAAAATATCATTTTCATATTTTTAGGACTAATACTGCTTCAGTTTCATATTTTCATTGTACGTTACGTAGTTTTAAATTAAGTTTTATAAAAACATAAAAACAAAAACATCATTTTAAAAATAGTGATAGCGTTTATTTAATATTTTTTTTATCTTTTTAATTTTCTTTAATTTGAATTTAAGCCCCTTTAGTTTATGAGCTTTTCCTGTAGTTAAAATAATTCAAATCCTTTTTTCTGTTCAAATCTCTCGATCACTATTCGTTTGGTGATTCTTCGCATAGCTCGCTGGGACATAACGACCCGGGGAAACACTATACTCCCCTGATCTTCATTGAGTTTGCTTCTGAACCGTTTTAAGTTTCTTACGGTCGGCCATTCACAAGTGGCCGGCTTGAGTGAGAAAACTTGACGTTTGGGAGCGAATCACCTACCCTTTTTCCGGTGCTAGGCTAACCACCGGGTTCTTTCACTCCAAGGTGAACCAAACCTACACAATGTCGCCTACCCTTTATAAGGTACTAGGCTAAGTACCTAGTTCTTTCACTCCAAGGTGAACTACACCTTCACAACGTCGCCTACCCTTTATTAGGTACTAGGCTAAGCACCTAGTTCCATTGCAATGGAGGAACTACTATCACACTACACCAACGACTAATCCCAAAGGAGATCTACTCCTTTACAACATCATCAAGGATATCAATATCCTTGGATCTAATGCTAGTCTATCTAGTACATCGAAACACACCATATCGAATGTACATCTAAGGCACCTTTCACTAATGCCTTTGACTAGATCTACAAGACACCTTTCACTAATGTCTTGTGTCTTCACTTCTAAGCACCTTTCACTAATGCTTCTTTGTCTTGACTTCTAAGCACCTACCACAAGTGCTTATCCTATAGACGATAGATACCCTTCACTAATATCTTCGTCTTTACACTTGAGACATCTTTCACTAATGTCTTCAACACTACACTTCTTTGAAGAAAGAAAGGAATCATCAACAAGAAGACTTTAGTAGCCTTGATGATGAGGAAGCATGGCAACTCATGGACTTGAGCTTGCTCGACTTCAAAGGTGGTGATCTTGCCTTTAAGAGGAACCTAAAAGATCACACAAAAACAAAACTACAAACATAGATCTCTTGGATCTGAGGTTAGAAAGTTTATAACTCAGGGAGAAAGTGTGTTAGAAAGAGGTGAGAAATAATGAAGAAATGGCTCACTATTTATAGAGGAAAAATCCTACTGTTCCCCGGATCCCACGGATCCCTACCACAAGGGATCCTTCTAGCACAAAGCTAGGGATCCGTGGAATGCTCCTCTTTGCCCATGGGTATTTTGGTTATGGGTCATGGGTTGAACCATGTATATTTGGCTAGATACAATGTATCTTTAAGTGCAATGCACTTAGTCACTTGGGTATGGGTTGATCCATGAATTATGGATATTATCCATGTGTGATATAAGCATGATGTCATGCAATGGGTTAAGGGTCAAGATCCATGGGTTATGGGCTTTGGGTTGTACCCAACTACATTCAATGTATTTGCCCAATGGGTTGTGATACTTAAGTTTCTACCCATTTATATTACCCAATATACTACATACTAGTTATGTGTATATTTTATCCAAATATGTAAACACTAGTTGTTGTACATATGAATTACTAAATCATAAAATCACTTATACTTGTTTTAGTGTTTTATGTGAAAATGTGAATATGTTAGAAACTATTAGTTCAAACCATTTACGTATTTTATTTGTTTCGTTAACATGATTTTACGTTTGTTATCGACAAAGCATTAGAAGATCGTAAAATATAAATAAACGTTTTTACGGCTTATTTGTATTAACATATCACATGTTTCCGCTGCTCAACCTGATAAAATTCCAATACCTGATACACCTGAAACCACATCAACAACCGTTGCTGCAGATGCACCACCGCTTGAGTCCCCAACAACAGTAGAACAAACTACTTCAAATTACAACGAAACATCTGATGATCCACTTAATCAAGAAGTACCCTAATAACGCTCAAATTATACATGTTTCTATATGCGTCATCTATGCTTTTATGCATGTATATTGATGAATTATATGAACTTTCGATACTTAATAGATTTTATATGTTATTATAGGTTCATGGTACGTGTCGTGGAAGAAACGAACGAAAAGATAAAGATTTGAAGCTTAAAACGAAGAATGAAACTCAAGTTCAATACGTGCCGACACCTGACCACTGTTTTGGCGATATCTTGAGCATACAGACTCCGTTTGATCCCCTATTCATGGCCACAGAAAGAGGAAACAATTTTCTACAACTTTGGTCTAGTGTAACCCCCGTAACCAGCGTTCTTCTATGAAAGATTGGCAATCTTTTAGTTCTGATCCAAATTAGCATGCATTTAGTCACTCTGTGACCGATCATATACCATCTAGCTTCCTACCCAAGTGTTAGATAACTTATATAAACCCTCCAAATGTCTAGAAAACATACAAGAACATATACAAATCAATTGGAGAAGAGGAAGGAGTGGTGAGGATCCTATGATCCAAACACCCTTTAATCATAGCGTACCACCAAACATTCCTCTACCTTACCACCACTGATCCACCACCATTCTCAGGCCCTAAAACTTATAATCTCAGACCCTAAACATATCATACATTGAAGGTTAGACGATTCACACTAAATCACTCTAATTCATTTACCAGAAACCTTGTTAGCAAATACACCATTTGGCGATGTGTTGCTGAATTTCCAAGGAACACGTGACATGTTTCGGGGTATCTCAGTAACATTTGGTTATTGGATGATCATGGATAGTGAGGTTGTTTGGACTAGTGCTCGGATTAGATAGAAATAATAGTCTTGGTTCATTGTTCTCGTATTAATTTCATAAACGACTTTGGCAATCTTCTTTACTCATTATAATGAATAAGCTACTGAATGTTTTGTGTTTGTGATGTTGGAATATTGTTTGGTTATGATATAGTGAATTCTTGTTCGTTTGGTATTGTGAAACATGATATAGTATTTGGACGATTTTGCTATCACTTGTGATTATGCATATGTATGGATTCAATATTATCTTTGCTTGGACCTCGTTTATCCTTTGATTGATTATTGCAACTATCATAGGTCGAAAGGGTGAGCTGCAATAGTTAGTTTTGTGTCATCCGTTTATAATGATGCAATGCCTTACTTGTGAGAATTTTTGAGTAAATTGATAAATGAACTAAGTTGAAGTAGTGTTTAATACCTAACCTTTATGTTGACCGACCAGGTTAGGAGGGATTATTATGTATGCATATTCGATATAAACCATTATTAATGCACTGGTAATAACGTAGTCTAAAGGCCGAAAGGATTCTATGTTGTTAATAGTAGAAATGCTTGTTGCGTTAATACACCCTTAATTGTGACTTGCATGATTTGTTTATATACATTTTTGCACTGTCTATATCTATTGTATTATGTGGATCATACCTTCACAAGGATGGTTACTTTTTTGACACCTTGCTTTACTCACACGTTTAGGCCATTTGATATGTGACAATTGAATTGGCTTTTCTATTGATAACCAATCTGTGAATTGCTACAAATCCCTTGGGAAGACCTGGTCGTACCTAAAACCTTTACTATAAACGGGGGTTATACTTTACCCGTATGTTTTGTGTATTGAGGAATCGGTAGAACTAGTATTATAAATTTAAAGTTTCGAAACACATCAAAGTTTTTGACGCCGCTGCCGGGAATTTGTCTTAGTTGTATTCAGATTGTTGCAAGTCTTGTGCATCTTACGTGTGTTCTTGTGTTTGAAATATCTTGAAATCTGTGATAAAACTGTCTTCTGTTGCTGCAAGTTCGCCGCACTTCACTTGAAGTGCGCCGCACTTCCCCTGTTCTCGTTTCCAATTTTGCAGATAAATTTTGTAAGTACGACGGTTCTAACACCAAGGTCGGCGAACTTCTGTCCTGTGATCAAAAGGTAACGCTGATTAATTTCAGTAGTAACACAAAAACCCCAAAATGCTAGATTCAGGTATGCAATCATTTGAAATCATGTTTTATCTGATTATACACCTTGTAAATTTGTGAATACTTAGTGTGTCATTCAAAATGATAAAAACCAAAAATATTTTATTTCTAAATTATTTTTGCTTTCTCTTTGTTTATTATGTTTATGGCATGTTGTGGTAATATAATAAGCCATGTGTTTGTTTGTTTGTTAAGTTTTCTGTTTATATTGCATATGTTAAAATTAAAAAGTTAGAAAGTTTGCTATAAGTACGTCGCACTTCTGCTAAAGTAAGCCGGACTTTTTGCTTCAACAGTAAAAAAATCGATTCTTTATCATTATAGTTTTCTTTCATGGTTTTTCTGTTTTATGTTTGCATATAGTATGCATTTGTGTTTGTTTGTGTGTTAAGTGTTTGCATTTGAATTATGTAAAAATGTTAAAAACTATAAAAATCTAAAAAATTTCTTGTTTTTCCTTTCATTTTTTTGTGTGCTTGTCTGATTTTGTATGTTTGTGTGTTTGATTTTATTGTTTGTGTGCTAAATTGTTTTTTACGAACTTTGTGGGTGTGATCACTGTAAACCCTCACGAGACTATAACTCGTCTACTCGGGCCACCATGGGGTTTAAAGGCTTGTTGCATACACTAAATGCAACCGTGTTGCCTACGAAAGTGTGCTTTATCATTTTACGTTTCATTGTAGTTTTATTTTGCAGATTTATTAAGTAGAGCTTGGGTTAATGGTATCTTACACTTGGGGAGAAGACATATTTTGATCGGTATATTATATATGGTTGAAGTTCACATGCTTATGTTGGCGTTCTATTCAACATTCCACCTTTTGGAATTCAACCAAGAACTTACGAACCCCGGGAAGTTTCGTTTCTCTTATATTTATGTTTGTCATTTATCATATTTTAAGTTATTTTCTAATTACGTATATTGGTTAACTTAAGTGTGGGAGGAAAATGAGACTCATTATTATATTGATTAAAATTTATGTTTGTCCTTTTATCTTATCTATTTTAAATTTTATCATTTAGGTGAATATATTAGAATAAAACATAGTAAATAAATAAAGTTTTTGAAATAAGAGATATGTCGATTAATAGAGCAGATCCGACTCGGGATCGATGACATTACTTGCGAATTTATAACCATTACCACTAAATGTGAGGATTTCGAGCCTACATCGACATATGTCTTTTATGCTTGATTTCTTTGTTTATGAGTGTGCCAGTGATTATTTGATTTTAGAACTTGTGCTTGAAATCATTATGAGACCGTAGTGAGATCACATTCGTGTGATATAGGTATTTATATGTGATAAAGAGGCAATTAGGATTTAACCCAAATGGCCTTTCCATTTAACATATTATTCATTCTTTAGATAATTACACTGATTAGCTATCCACCCAATAAACCCTTCTGTAGCACTCACCTTTAGTGCTAGAAACTCATAGTTTAACCTGCATAGCCATTGTTTTCATTTCTTACATCCACTATAAAAATTACAAAAATATACAACTTTAGCCTAACCTTAAACTTTGTCGAAAGTATAATGGTTGGTTGCTTGTTGCTTGGTACGGTTGGTTAATTTTTGATTAATAGTTTGTTCGCACTTTGTTATGGGTGTTGTGCCATTTCAACAAAGATGAAGATGCGCAACTTCTACTTTGTATTTTTTATTGTGTATGCTTATATTAAGTGTGGGAGAATTATTAGTTGTATGAGTATGATGTGAAGAGTAGAAAAAAAAATGAAAAAAAAGTAATGTGAAAAAAGGTGAATCGAAAAAAAGAGAAAAAAGAAAAAATGAATAAGAGTTGGAGTATTGATATATCATTCTTGTTCGAGTTAGATTGAAGAGGTTGAGATGTTCGATAATCTCCCAGGTTTGTGGTATGTCGTAACTAGCAACATGGGTTTCTTGGACTTTTCGATATTTCAATTTTCTTTTAAAACCAATTTCGGTAAATATTCTCATGCCTTGTCTATACCCTATTTAACCCTTAGCCTAACATTATAACCTGAATAAAAGTCCTCTTTTGGTATTTATACCTGGTGCTTATGCCACGTCGGTGCATTTTTGTTTCTTATACGAACATATGGTAATTTAATGAATCATGTTTGAGCAATTGAGTGTGATTTCCCTTTTAACCTCTATTACATTATATATGAGTGTTTGAGTGAATTATACTTTCCTTATTCGTGAGGTGCTTAGTCATGTTATTGTAGCTCAAGAATCATCGGGTATTGTCAAACATCTCTGTTTTCGCATATTCAAAAATCCAAAAATATTTTTCAAAATCTACTTTTTGTAAAGCTTATTTGCTCGAGGACAAGCAAAACCCTTAAGGGTGGGAGGGTGCTTGCGCTTCTTGCGATTTATTATAAAAAGCAAAAAAATTTTGTGATAGTTTCATAACATTAAAATTTTTTCTTTCATATTGTCATTTAGATATTTCTTTTTATTTTTCTTTTCTTAGATTTGCTTGAGGGCAAGCAAAGATTTAAGTGTGGGAGGATTTGATAACGCTCAAATTATACATGTTTCTATATGCGTTATCTATGCCTTTATGCTTATATATTGATGAATTATATGAACTTTCGATACTTAATAGATTATATATGTTATTATAGGTTCATGGTACGTGTCGTGGAAGAAACGGAAGAAAAGATAAAGATTTGAAGCTTAAAATGAAGAATGAAACTCAAGTTCAATACGTCCCAACACATGTCCACTGGTTTGGTGATATCTTGAGCATACGGACTCCGTTTGATCCCCGTTCGCGGCCACAAAAAGAGGAAACAATTTTCTACAATCTTAGTCTGGTGTAACCCCCGTAACCGACGATCTTCTATTAAAGACCGACGATCTTTTGTGTCTGATCCAGATCATTGTGCCTTTATTTACTCTGTGACCGATCATATACCATCTAGCTTCGTCCCCAAGTGTTAGATAACTTATATAAACCCTAAAAAATGTCCAGGAAACATACAAGAACATATACAAATCAATTGGAGAAAATGAAGGAGTGGTGAGGATCCTTGGATCCGATGATCCGAAAACCCCTTTAATCCTAGCGTACCACCAAACATTCCTCTACCTTACCACCACTAATCCACCACCATTCTTGTTGGAATCACTCCTAACTTATATTTCAAGTGTTAGTCATTTATATGTAATAGGTTGCTTAAACTAGGCTTTTAAGTTAACATTTAAGGCTAGGCTCATGTAGAAAGCCCATGAGCCTATGCCAAAGCCCAACAATGAAGGAAGGGACTAGATGTTTTGCCCTAGCTCCCTTTCCCTATAAATAATGTTGTAAACCTTCACTTGAAGGTTGGTTGTTCATTTCATAATACATCTACGCATAAACTTTCTCCATATTCATACGTGTGTGTTTGTGTGTGTTCAACCGATCACCTTCATCTCTATTTCTTACATATTGATCCTTGTGTTAACTTATGGTGACCTAACAGTGGTATCAATCGCCATCTAGTTGGGTGAAATACTTTTGTTTTTGAAGTTTGTTTCTATACGTGTGGGTTTAACGCTATACATCTTTCATACGCATAAAGCTTTGATTTTTACACTTGTAAACTCAAGATTCTTGTGGTTTAAGGTTTATTTAGTGTTAAAGTTTCAGTTTTTTGCATCAAGTTTCAAACTTTACGTGTGTAGATTAGTTTTTAAGCTTGGTTTGTTTCGTGTCTCCTTTGTTACGCGTAAGGGTGAAAGTGTTTTTAGATCATCAAGTGTAAAACCCTAAAATCGTTAACGCGTTAGAAGACCATAATGCCCTCAATCAATAATCCGAAAAATAAAACGAGCTTGTTAAGTACGTTATATGGTTGACGTTTAATTGAATTTACGTAATACCATGAATATAAATAAAAAAAAACTTACATTAGAATGAATGTAACACATTACAAGTCACAAGGATTAAATAAAATACATATTAGACATTTAAATAAAAGATGATACAACTAATATTGGCAAGTATATTATTTGGTGATTTGGTCCTTAATTCTCTCCCCATTCTCGGCAATATGAAACGCCTCAACCCTTGTGCACGCCTAAATTTATGTTCCAATTACCTTTCTAATTTGTCTCAATCACACTTTATAATACACGGGCCGATTATTTTCAAGACATTATACTTAAATTAAAAGCCCATCTAAATTGTTATATTGGAAAGTGGATTTTCTGTTTTGATGTCCCATGATATTCGACCAAACTGCTTTCCCCATATCCCATATATTCCGTATAGTACATCATGTGATAACCTCTATAAAAACAAATCTCAAAAGTGACGGCAAGAGAAAAACCTCCCATCTCCATTTATCCACTTTCTATCTTTCATTAACTTACACATTACACATTCAAATCTCTCCTTCAAACACTAAATAAGAAAAGTGACGGCTAGGTCTTTCTTCTCCCTTCCAGTCGACCACCAAGAGCAAGCATAGGATGTTCGTTTTGGTGCTGTGAACGTGGGTCTCTTATTTCGAAGGTGACTGTTTTGGTTTGGCCTGGTCGCGGGTTTAGGTTCGAATAGGCTTCTAATCGTGGTGTTGGTTCAGGGCTGATCGTGGTGTTGGTTTCGGACTAGTCGTGGGTTGTTTCGTCTTGGGTCTTGCCCTTCTTCCACTCGCACGCAGCAAAGGGTATCATCTAAAATCTTGTTTCAATGTCCTTCTTTTATATGTTTCCTTCTGTTGGTGTTGTGAGATCTCCATTCGAATGCATGCATGCTAGTAACGAGAAAACCTTTTCATAAAATGTTAACACATGTCACATAAAATCATAACTTTAACATGCTAAAAGCTTGTGTATTCGACCTGTTGTTTCCTGCTTCAATTCGACCACGGTTTTCTGTTGGAATCGATCCACATATGTGTGTCATTAAGCAATATATAAACCATAAAAACTAACCAGTTAAATGAACACGAAATGAGCCTTGAAAGCTGGAAACCCTAAGGGTCTGTTAACGAGAGAATTCTAAGATTTGATGTAAACATATGACCTTGCCTTGGTTCGCCAACCATGGGGTTGTGTGGATTGTTTGTAGGTGTCGACATGCGTGAGTAAACCTGGAATATATATGTTGCCTAGATCATGTTAGAGTGTGTTGTCTATCGTTTGTGACTGCTCACAAATCTTGGTAATGTGTGAACTATTATATGTCGCTTGTGTGAGTCTAGCTTCTGTATTCAAACCAATCAAGCACCCTTTTGATTTGATAGTAACATTAATAAACAAATCATAAAACCATGCTAGTTTATACACTTTTGACCATGACTTCACAATAGTTAAATAGTTATACAAAAGAAAGTGGCTTGACTAAATTGTCTCCTTTTTCTTTTTCTTCGGCTGACAAATAAGACCAAGCACCACCCTCTTAGATTTTTTTTAATGAGCCTAAGCCTAGATATACATTTTATATTGGCCATGCTCTATTTCTTAATAACAATATAAAGAAGAATGCATGCTCTATTTCTTGTATCCTTGTGTTGTCAACGTCTAACACAACCATATAAGCATGCTCATCATTTTTATTTATTTATTTTACACCTAGAGTTTTAGAGTCATTTTTATATTCAAAACCCCATACCATGATTCTATTATAAATGAAGACATGGCTCATTTTACTCAATCACAAAATAAACTAGCAATAAAAAATTCCTTGTGTATACTACTTGTGGTTTCGGCAGTAGGCAAAGTAAAATGGTGAAGTTCATGTGATATGCAATAATAATATTTATTAATTGAGTACAAAAGCACTACTAACTCAAATATATTATAGTAAGAACATTATCATATAACAAATGATAGTAACGTACGGATTGAGTAGTCAATCATGTATCACTAAATGATATATCATTATAAATTCGTGTAGATTCTTTGAAGAAGGGTGACTTGATATGAGTGTCCTTTCGTTGGCGTTAAGGTACAGATATTCTGACCTTATCTCTTAAGGTTTCTCATGATTCGTTTACATCCTTTGATATTAGCTTTGAACTGTTATACTTTGCTCTGAGCCTTCTTATTAGGGCTTCCCATGACTTTGCTATGCTTCCTTTGATTGGATCTCCTATGTGAACTGTTTGATTTTGAACTCTTGTGATATTTCATTGCTATGTTTTCCATTACTATTGACCCCTCTGTTACTGAACCTCGGTTATTGAACTACTGTTACTGAACCTTTGTTATTGACCTCTGTAACTGAACCTTTGATATTGAACCTCTATTACTGCACCCTTAATATTGGACTTGATATTGGACTATTGTTATGAACCTCTGAATTGTGACCTACTGATAATTGAACCTCTGATTATGATGACTTATATATTGCTACACTATGGATATTGTTTGACCCTTCAGATTTATACCCGAGCCAAATACTGTTAACTAGTCATGGAGGTACCATGACCGTGTCATTGATGCACCAATGGCATGACTCCAGTGTGTACGAGTGATGTTACACACCGTCCCTTTCTGTTATATGATTATGAGCTCGATATATATTGTTTGGCCACTACTGTTTTTGCAGGGGCGTATGGATGCATCCTAGATCTGTACTGTACTGTTACTGATATATATATTGTTCTGGTGATGTGGTGCGTGTGTGCAATACACCCCCTCACATACTGGGAGCTAGCTACTCCACTGGTTACTGAGGTCTCCCCTCCTATTGTCTGGTATTCCGAGGTCACCCCTCTGAATACGATGGTTACTGTTGATTACTGGGCTGCTATTGCCACTACTGATATTACTGTACTGTACTGTTGGCTCGGGATAGATTTCTGACAACCCTTACACTGTTGATATATATTATATTGTACCATATGTTTACCCCAACACACCATATTCTGTATTGACTGCCCGTTACTCTGTACCCTTATGTGACTTATTCTTCTACCATTCCATTCACGTACCGGGTTATTACATGATTATTGAATTTGATTGTGCTATTGCATGCCTTATGTGACTACTGTTTACCCTGCTGCGATATGATTAGTATGCGATGATTCACCTGTTGTAATCTGATTACATGTTATCCTACTGTTATGTGGCCCCTTTGATTTGTCTGGTGACCATGATAGTGTGAAATTGATTGTTGATCTGTTTATCTTGTATACTTCGTTCGGTTAATCTCGTGAACTATGACTATCCGTTAGTATCGTTATCTGCTTATTGTTGATCTGCCATGTTTACATTTCTGTTTATGCTACTGTTTGATTGAGTAAATGGTCCAACTTGTGACGTCTGGCTCGTTAATTTATTTAGTTGCTCTGCTATGTCTTTAATTCATTCGATTATAATGTTCATACTGAATTTCCTACTTGTTACGTGTGACTGCCATGCTTTGACTATTGTTAGTACTTCTGCTGATATGATACTAATTATGTTATTAACTGTAGTTACTTGACTTGTGTGATTGCCATGCTCACTTTGTAATTAGTTGCTTCCGCTAGCCTTTGGACTTCAGTTTGGTTTATATGTACTCTGACTTCCTGATTTATTGTATGCCTGGTTATTTATATGTGCTTCCGTATATGTCATCAATGTGTTATGTGCCTTGTCCTACTCTGTTATCTGTTCCTTCTGGATACCTGTATAATTGTGTTTCTGCAGGAATCCTCATCGACTCATTGTTTCCTTTCCATTGCGACATTGTTATTGTTTCCTCTGTTTCATTTCATATTTCTGATTCTGTTTAGCTTTCGTTTTGTTATATCTGTTCACTGGGCTTTTTAAGCTCAGCCGCATTTCTTTTCCTGCGGCAGGTTTTAGGTTTGAAGATGGGATTTGATGGGCTGAGAGTTGGATTATCTGAGTGGGCCAACCCTAGTTACCATATTATTTTGGACTTATTTTGAAGAGCTTTTGTTTGGAGATTTCATTTCATTTTGATATGTTATTTTTAAGTCTTCAGCTTGTAAAGATTTTAATTGTATGTTCTGATATGACACCAGAATGTGACACTTCTGCCCTTGTCGGGTTGGGGTGTTACAATTATGGTATCAGAGCTAAGGTTTCGTCTTGTTGACCTTAGGATTGACCTGTGAGGACTGGGTAGACATTAGGCTTCCGTCTGTTCTTTTCTTCTTCGATTCGTTTGATTGTCGTTCAGATTTGACTTTTATATTCGTTTGTCTTTACTGATCTGGCCTTCCTATTTTCGCATCGAATTTTGTTATTTTGTCTTCGCACATCCATTTGTCGACCGTTAGATGGAGACTACCCGTGGAGCCGAAGGTGATGGTTCCGACCCTGCATTGCTGCAACAGTCCCTGAGCTGGAGAGGTTCGTGAAGTAGAAGCCACACCCGACCGCCGTACTGCTGGAGGTATCAGGATGCTGCTGAAGGAAGCTGGACGGACCAACCAAAGATGCAAGAGACGGAGACAAGATTCAACCGGTGGCTGAGAAGGTTCATCTACTTCGTAGGATTTGGGCGCGACTTATGTTACTTCGACTTGTTGTCATGCGTTTTGAGGCGGTTTGATATCCTGTTAAGTGATTCTGATCGGTTTTGCTTTTCTTGATTTGTTCGGAACTCGTTTTGAATCGTGAAGTTTTATCGCTTAGCATTCTGGTATATCTCAGCTTTTCTTTTGGATCGTCATTAATGAGTCATGAGGAACCGTTTCGAGCAAGTTGGTGGCCTTCTTTCCTATTATATATGGTAAGTTGTTTGATGTAGTATATGTTGCATGTATGTGATCTGGTCTACTTTGGTATGTTACTTGATATCTATATGTGATATGTTTTGTTGTGATATTGGTTATGTGGCTTGTCATGACCCGGGACTGAATATGATAACAATAAGGACTTGTTATGTGATGCAAGTATTATGACGCTTGATCAACGTGATAATACCGAGATCATATAATCTGAACTTATTGAAATCATACGACATCTTGGGAAATGCCTGGGATTGGTACGTGAATGGACTAGGGCTTATATCCGTTAATTGTCACTCATCATGTTCGCTTGGAATTCTGTACCTCTTGGCGAGATTCTCACCGGCATCTGTTACGTACAAGTTTTGGTACGCTTTGGAACCGGAATCGTTATGATATGTGCGAGACTATGGATTGCTACGTCTGCCTTAAATTCGTACGTCTCCGTGCACCTTTGCGACTTCAATTTTCGAGGACGAAAATTTTTCTTTTAGAGGGGAAGAGTTGTAAAACCCTAAAATCGTTAACGCGTTAGAAGACCATAATGCCCTCAATCAATAATCCGAAAAATAAAACGAGCTTGTTAAGTACGTTATATGGTTGACGTTTAATTGAATTTACGTAATACCATGAATATAAATAAAAAAAAACTTACATTAGAATGAATGTAACACATTACAAGTCACAAGGATTAAATAAAATACATATTAGACATTTAAATAAAAGATGATACAACTAATATTGGCAAGTATATTATTTGGTGATTTGGTCCTTAATTCTCTCCCCATTCTCGGCAATATGAAACGCCTCAACCCTTGTGCACGCCTAAATTTATGTTCCAATTACCTTTCTAATTTGTCTCAATCACACTTTATAATACACGGGCCGATTATTTTCAAGACATTATACTTAAATTAAAAGCCCATCTAAATTGTTATATTGGAAAGTGGATTTTCTGTTTTGATGTCCCATGATATTCGACCAAACTGCTTTCCCCATATCCCATATATTCCGTATAGTACATCATGTGATAACCTCTATAAAAACAAATCTCAAAAGTGACGGCAAGAGAAAAACCTCCCATCTCCATTTATCCACTTTCTATCTTTCATTAACTTACACATTACACATTCAAATCTCTCCTTCAAACACTAAATAAGAAAAGTGACGGCTAGGTCTTTCTTCTCCCTTCCAGTCGACCACCAAGAGCAAGCATAGGATGTTCGTTTTGGTGCTGTGAACGTGGGTCTCTTATTTCGAAGGTGACTATTTTGGTTTGGCCTGGTCGCGGGTTTAGGTTCGAATAGGCTTCTAATCGTGGTGTTGGTTCAGGGCTGATCGTGGTGTTGGTTTCGGACTAGTCGTGGGTTGTTTCGTCTTGGGTCTTGCCCTTCTTCCACTCGCACGCAGCAAAGGGTATCATCTAAAATCTTGTTTCAATGTCCTTCTTTTATATGTTTCCTTCTGTTGGTGTTGTGAGATCTCCATTCGAATGCATGCATGCTAGTAACGAGAAAACCTTTTCATAAAATGTTAACACATGTCACATAAAATCATAACTTTAACATGCTAAAAGCTTGTGTATTCGACCTGTTGTTTCCTGCTTCAATTCGACCACGGTTTTCTGTTGGAATCGATCCACATATGTGTGGCATTAAGCAATATATAAACCATAAAAACTAACCAGTTAAATGAACACGAAATGAGCCTTGAAAGCTGGAAACCCTAAGGGTCTGTTAACGAGAGAATTCTAAGATTTGATGTAAACATATGACCTTGCCTTGGTTCGCCAACCATGGGGTTGTGTGGATTGTTTGTAGGTGTCGACATGCGTGAGTAAACCTGGAATATATATGTTGCCTAGATCATGTTAGAGTGTGTTGTCTATCGTTTGTGACTGCTCACAAATCTTGGTAATGTGTGAACTATTATATGTCGCTTGTGTGAGTCTAGCTTCTGTATTCAAACCAATCAAGCACCCTTTTGATTTGATAGTAACATTAATAAACAAATCATAAAACCATGCTAGTTTATACACTTTTGACCATGACTTCACAATAGTTAAATAGTTATACAAAAGAAAGTGGCTTGACTAAATTGTCTCCTTTTTCTTTTTCTTCGGCTGACAAATAAGACCAAGCACCACCCTCTTAGATTTTTTTTAATGAGCCTAAGCCTAGATATACATTTTATATTGGCCATGCTCTATTTCTTAATAACAATATAAAGAAGAATGCATGCTCTATTTCTTGTATCCTTGTGTTGTCAACGTCTAACACAACCATATAAGCATGCTCATCATTTTTATTTATTTATTTTACACCTAGAGTTTTAGAGTCATTTTTATATTCAAAACCCCATACCATGATTCTATTATAAATGAAGACATGGCTCATTTTACTCAATCACAAAATAAACTAGCAATAAAAAATTCCTTGTGTATACTACTTGTGGTTTCGGCAGTAGGCAAAGTAAAATGGTGAAGTTCATGTGATATGCAATAATAATATTTATTAATTGAGTACAAAAGCACTACTAACTCAAATATATTATAGTAAGAACATTATCATATAACAAATGATAGTAACGTACGGATTGAGTAGTCAATCATGTATCACTAAATGATATATCATTATAAATTCGTGTAGATTCTTTGAAGAAGGGTGACTTGATATGAGTGTCCTTTCGTTGGCGTTAAGGTACAGATATTCTGACCTTATCTCTTAAGGTTTCTCATGATTCATTTACATCCTTTGATATTAGCTTTGAACTGTTATACTTTGCTCTGAGCCTTCTTATTAGGGCTTCCCATGACTTTGCTATGCTTCCTTTGATTGGATCTCCTATGTGAACTGTTTGATTTTGAACTCTTGTGATATTTCATTGCTATGTTTTCCATTACTATTGACCCCTCTGTTACTGAACCTCGGTTATTGAACTACTGTTACTGAACCTTTGTTATTGACCTCTGTAACTGAACCTTTGATATTGAACCTCTATTACTGCACCCTTAATATTGGACTTGATATTGGACTATTGTTATGAACCTCTGAATTGTGACCTACTGATAATTGAACCTCTGATTATGATGACTTATATATTGCTACACTATGGATATTGTTTGACCCTTCAGATTTATACCCGAGCCAAATACTGTTAACTAGTCATGGAGGTACCATGACCGTGTCATTGATGCACCAATGGCATGACTCCAGTGTGTACGAGTGATGTTACACACCGTCCCTTTCTGTTATCTGATTATGAGCTCGATATATATTGTTTGGCCACTACTGTTTCTGCAGGGGCGTATGGATGCATCCTAGATCTGTACTGTACTGTTACTGATATATATATTGTTCTGGTGATGTGGTGCGTGTGTGCAATACACCCCCTCACATACTGGGAGCTAGCTACTCCACTGGTTACTGAGGTCTCCCCTCCTATTGTCTGGTATTCCGAGGTCACCCCTCTGAATACGATGGTTACTGTTGATTACTGGGCTGCTATTGCCACTACTGATATTACTGTACTGTACTGTTGGCTCGGGATAGATTTCTGACAACCCTTACACTGTTGATATATATTATATTGTACCATATGTTTACCCCAACACACCATATTCTGTATTGACTGCCCGTTACTCTGTACCCTTATGTGACTTATTCTTCTACCATTCCATTCACGTACCGGGTTATTACATGATTATTGAATTTGATTGTGCTATTGCATGCCTTATGTGACTACTGTTTACCCTGCTGCGATATGATTAGTATGCGATGATTCACCTGTTGTAATCTGATTACATGTTATCCTACTGTTATGTGGCCCCTTTGATTTGTCTGGTGACCATGATAGTGTGAAATTGATTGTTGATCTGTTTATCTTGTATACTTCGTTCGGTTAATCTCGTGAACTATGACTATCCGTTAGTATCGTTATCTGCTTATTGTTGATCTGCCATGTTTACATTTCTGTTTATGCTACTGTTTGATTGAGTAAATGGTCCAACTTGTGACGTCTGGCTCGTTAATTTATTTAGTTGCTCTGCTATGTCTTTAATTCATTCGATTATAATGTTCATACTGAATTTCCTACTTGTTACGTGTGACTGCCATGCTTTGACTATTGTTAGTACTTCTGCTGATATGATACTAATTATGTTATTAACTGTAGTTACTTGACTTGTGTGATTGCCATGCTCACTTTGTAATTAGTTGCTTCCGCTAGCCTTTGGACTTCAGTTTGGTTTATATGTACTCTGACTTCCTGATTTATTGTATGCCTGGTTATTTATATGTGCTTCCGTATATGTCATCAATGTGTTATGTGCCTTGTCCTACTCTGTTATCTGTTCCTTCTGGATACCTGTATAATTGTGTTTCTGCAGGAATCCTCATCGACTCATTGTTTCCTTTCCATTGCGACATTGTTATTGTTTCCTCTGTTTCATTTCATATTTCTGATTCTGTTTAGCTTTCGTTTTGTTATATCTGTTCACTGGGCTTTTTAAGCTCAGCCGCATTTCTTTTCCTGCGGCAGGTTTTAGGTTTGAAGATGGGATTTGATGGGCTGAGAGTTGGATTATCTGAGTGGGCCAACCCTAGTTACCATATTATTTTGGACTTATTTTGAAGAGCTTTTGTTTGGAGATTTCATTTCATTTTGATATGTTATTTTTAAGTCTTCAGCTTGTAAAGATTTTAATTGTATGTTCTGATATGACACCAGAATGTGACACTTCTGCCCTTGTCGGGTTGGGGTGTTACATCAAGTTTCAAAATTTATTGTTGTTTTGGTGATTTTAAAGCTGTCTCATCATTAAAATCAGGTTTACAACACGTTTTTGGGCATAAAAATCAGTTTTGGTGAATTTGGTACTTCCTACGCCTAGTAAAACCCTAGTTTTACGCTTAAGCAATCTACGCCTAAGTTACTCTACGCCTAACAGGTTCCTACGCTTAAAGTTTTTCTTCATTTGATCTTCGAAGCTATTAGTTTACTCAGTGTTTTCTTGCTTGGATAAGCCTGAAAACACTTCGACTTGTGGATATCTTTTACACTTGGATAAGTGTAAAGGATTTTTGGGTAAAACCCTAGTTTTACACCTAAGCTCTAAAGTTTACGAGTAAACACTCTATGCCTAAGTCTAACTTACGCGTAAGGTTCTTACTTCTAAACATTAAGTTTACGCATAAGCTTAAGTTTAACCTAAGGTTTAAGCGTAAGAAGCATTTACGCCTAAGCTTCTGTCTACGCGTAAGAAGGGAATTACGCGTAAGAATAACAGTCTACGCCTAAGCTGGTTTCTACGCTTAAGTATACTTCATCAACAAACTCAAGTTTCATTCGACTACAAAGATCCATCATCAACACAAGTGTCAAGATGTCTCAACCACCATACTCTAACTTCTTTCCTCATGAGTATCCTCAACAACAAAAACAACAACAACAATATCAACAATTTCCTCAACAACAATTTCAACCACCATCTCAAATGTACTTTCCTCAAGGAGCACAACCTCTTCCACCACAAATGCCTTAACCAAACCCTCGTCAACAAATTCAACATTGTAACTACTTCCAATATCAGTATCCAGCTAAGTATGCTATGAATGTCACATCGCAGAAGGAACCTTCTTGGTTTGCAAAGATGTGTGAAGCTTTAAGCAGCCAACAATCCATTCATGAAGCTGCATCCCTTGATAGACCTCCAATGCTCACTCCCGGAAACTACGATCAATGGGTGATAAGGTTTTTTTGGTTTTGTGATCTCAAGAAACCACATGGTAAGTTTTTGAAGAAGGTCATACTTGAAGGTCCTTTTCAGATGCCTACTATTACTATACCCGGAGATCCGAATGCTACTCCACCAAGAGATGATGTTACCAACGTTCTCACCATAGATCAACTCACTACTGAACAACTTCTTCATTTAGAAGCTGATGAACTTGCAATGCAATATATCCTTTTGGGTTTACCCAATCCGATACTTCGTAGTGTTGATGCTCAGAAGACTGCCAAAGCTATGTGAGAACACATTCATCTTCTAATGGAAGGAACATAACTCAATCAAGAAGATATGGAATCAAAAATTTACTTAGCATATGAAAACTTCATGATTGAACCAGGGGAATCATTAGAGTCATACTATCATCGGTTCTCAGACATCATCAATGACTTGGACAAACATAATATCATTATGCCAAGGGTTGCAATCAATACAAAGTTCCTGAGCTGTCTTGGTCCTGATTGGGAGAAGTATATTACATTCATCCGTCAAGCTAAGAATCTTCATCAAGCAACGTACGGATTGTTGTATGGCTATCTGAAGCACCATCAAAAGGAAGTAGACAAAGACAGAATCATCTGTGGAGTCCCTGCTTCTCCTACACTCCCGGATAATCAAACTCTTTCTTTGTTCACTCAAGCATGTTATCCTCAATTTCCAAACTTGCCAACTGTCTTCACAAATCCTCTACAAACAACTGATCAGATTACACCATATGATCCATCACAGCAACAATCACAAGAAACTCAATTGGTTCCATCCAACAACAACAATGATCAAACACTCTACAGTGAATCAAATGAGGATGCAGAAGCCTTCGATGCATTGAATCAAGGATTTGTAATGATTGCTAGAGCTTTCGGGAGATTCGCTAACAAATCTAACAATCGCATTCGTACCTCATCAAACACAAGAAATCAAGCTGTTGTTAACGATGGAAGAGTTGAGGTTCAGAACCGTGGCAATGGTCGTCAGATGGGTAGTGGTCAATGGTTTAATGTTAATGGAAGGAATAACATGGGTGCTCCACAACAACGGGTTCAAATGGTTGATCAGGGAAATGCTCAAACTGGGGTTAATGGTCTTCGATGCTACAACTGCAACGAGAAGGGTCATCTGGCTAATGCATGCCCAAAGCCGGGAACAAGAGGTAGCGCTTATCACAAGGAGGCTTTACTCTTGGCTCTCAAGGATGAAGCTGGTGGAACTCTTACCAACAAGGAACAGAGCTTCATGGCTAATGCAGATTCTGATGATGACATGGAGGACTTGCAAGCTAATGAAGCTGTGATGTTAATGGCAAACATGTAAGAGCTCCACATGAGTGATACAGGCCCAGTGTATGACACTGATGGCTTGTCACAGGTACCGGATCCTAATATACTTATACATGATCTTATATCTCCGTCTGCATCTGCATCCGACGAGGCACAGAGTGTTCAACATGAGCCTTCTACATCTCATTATGACGATAATCAAATGGATCCCGTAGTTACATTTGACGATCAAGATGACCTAATGGTTAATATTGATAATCAAGTTGACTCCATGGTCATATTTGAGGATCTAAATAATGATTATGTTTAGACTCAAGTTGAACAATATGAACCATTGTCTAATCCAGATTCGTTGTAAGATATAGGATTTCATAAACACACTAAACCATAATCCAAGTAGGCGTATAAAAGTGTTAGAGAGAGAAAGTTCTAGAGAGAGAAAGGGAAGAGAGTTGGGAACTATGTGAAACAAAGAAAAATGGTATTGAAGCTCCAATCCTCTACCTTGGGAGGTAGAGGGTATTTATAGTGTCTTACAAATAAACGCCACCTACGGGCTGTGGATCAGGCATACAGTGGGTAAAGACCCGTCCGTCCTCCACGGTGTTACTTAACAAACTACTAACTAACATATCATAACTACGACTACGAGCTTTCTATTGAATGCTTATACTTGAGGTGACCGACTCTTTAACGACTGAATTTTCTAATTCCTAACAATCTCCCCCTAAGGGAGGTCACCTCAATTTACAATGAATACAAACAGATATTACATTAAATTGTTCTAGGATTCTTGATTAAGTCCTTTGCTCAGTAGCTCGTAGTCTTTGAATCTTCATTATTGCATGTTTGGGAATTCCAAGTGGAGGTCTTTAACTGATCCACGTGAGAATGATTGTTGAGCCTGCTTTGAGATCATCAGTCATATTAAATCTCTGACTCTTCCTTTGTGATGTTGGTATTATGTGATGTTGTGACTTTTGGACCGACATGCTCACATTCTGGATCATTATTTCTTCTTATCAGAGTAGCGGAAGCTTTCGTTGATTCATGATATTGGCAGCGGCGTAGCAGAAGCATGGAGTGAAAATATCAGAGTCATTGATGCACTAATCATGATTTCTTTTGAGATGAATGTGTTGAGTGAGTATGCGGCTATGGATTGACCGCTTCATTCTGATCAGCTGCAAATGTAGGGAGTATCTGCATACAACAGTTAGCAATAAATCGCACGAAAGTGTCTTTGATCACTTTCGTTGAATTGAGGTACACGGCCCACGGTTCCCCGTTGATCAGTACAAGTACTGCCTGTGATCAGGTATAATTTCGAAGAATTTCCTTGACAGGGTTTCGCAGCTGCTCTAGCTGTTCTCAAACCGGAACGTCTCAAAGAAGACAACACGGAGTGAGTGAACCAGTGAATAGAGATTCACTGATTGATGAAAGGAGATTTGAAAAACAATCGTGTATTGCTCAATAGAAATTGTTTTTGCAATACAACGAAGGTTTTAATGAAAATCAATTATCAATCATAAAACACCTTTTGATTTGAGATATTCGTACACGGTCGATGTGCTAAAGAAAAGAGTTTTTAAGCATAATGACCGGTTTTTCAAAGGTATCCGTCAATCCATAACCTGAACCAGGATTGATTTAAAAGATTGAATCGCCCTATTGTTTCTGTTCAGTTGTCACATGATTGATCTATTAGAATAGATCTCACATGCCACCTACCAGGAGCTTGTTAGATGTTGGCTCCAGAAGGCTTTCCATCTTCATTGTGAATATTTTTGCATATCACTCGGATGTTCTGGAAATACCACAAGGATAATGCGTAGGACTCAAGATATAATCTCTCTTTCCACATTGTGTGAAACAGAGAGTCTTCATTGAAAGTGTCCTAATGAGATTTATTGATGATCTCGAGGCTCTAGACTCAATTTGTGCATATTTGGTTCCTGTGCCAGAGACTAGGGAGAGGGTCTCCTTCTTCAATATCAACAATCTCTAAGAGAAAGTCGATAGATTATGTAGGTTCCCCGTGAGAATGAAACAAGCCCTTATAAGAGGAACTTGAGTGGTTTGGGAAGTTGTAGTGCAGAGCGTCACTGGGTCCATGACGTCTTGTCTTCAATACCGATGTTACCATCAGTAGCATATGAATTGTACCCGGTTTCTGCCTTATGGTTGAATAAATGGAGGGCTATTTCTTTTCACCCTTTTCTCATTCAATTCTTTTTCATTCTTCTACCCCTTCAGTGCTTACCGAGACTTCATAGCTAGAACCTTGTTGGGTTTATTCCACTACTAGCTCAGTCTCAGTCCGCACTCTTCCCATATCTCATTTTTCTCCTTTTATCATCATACCTAAGGACTTCTACACTAACTAGTGGATTGTCCCTGGGTAGATCCCTCCGGTTCTGGCAGATCATGGGACCATAACCTAAACTTATCATCCTTATATCACCATACATAAAGTAAAGTTGGTCGGTCTTTTTGGTATCGTTCATCTGCCATTGGAACCAATTGAAAACCATTTGAAAAATCAATCAAGATACTTGTGATATAGAATCAAAGTATTTTGTATCTTAATTGTTTTGATATTTTAGAAATGCTCCCCCTCAACATATGCATAAAAATTTAAAATTTGTTTAGCACATGGAGGCAAGAGATCTTTGAAATCGTTAGATTAAGAATGAAAGGTCCAATCTTTTGATTAACATTTTCTAAAATGATAATCCTCACTTCCTAATCAATTTGAGTAGACAAAACATTTTAAGGAAGGATGAGGTTTTCACAAGTTTGCTCCCCCTCAATATGTGTCTCGAAACATGAAAGAGTTTGAACATATTAGAGGGAACCTGCACTTAGAGACAATTCAGTCACGTTTCAATAATTTGAGGTTTAAAATAGATGCTCCCCCTCAACATGTGCATGGAAAATTTGAAATCGTTTGTCACATGTGGGGAGGAGAGCTTGTACACCCTTATAAAACCATTTATCGAATTATCAGTTTAAATCTAATTTAAATCACAAATTCTCCCCCGATCACAATTTTCAAATCATTTGAGATTTGTGATCTCTTGTGGATTTAAATTGATTTTGAAAGCTTTTAAGGAGAATTGTGACTTGATTATGAAAGCGTTTTAACTGATAAGGATCGAATTTTGAGACTTTAGACTCCAAAGATTAAACATGCTTGAATATCTTTTGAAAACTTAATAATAACCACGGTCTGGTACCATTGTTTGAAAAATACACTTTTAATTTAATTGAGAAATCATTCTCCCCCTCAATCAATGACATAAGTTGTTGATTGAGAGATAGATATTTATGACAACTGTTAAGTTCAGATGATTTTCAAAAATAGAGTCCGAGTAATTTTTCAAAGCAATTAGTTTTCATTAGATAGTAAGAAATTGTATTTATAGAATCAGAGCATGAGATTTGAAAAACCAGATATAGCATGGCTCTGTTCTTTCTTTGAAAACGGGTTACTGCCTGAAATAACAATAAACCACCATTTTTCTCCGCCTCATTTTTTTTTAAAAACAAAAACTATATGCATTTGAAGAACATCTAAAAACCCGTGACATTCTTTGAATGTCAGCACAAAGTCCGTAGATGATATCGAATAAGGAAAAACATGACATAATAAAAATATTTTTTGGAAATTTTCAAGATTTTCTAATTTTTTTGGATTCTTGAAAATTTTTATATTTTTATATTTTCTTTTTGAGGGTTTTTCAAGTTTTTGTATTTTGCTTTTTGAATAAATATATACAAGAGATAGATGAATAAAGACCTTTACTCCTCGTCCTCCTCTTGAAGATGCTTGAGTGTTTCCGGTTGTAAACTCTTTAGACCAAGACGTGGAAGGATAAACTCAAAACGTTCTCTAGGAAGAGCTTTAGTGAAGATGTCTGCTAACTGGTATTCAGTCCTCACAAAATAGAGTTCCACCACACCTTTTTCCACTTGTTCCCTGATGAAATGATGTCGAATGTCGATATGCTTTGCTCTTGAGTGTTGAACGTTGTTGCATGAGAGAGCAATAGCACTTTTATTATCACAGTACAGAGGGATTTTGTTGAATTCAAAGCCATAGTCAGATAATTGGGATCTCATCAATAGGATTTGAGCACAACAAGATGACATGGCTATGTATTCAGCCTTTGTAGAGGAAATAGAAGTACTCATTTGCTTCTTTGAAGACCAACTCACAAGCTTATCACCCAAAAACTGAGCACCTCCAGATGTACTTCGACGAGTATCTTGACACCCTGCATGATCTGCATCTGCATATGCTGTTAGTGACATACCGGTGTCCTTCGGGTACCAAAGTCCCATGTTGATGGTTCCTTGGAGGTACCGAATGACCCGTTTAACCGCTTCAAGGTGCTTTTTGGTAGGCTTAGCCTGGTATCTAGCACACATGCATACAACGACCAGAATATCAGGTCTACTGGCTGTGAGGTACATCAAGGATCCGATCATGCTACGATATTTCGTTTGGTCTACCATGATCCCTGAGTGGTCCTCATCCAGTTTAGTACGCTCAGTCATTGATGCACTAATCATGATTTCTTTTGAGATGAATGTGTTGAGTGAGCATGCGGCTATGGATTGACCGCTTCATTCTGATCAGCTGCAAATGTAGGGAGTATCTGCATACAACAGTTAGCAATAAATCGCACGAAAGTGTCTTTGATCACTTTCGTTGAATTGAGGTACACGGCCCACGGTTCCCCGTTGATCAGTACAAGTACTGCATGTGATCAGGTATAATTTCGAAGAATTTCCTTGACAGGGTTTCGCAGCTGCTCTAGCTGTTCTCAAACCGGAACGTCTCAAAGAAGACAACACGGAGTGAGTGAACCAGCGAATAGAGATTCACTGATTGATGAAAGGAGATTTGAAAAACAATCGTGTATTGCTCAATAGAAATTGTTTTTGCAATACAACGAAGGTTTTAATGAAAATCAATTATCAATCATAAAACACCTTTTGATTTGAGATATTCGTACACGGTCGATGTGCTAAAGAAAAGAGTTTTTAAGCATAATGACCGGTTTTTCAAAGGTATCCGTCAATCCATAACCTGAACCAGGATTGATTTAAAAGATTGAATCGCCCTATTGTTTCTGTTCAGTTGTCACATGATTGATCTATTAGAATAGATCTCACATGCCACCTACCAGGAGCTTGTTAGATGTTGGCTCCAGAAGGCTTTCCATCTTCATTGTGAATATTTTTGCATATCACTCGGATGTTCTGGAAATACCACAAGGATAATGCGTAGGACTCAAGATATAATCTCTCTTTCCACATTGTGTGAAACAGAGAGTCTTCATTGAAAGTGTCCTAATGAGATTTATTGATGATCTCGAGGCTCTAGACTCAATTTGTGCATATTTGGTTCCTGTGCCAGAGACTAGGGAGAGGGTCTCCTTCTTCAATATCAACAATCTCTAAGAGAAAGTCGATAGATTATGTAGGTTCCCCGTGAGAATGAAACAAGCCCTTATAAGAGGAACTTGAGTGGTTTGGGAAGTTGTAGTGCAGAGCGTCACTGGGTCCATGACGTCTTGTCTTCAATACCGATGTTACCATCAGTAGCATATGAATTGTACCCGGTTTCTGCCTTATGGTTGAATAAATGGAGGGCTATTTCTTTTCACCCTTTTCTCATTCAATTCTTTTTCATTCTTCTACCCCTTCAGTGCTTACCGAGACTTCATAGCTAGAACCTTGTTGGGTTTATTCCACTACTAGCTCAGTCTCAGTCCGCACTCTTCCCATATCTCATTTTTCTCCTTTTATCATCATACCTAAGGACTTCTACACTAACTAGTGGATTGTCCCTGGGTAGATCCCTCCGGTTCTGGCGGATCATGGGACCATAACCTAAACTTATCATCCTTATATCACCATACATAAAGTAAAGTTGGTCGGTCTTTTTGGTATCGTTCATCTGCCATTGGAACCAATTGAAAACCATTTGAAAAATCAATCAAGATACTTGTGATATAGAATCAAAGTATTTTGTATCTTAATTGTTTTGATATTTTAGAAATGCTCCCCCTCAACATATGCATAAAAATTTAAAATTTGTTTAGCACATGGAGGCAAGAGATCTTTGAAATCGTTAGATTAAGAATGAAAGGTCCAATCTTTTGATTAACATTTTCTAAAATGATCATCCTCACTTCCTAATCAATTTGAGTAGACAAAACATTTTAAGGAAGGATGAGGTTTTCACAAGTTTGCTCCCCCTCAATATGTGTCTCGAAACATGAAAGAGTTTGCACATATTAGAGGGAACCTGCACTTAGAGACAATTCAGTCACGTTTCAATAATTTGAGGTTTAAAATAGATGCTCCCCCTCAACATGTGCATGGAAAATTTGAAATCGTTTGTCACATGTGGGGAGGAGAGCTTGTACACCCTTATAAAACCATTTATCGAATTATCAGTTTAAATCTAATTTAAATCACAAATTCTCCCCCGATCACAATTTTCAAATCATTTGAGATTTGTGATCTCTTGTGGATTTAAATTGATTTTGAAAGCTTTTAAGGAGAATTGAGACTTTAGACTCCAAAGATTAAACATGCTTGAATATCTTTTGAAAACTTAATAATAACCACGGTCTGGTACCATTTTTTGAAAAATACACTTTTTAATTTAATTGAGAAATCATTCTCCCCCTCAATCAATGACATAATTTGTTGATTGAGAGATAGATATTTATGACAACTGTTAAGTTCAGATGATTTTCAAAAATAGAGTCCGAGTAATTTTTCAAAGCAATTAGTTTTCATTAGATAGTAAGAAATTGTATTTATAGAATCAGAGCATGAGATTTGAAAAACCAGATATAGCATGGCTCTGTTCTTTCTTTGAAAACGGGTTACTGCCTGAAATAACAATAAACCACCATTTTTCTCCGCCTCATTTTTTTTTAAAAACAAAAACTATATGCATTCGAAGAACATCTAAAAACCCTTGACATTCTTTGAATGTCAGCACAAAGTCCGTAGATGATATCGAATAAGGAAAAACATGACATAATAAAAATATTTTTTGGAATTTTTCAAGATTTTCTAATTTTTTTGGATTTTTGAAAATTTTTATATTTTTATATTTTCTTTTTGAGGGTTTTTCAAGTTTTGTATTTTGCTTTTTGAATAAATATATACAAGAGATAGATGAATAAAGACCTTTACTCCTCGTCCTCCTCTTGAAGATGCTTGAGTGTTTCCGATTGTAAACTCTTTAGACCAAGACGTGGAAGGATAAACTCAAAACGTTCTCTAGGAAGAGCTTTAGTGAAGATGTCTGCTAACTAGTATTCAGTCCTCACAAAATAGAGTTCCACCACACCTTTTTCCACTTGTTCCCTGATGAAATGATGTCGAATGTCGATATGCTTTGCTCTTGAGTGTTGAACGTTGTTGCATGAGAGAGCAATAGCACTTTTATTATCACAGTACAGAGGGATTTTGTTGAATTCAAAGCCATAGTCAGATAATTGGGATCTCATCAATAGGATTTGAGCACAACAAGATGACATGGCTATGTATTCAGCCTTTGTAGAGGAAATAGAAGTACTCATTTGCTTCTTTGAAGACCAACTCACAAGCTTATCACCCAAAAACTGAGCACCTCCAGATGTACTTCGACGAGTATCTTGACACCCTGCATGATCTGCATCTGCATATGCTGTTAGTGACATACCGGTGTCCTTCGGGTACCAAAGTCCCATGTTGATGGTTCCTTGGAGGTACCGAAAGACCCGTTTAACCGCTTTAAGGTGCTTTTTGGTAGGCTTAGCCTGGTATCTAGCACACATGCATACAACGAACAGAATATCAGGTCTACTGGCTGTGAGGTACATCAAGGATCCGATCATGCTACGATATTTCGTTTGGTCTACCATGATCCCTGAGTGGTCCTCATCCAGTTTAGTACGCTGAATCATTGGAGTGTCAACAGGGTCACTAGAATCAAATCCAAATTTCTTTAACATCTCATTTGCATATTTAGATTGATTTATAAAAATTCCTCCGGGACTTTGTGAAATTTGTAATCATGTAAGGAGGTTAACTCTTGTTTTTAATACTTCTTCTCTAAACTTACTTTGTCTAATAGTTGTACGCATTTGGTCATCCATCTCCTGCTCACGAGTGGTTAACTCAAACTTAGCTTGTTGTTCATAAATAGCAACACGTTCTTTATAAGCATTAAGTTCAGAGATAACAGAATCATCAGGGGCACATGCAGTGTATTCATCAAAAACATAGTCATTGTTGACTGCAGAAGATGCATCACTTGGTACAACTTCACTTTCACTTTGTTTCACATATTGATCATATGGGACAACATTGATATTACCCATATTTTCAATATTTGATTCAATAGTTTCAGTTGTTTGTACTTTGTCATGCATCTTTTGCACATCAGCATTATCGTATAGTTTTAATACCTCTGAGATGAGTTTGTCTTTGGATGGGCCAGCTTGTGGTGAAGATGAGACCTTAGGAGAAACCATTGGAGAAATGCTAGCCATAAAAATTGTGTGTGCAGTAGGTCCATCATCCACATTAGAGTCGTATGCATCACAATCATAGACTTGAAAGACATTCTGATGATTGTGACCTATCTCCTGAATTGGCTGCTCATCCACATCTGAATCATAGGTCTTGGCATTGCCCTCAGCAAGAAACAACAACTCCTCTTCATCCAAAGCAGCACCATTATCCTGAGCTTGTACAAGCAGCATCTTATCTCTGAAGTATTCTGCATTCTGTGGACGTTTTGGAGATGTGCAGTTCCTAGCAATGTGTCCTTCACCACCACAGTTGTAGCATTTGATTGGTTTAGCTTGTCCTTGATTTCTATTCCTTCCCCGATTCTGATTTGCTACATATCCTCTACCAGCTCCACCTCTTCCTTGTTCGTACTGCCTTTCTTGAACTGGCTGCACCATAACCTTCCCATCTCTGACAGTGGCTTGATTGTGTGGATTGGATGCAGTTCTGAGATTGTTGTTGGTGTGTGGAAGAGAGTTCATGTTTTGACTAATCAGGAGAGCCAGTTGATTAATGAAGTTTCCTATGTGTGCATCAGCATCAGCTTGTTTGAACATAGGATCAGGAATGAGTTTGTGATTACCATTACCCATAGGTATGACTTGAGATGCCTTGGTGGTAATACCAACATTGGTGTAGAAAGCTGTAGAATCATTAGGTGAGCTTGATTCTCCCTGATTGGTTTTGAACTGCTCCAGAATCCTTTTCTCAAACATAGCATGCCTCTCATTCTGAAGAAGGAAAGCATATAGTTGCTCATAGTTAGTATTCTTCAATCCTTTGGTTAGCTTCACAGAGGTGACAAACTTGTGCCACTCGGGATTCATGTTGTTTACGAATTTTGAGTTCAGCTGAATGTTTGGCATGGTCATTTTGATGTTCCTCATATCGTTCACAAGCTTATGGAATCTCACATAGTACTCATAGACACTCTCATATGGTCTCATCTTGAAGTGCTCAAAGTCATCACATAGTTGTGATTCTCTGTCTTCAACAGTTAATTCAGAACCTGAGAGAAGCATCTTGACATTATCTCACACTGCCTTGGCTTCGGTGTTGTGATTGATCAGCTTGTAGATATCCTTTGGAAGACCTTGAAGTATGATGTTAGAAGCCCTGATATCAGCATCGAATCTCTTTTTCTCCTTATCATCGAGCTCATCATATGTCTTTGGTCTGTCTATTCCATATATCATTGTTCCATCTGCAGCTGTATCAATTAAGTCTCTAGTAGTCTCAACCCGATAAGGTCCTTCATCGATTGACTTGAGAATGTTGACCCCATTTTCCTTTCCAAGACAGTACAGTCTGATTCTTTGAGCCCATGAATCATAATCAGTTCTGTCAAGCATAGGTGGACGAGTATCTGACCCTGCTGCTTGAACGTCCTCAGCTACGGAAGAAACACTAGTAGGAATGATGTTTGCCATGATTACAAGTTCTACGGGATTTTACAATTCTTTGATTAAACCGGGAAATTGATTCTTTCACGGGATTTTACTAAACCAAAAGAACAACCGTAAGAATGTATCACGAAGAAGTGACAAGTAGCAAAACACACAACTCGTTTAGTTATCAACTCGCTAAACAACCAACTCGCTCAAGGAGACAACTCGCTTAAGGAATCAACTCGCTAAATAGCTAAGTCGCATTAGCATCAACTCGCAACACTGTCAACACGCTTAATGGAACAAGTCGCTAAATGGCTAACTCGCTTTAGTATCAACTCGCAAGACACATAACTCGCTTAGAACCCAAGTCGCATGAAAATCAACTCGCTAAATAGCCAAGTCGCATATACTAACTCGCATACAGAAACAAAGCAACTCGCTTTAAAGAAAAACAAGTCCGAGACTCAACTCGCTTCGTCCTATCTTCACAAATAACCACTTTATCAATCAAAAACAACCAAACCACAATGATTTAAGCCTTCCAATTCAAAACATAAACACATATGATGATCCTAAACACAAAAGTACAAGCAAAATTCAAACTTTAACACTAGAATTTGTCCAAATGAATCCAACTCTTCTAAACACTTAATACCCCAAAAACCTTATGAAATCCACCAAAACAAAGAGCATGAAAGATGAGTGATCAAACCATGGCTCTTGATACCAATTGTAAGATATAGGATTTCATAAACACACTAAACCATAATCCAAGTAGGCGTATAAAAGTGTTAGAGAGAGAAAGTTCTAGAGAGAGAAAGGGAAGAGAGTTGGGAACTATGTGAAACAAAGAAAAATGGTATTGAAGCTCCAACCCTCTACCTTGGGAGGTAGAGGGTATTTATAGTGTCTTACAAATAAACGCCACCTACGGGCTGTGGATCAGGCATACAGTGGGTAAAGACCCGTCCGTCCTCCACGGTGTTACTTAACAAACTACTAACTAACATATCATAACTACGACTACGAGCTTTCTATTGAATGCTTATACTTGAGGTGACCGACTCTTTAACGACTGAATTTTCTAATTCCTAACATTCGGAACTCATGACCTTATGTCAGACCACCCTACCTAAATTGTAAAAATGCAATGAGATCAATAAGAAACTGCAAGATAAAATTGCACTGTTGACTAAGGATAATGAATGCTATAAGTTTCAACTCAACATTTTTGAAACTAAAGAGAAACGCGAACAAAGTTTTGAAATCGCTTTTGCAACATCATACCAACATGAAAAATCTCTAGAAATTCAAATATGTGATCTAGTTGAATCCAAGAATGCATTGCTTTCTCAAATAGAACAACAAAAATTTGATCATAAACAACAAATTAATGCTCTCACTTCGGAAACTCAAAAAACCAAGTCTGAGTTGTTAACTTGTCAAAAACAGTTTTCTGAGTACAAAAAGCATTCGAGGAGACAAATTGATCAGTATCTTGATGAAATTGTCGATTTACAAAACAAAATCAAAGAGTTTCGAAATGTTGTTTATAAACATGGTGAGTCAATCACAACAATTCAAAAGTTTTATTTTAAGCCAAATCCAGATGGATATGGACCAATTCTTGCTGATTACAAACCAAGTTTTTCACATAGAGCATTCAAACCAAATCCTCAAGTTTACAGTGCAGAACATAGAATTGATGACTCAATTATGAGTGTTGTTGAATATAATTGTGATGAGGAAACAAATGCTGATATTGAGAGTCGATTAAAAATGGAAAATGTTGAATATAACAAGCCATTCGATTACTCAAAAATCACACCTTTTGTGAAACAACAGGATCATACTAACACACCTTGGGTTATCACACCTGACTCCTCTTCTGATGTTGGTCCCCGAAACAATGTTGCACAAATTAATGGTCCTTTACCTTCCTTTAGTGAAGTAATAACATTACCCGAACGATGTCAAATTCTTAAATATTTTGATACATTCATGTCGGACATCAAACTTTTGGAACATGAAATTGAAGTTAATTCTGAGATAAAAGCTAAACACTTTCAATCGCCACATGCGCGAAATCAAAGAGATATTTTTCAGAAAAGACTTTTACCCCATGTCTGAAATTTAAAAATGTGTGCAATATATTGGCAACGGGATCTTCAGAAGGAGATTGGACTTATGAAAACAGTTTTCGAGAAAACAGAAACATCGATTTCAAATACTAAACGGAAAAAGAAAATGTTAAGAAATCATGTTGATCGATTCTTGGAAGATGTTATCTGTGCTGATACCATAAATGTTGTGTTATTACATACTGTTGCATATGCATTTGATTATATTGTTGTTGATTCTGTTGAAAATGTTGAGAATCTCGATAATGTGCCTCAAATCGAGTCTTTGAAAATTGAAAATGAGCGTTTGTTAAATGAACTTTCGAATGCAAAACGTCGTCTTCAATGGTGTCAAAAAGATTGTCAAAATCGAGAACTTACTTTGCAAAACAAAATCAACCAGTTGCGAACAACACCTTTTGAACCAAAACTTGAACAACTGGTTGATGAAAACGTGTCTTTAAAATGTCAAATTTCAAAATATGAACAAGAAATCTATAAAGTCAAAACTGAATATGGTGTCATATTTGATTTGCTCAAAAAGACTCGTGCTAAAGCATCAAAAGATCTTGATGATCATCTTGCATACACTAAAGAAGTAATTAATTCTTGTGGAAACGTTCGCTCTGAAAATCAAGATTTGTTGCACACTATCATTGAGTTGAAAGAGAAGTTAGGGAAATATGAGCAAAATAAGTCTAGTAAAACTAAAGTAATTGCACCAGGAAAATTTAAAATTGACACTAGAACGCCTAATGACAAACCACAAGATTCTAATGTGCTTCCTTCCACTGAAACAAGAGTTGTTGCCTCTTTTCCCAGCGTTAGTACTTCACAGATTAGAAAGAGTCAAAAGAAGAATAGGAAGTCGCAACGTAGGAAAAGATCGGTAAAGACCTCTGAAGTAGAAGAACACCTTAGGATTTTGAATAAAACTTATGTTGCACCCACTTTAGACATTGCGTTAGACAAATGTAATAGAAAAAGTGATGTAACGAATGCTGAATCTTTAATTACTTTGAATGTTTTGTTTGAAGCTTCTTGTATTGGTTGTCGTAAAAGCGTGTTTTCTGGTTGTCATGATAAATGTGTTGCTAAATCTATCTTATATCGTAAGCGGAATAATAGAAAACGGATTACCTCTAGGCCCACTAAAGCTTCTAAGTCTGTGCTAGCTAAACCGCCTTCTAATGTTTCTGCAGATATCATTGATGTACCCATAGAACCCACTTTACCTCCTAGGAAGATAATATCACCTAGTGCATTCACTAAGACCAAAGCACAAACTAGTTGGACTTGGCAGAGATGGTTACAAAATATACCTGGATTTAAATGGATTCCTAAAATCATTAACATGTGTGTTTCAACTGTAACTGTACCGGAACCCTCTAACACTTTGGGTTCCACCTCTACTTCTATTCCACCTGTGTCGTCTGTGTGTAATGCAGGTGATACAGACCATTCTCTGGATTGTTGATAGCGGATGTTCCCGACACATGACAGGCAATATCAAACTGTTATCAAACTTTGTCTCAAAGTTTATTGGCACTGTCAGGTTCGGGAATGATCACTTCACAGCTATCATGGGCTACGGAGATTACATCAATGGGAACATTGAAATTAGCAGGGTTTATTATGTGGAAGGTCTTGGTCACAATCTCTTTTCTGTCGGTCTATTTGGTGATGGTGATTTGGAAGTTGCTTTTAGGGCGAAAACTTGTTTCATTCGTGATCTACAAGGAAACGATCTTATGTCTGGAAACCGCACATCAAGTCTTTACACAATATCTATGCAAGACATGATTGCTTCGTCTCCCATCTGTCTACTTTCTAAGGCAACCTCAACAAAATCGTGGCTATGGCACCGACGACTTTCACACTTGAACTTTCAAACCATAACCAATCTTGCAAGATACAAACTAGTTGAAGGTCTTCCAAGGTTTCGGTATTCTAAAGATCATCTATGCTCAGCTTGTGAACAAGGAAAAAGCACTCGTGCTCATTTTTCTTCAAAGGTGGAACAAAACTCTCAACATGTGCTTCATCTTCTTCACATGGATTTGTGTGGCCCGATGCGTGTGCAGACGATTAATGGCAAATGATACATCCTAGTAATTGTTGATGACTACTCAAGATGGACTTGGGTTTACTTTCTTCGAAGTAAAGATCAAGCTCCACAAATGATCATCACCTTTCTCACAAAAATTCAAGTTCAGCTCCGGAACACTGTCAGACAAGTACGAACAGATAAAGGAACTGAATTTGTAAACCAAACTCTTCGTGACTATTATTAGAAAGTGGGAATTGAGCATCAGACATCTATTGCACGTACACCAAAACAAAATAGAGTTGTCGAAAGGCGAAACCGTACGTTAGTGGAAGCTACAAGAACAATGTTGATTAATGCTAAACTTCCAGATTACTTATGGACAGAAGCCGTGTCAACTGCATGCTACACTCAGAACCATTCTATGATAACCAAACGCCGCAACAAAACACCTTATGAACTTATTCATAACCGAAAACCGAACCTAAAACACTTTCACATATTTGGTGCTCTCTGTTATCCAAATAATAATCGTGATGATTTTGGAAAACTCAAGCCTAAAGCTGACATTAGAGTCTTCGTTGGATACTATGAAAACTCAAAAGGATACCGGATTTGGAATCGTCGTACAAGGGAGATTATGGAAACGATTCATGCTAATTTTGATGAGCTTACTGAAATGGCTTCTGAGCAAAACAACTTGGAACCCGGACATAACCGTCTCAACTTCCCCCAAACCCCATCATCAGCTGAACAAAGCTTACATCTTACTCGTCGTCAAATGGAAACGTTATTTGCTCCTCTGTTTAATGATGATATTGATCAACGTGCTCCAAATGTATCAAATGTTTCCGCTGCTCAATCTGATACTATTCCAATACCTGATACACATGAAACAACAACTACTGTTGCTGATGCACCTCCAATTGACTCTACAACAACAGCCGAACAAACCGCATCCAATGACGCTGATCCAACTGATGATCTTCTGAATCATGATGTACCTGCACGAGCAGATTTTGATGGGAATGCGTTCTTTAACCATTTCGCTGATGAAACTGCAAACTCTGATTTTGCGGAATCTTCTACCAGCCATTTGAATCCACCTAATCTGCATAATGTATATCAACATCAACCCTCCACACATCGTTGGACTAAAGACCATCCTCTTGTTAACATTATTGGAAACCCAAATCAACCAATCGCAACTAGACAACGCCTTCACACTGATGGTGAACATTGCATTTATGCACTCACCGTCCGTCAAACTGAACCCAAAAACATCAAAGACGCAATGACCAAAGACAACTGGATTGAATCCATGAAAGAGGAACTAAATCAGTTTAAATGCCTAGAAGTATGGGAATTGGTTGAAAGACCAACAGGGGTCTACGTCATTGGTCTTAAATGGATTTGGAAAAACAAGTTAGATGCTGAAGGTACAATTATCAGAAATAAGTCACGTCTGGTGGCTAAGGGTTATAAAAAGGAAGAGGGGATTGACTTCAAAGAATCATTCACACCGGTTGCTAGACTTGAGGCTGTACGGATTTTTCTGGCGTTTGCGGCTCACATGAACATCACAGTCTATCAGATGGATGTCAAAACTGCTTTTCTGAATGGTAAACTGAAGGAAACGGTATATGTTAGTCAGCCAGAAGGATTTGTTGACCCTGAGTTCCCTAATCACGTCTACAAACTGAACAAGGCTCTCTACGGTCTCAAACAAGCCCCTCGGGCGTGGTATGATAAGTTGTCATCCTTTCTCCTTGCTAATCATTTTATCAAAGGATCGGTCGACCCAACACTGTTTATTCAATATCACGGGGCACACATTTTAATTGTTCAGATTTATGTGGATGACATCATTTTTGGGTCTACCCACAAAAAGTACTCAAATGCTTTTTTAAACCTAATGAAAACAAATTTTGAAATGTCAATGATGGGTGAACTTACGTTCTTCTTAGGACTGCAAGTTCATCAATCACCCGTGGTATTTTCCTAAGTCAGTCCAAATATGCTCTTGAAATTTTGAACAAACATGGAATGCAAAGTAGTGACACCTATGCAACACCAATGGCACATACCAACAAACTGGATGCTGATTTACATGGGAAATTGGTTGACCCTACCAAATACCGAAGTATTATTGGGTCCCTCCTGTATCTAACAGCCAGTAGACCTGACATAGTATTTGCAGTTTATCTATGCTCCCGTTATCAGTCGCAACCAACTGAGAAACACCTCACTGAGGCTAAAAGAATCCACCGATACGTAAAGGGAACCATTAATTTGGAGATCTGGTATCCGAAGGATTCTGGTTTTGAACTAATAGCTTTTTTAGACGCTGATCACACAGGTTGCCTAGATTCACGGAAAAGTACTTCAGGGGCTCTACAATTCCTTGGTGATAAATTGGTGTCATGGCAATCAAAGAAACATGATTGCACATCACTGTCCTCAACTGAAGCCGAATATGTAGCCATGTCTGCGTGTTGTGCACAAGTCATTTAGATGAGAACACAACTCAGAGATTATGGTTACATATTTGACAGAATCCCGATGTACTGCGACAACAGAAGTGCTATTGCGATATCGTGCAACTCAGTTCAACACTCGAAGTCAAAGCACATCAATCTTCGATATCATTTCATCAAAGAGCATGTGGAAAAGGGTACCATTGAATTATACTTTGTAGGTACTGAACACCAACTGGCGGATCTTCTCACTAAAGCCTTAGCTCCTGCCAGATTTAATAGTTTGATTCACCGGATTGGTATGAGGTGTTTGACTCCAGAAGAACTGGATGAAATTTTAACACATTCTTGAAAACAGTCAAACACCAAAACCTCCTTTGTAAATAAATTTTTCAAAAACAAAATATAAAAATATAAAATCTGATAAAATCCAAAAATATTCTTCTATCTAATTTTTTTCAAACATTGCAAGTACAAATCTTCCGTCAACACTTTGTTCCATCAAACCTTTCATCATTTTTCCCGAACAAGTGTTGAGGGGGAGAATGTAAATATTTCTCAGTCTCATAAAACATTGTACTTGCATGTTACCAAAAGATGTTGTCTCTACAGAAATGGTGGATACGTTTCTTGTTAAATACTCTCCTCGGACTCAAATGTCTTAAAATTTTATCATTTCAAAAGTCGAGGGGGTGTATTGTCAAGTTTCTTTCCAAGAATGATGTTTTGCTTAACCAAAGTGGAAGTTATGGGTCTTGGTTGAAAATTGTTGTGGTGGAGGGGCCAAACTTGTCAAAGTTGAAAACTCATTTTAATAAAACTTTCCACCTAACATTTCAAAATCATTTATTATTTACATTAAAATTTTCAACCAAGTCATATCCACGCCTAAGAATCGATATTCAAAACCGTGCTTCAAATCCGAAATTTGTAAGTTGTAAAACTTTTTGATCATCATTACTAACAATGGTTTTTAATCTTTCTTAAATCCAATGGTTAGATTTTTCAAAATTGATGATTTTGGGTCTTACGCGTATGCGTATGAACAAGGTTTTGGTAAAATGTGTTTTTGATGAAATGGGGAGTGTAAAAATGTTTGAAAACAAGTTCTTTACTCATTTCCATCAAAGAATTTTACCCAGAAACTTGTTTTAATGTGTTTCGAATTTGAGGGTTTATATTTGAATTTGGGCGTTTATTTGATTGGATGAATTGGCAAGAGTAGATGATTAGAATAGGTTCATAACATGTTTAATTAAACATATACACTCTTGAATCTCACCCAGAATCAACAAAATTGAAGAATTAAGATTTTAGGGTTTATATGCGTATGAACATGAACTTTTTGATTCCGTGTATATTTGATGTTTAAACTTGTTGGAACATGTTTCTTAGTCATCTAGGAGTATGCAGAATTAATCTTGTGATTTTTCCATGGCTAAATCTCTTACACGTAAGAATAGGGTTTAGGGTTTAAGTATAAACTTACGCCTATCAAGTATACACGTAACTGATTGAGAACTTGACATATTTTTTTTGGTCTTGAAAGTGTTTGGAATACATGGTAACTAGCTTGTTATGTTTAATTTGTTACAGGCATCTACGCGTAAAAGATGAGAATAAGATGTTCTTGGAATTACGCTTAAGGAATACCTTATGCGTAAAGGTTACGCATAAGAGCAATCTTACGCGTAACACTTACGCATAAGGGTCTACAGTGGGACTACGCGTATCCTGTGAAGGATATGCGTAAACTTGGATTTCTACGCCTAAGGGCTACTCTTACGAGTAAACCTAATGCATAAGTCCTTTGCCTAAGCCTACGCGTAAGCTCATAAGCTACGAGTATACTCCTACGCGTAAGACATTCTTACGCCTAAGGGTTACTCTTACGCTTAAGCTTACGCCTATGCCTAAGGTTGTCATGTTTACGCATAAGCTCACTTGCTTACGCCTAAGCCAACTTGTAACTTTATTTTGAAATGTTACGCGTACTAAACTTGTAATAAGTTACTCATATGTCACAAAACCAAATGTCACTAATAAGCTACAAAAAGTTAAAACTTTGTGTGATTAAGTGAAATTTGGACATTAAAATTCAAAATTAACATACTCACGTAACTTATCACATCAACTTTGGACTATTGGACTAAATGTGACTTTGGACTCGTAACATTCATAAACATAACAACTTCAATCAATAATTGGGCAATAAAATCAACTTTATACTAACATAATGTCTTTCGATATGTTGGTTCTTTTGTCTCAATACCTTTCAGATCACGTAATGGACGTCAACATGGAAAATCTCAATGCATCCAATGAACTCACAATTGAAGATATCTTCCAAACGGATTATCGCAAAACGATTAGAAAGAACAACCTTAGAGTTGATTTTGATAACTTCACCTGCTCAGAATCATCGTGCAGAGTTGCTGTGGACATTCTCAAGGAACATCCCTACCGCCTCATGCTATCCAACTCAACTACAGTACCGGAGATCTACATCCATCAATTCTGGCATACGATGGAGAAGATTGATGGTCAAGATGCTGTTAAAGTGACTCTCAACACCAAGGAAGTCACAGTTACGGTAGCGGATCTTTGCACAATTCTTCTTCTACCTACCATTCAGCCTGCAGATTATGTGCCAACTCCTACTGAAGAGGCCATAATGCAATTCATGGTCGACATTGGTTATGATGAAGCTGCTGGAATCATCACCAAATACTCCACTGTCGATCTGAAGAACACCCCTCAGCCCTGGAGGACACTGTATATCATGATCGCCAAGTCTGTATCTGGAAGAGACAGCGGTCATGAACACCCTAAACTCATGCACCTTCAAACTTTCTGGGGAATGGTCAACAAGCAACATATCGACTTTGCAAGATTGATATGGGAAGATATGATGCAGCATCTCAAGAAGCCTGGGTCAAAGATTCCATTTATCAGATACACAAAGTTGTTGATCCAAAACATTCTCAGGCATAATCTGGACATCCCAATGAGAATAAATAACCCCAAGACTCACTCAGTGTTATATGAGCCAACTTTGAACGTTGTCAGATTTAAGGACTCATCAACAAAGAAACAAGGTGCAGAGTTACTTGACTGCCTTCTCACTGATACAATCAAGGGTCTTCCTTCGTATCTTCGTTACCAAGAAGCAATGAGAACAGGCAAAGTGGGGTTTATGGATGAAAAGACTTATGCAGTGCCTACCAAAAGGACTAGGAGAGCTGGTAGCACTGGAAGCACGGGGAGTACTAATAAGTTTAAGAAAAGAAACCCATCCCGTAAGAGGAAAGTCCCCGGTCAGACCGTTCGTTCTCAAATTAAACCAGAACCTATTCCAGAGGACGATGGCTCTACAACTGAGTCTGATGAGGTGGTTTACTACTCAGAAACAGTAACAAAGGATACATCCTCACCGATGTTAGAAGACAAACCACCAAGTCCCCAGTCAGACAAAGGGAAGAAACCAGTGACAGAGGAAGAAGAAGAAGATTCTGATTTAGAGAATGATCCGAAAGATGAAGAAAGAGAATACCAGAAGACTCTCAAGCATATGAGGTTGCAGCAAGCTGCAAAAGACTTTGAAGCTCAACAGTTGAAAGGCCCTGGAGGTTCCAGTGGTGGTGCTCCAGACACACCAGTTCTTGATGCGGTTAATCAACCCGATAAGGGAACTGGTGACACCACAAAGGAATCTACGGAGCAACAACAGCAGAATTATGAGGTCAAGTTCGATTTTGAGGAAGAAGAGCAGGAAACGACAGAGAAGATAACTGATGCAGATGTGGAAAAAGCGGCAAAGGAAAAGGCTGATGAAGAAGCACTTGCTAAGAAGGAAGAAGAAGAAAGGATTCGAATTGAAACAGACAGCTACATCCGAGACAATCCTAAGCACAATCCTGAACAATCTTCAGAGCCACCCCATGACCCTTCCACAACTGAATCATCATCTCACTCTTCACCACCACCATCAAAAGATACAACCACAAGATCATCATCCAAATCAGTCACGAAACCTACAGATACACGGGCATCTCGTGCCTAGACCAAGATCCTAAAAGCCGTGAAACAAGCAAGGAAACGTAACATGGTTGACAGAAAGCTAAACTTGCTGGCTGATAGGGTCAATTTACTTAGCAATGAGATGAACACGTTCATTGAGGAGAGAGATCAGATCAAGCTATTCCTGAACAAAGACATTCAAGGAGAAATGAAAGAGAAGATCAAGGAATATACTCATCAGTTCCTTCTCCAATATGTTCCGGGAATAACTAAAGAAATTGATCTACTGATCAGACAGACAATTGTCACAACACCGGTGACAATGAAGACTCGACCAGTCCAGCCACCTCATGTCACATAAATTGATCTACTTTTACAGTTGATAACTCAGATGACTGCTCGATCTTCGACACTCACATATGACGAATTAAAGTTTCTTAAGGTTCTCCTTTCTCATCAACTAAAGACTACATGCAAGGAAGCTGCTAGTATTGAGAAGCGTTACAGAGACGATGATGACAAGGACAAGGATCCAAATGCAAAACGTCAGAAGAAAACATGCGAGTCATCATCATCTATGCCACCACCACCGCCAAAGACCACCACCACCTCTATTACACCAGCATCTCAGCAAAATCCTCCTTCTGATAAAACTCAAGATACTGAGTCTCCACCACTACTGGAGAAAACACCGGTGGTGAAGAAGAACATCCTGAGCCCCATCAACAGCCATCATCCCCACCATTAACTAAGCAACAACCAGGACCATAATCCAAACCGAAGAAGAAGAGATCAAGCTCAATCGTCTCCTGGTTGGATGAAGATGACACTGAAGAGTATGACTGGTTTAGCAAGTTAGTTGATGCTACGCCTCGGTTACCGGAAGGTCAAGAACCGGTAGATGGTCGTACTATGGAACAAGTGAAAATTATCCAGGATGAATTCAAAGTCAAGAAGATGACGAAGAGGGAATTATGCCGGATCAAGAACGATGCTTTCTAATTGCTAAAAGACAGATCCGACAGTGCTGTTGAAGTCGAATACCATCTCGACAACATCGCACGAGCCATGTCTAACAACATTGACTGGTTCAACCCCGAATCGAACATCGACTTCTCAAGAAAGGATAACACTCCATATTACACTGACTGGACGAAACCGCTACCAACCATTGGCTGACCAGATCAACCCAAGATTCCCTACCACTTCTTCTTTAACAATGACCTTAAGTTTCTTCAGCATGGAAGCAGCATAAGCAAAAAGTATGCTACGTCACTAACCTTCAACATACCAACTGCAATCTACTCCAACAATGTCGCCATTGAGGAAGAGGCAACCAAAATGTTCGTTGAAAAAGTGGTGGACTATGACATTGATGCTAAGTGTGGCATTCACCATTGGCCACCAAGGAGAAGTCTGTATTACAGAAGCTGCCAAGTTCTACGGTCTAACAAGGAGGTCTATAGTGATAAGAAGATCGTTGCTATAATGAATGTCACGTTGGCTACAAAATGGGATTATTCATTCTTGAAGGAAATCAAAGTCAAACGCCAAGATGAACAAGAATATGATTTCACTGAGGCTGATTTTCTGAGATTGTCGCTCAAAGACATCGAAGACATGTGTCTTGCTAAGGCACAAGGTCAGATGAGACAATTCTCCACCAACATTCAGCTCCAGTACATCACAGCCTTACTGATATTCATTCGAAGCAAAGTGATCCAGGAACGTGTTGAAGATCTCCAGCTTGCTGTCGAATCTTATCAGAAGCAAGTCAACCTTACAAAACCATTGCTACACTTTCCTGACATAAACCAAATATCTCAGTACACCATTTTAAAGAAACCAAAGTTTGGAGTTGTTTACCGCAGTGAACTTCACCATAACTGCTTCATGGCGTACAACGAGGTTCATAAATTATGCGATCACACGTTGAAGATGGTTCGTGATAGGTTAGCGTATCGGTTAAAAGACATTCAGCAAGGTATTGGGTCAAAGAAGAGGTGGAATTCTGAGGAAAGGAGGGATGCTGAGAAGATAATCAAAAGGCTGGATGAAAGGATGTTTCATCGGGATCAGATGCGGAGGTTGGAGAGCTTTGTGGGTGGAAGACAGAGTTTCTCGATTACGACATATCAACATCAAGAGAGAACGCATGGTCTACTTGAATGATTGTCTGGTACTCCTCAAAACTATTTTGATTGATATTTGGATTGATTGATTTGTATATTAATTGATGGCTTGTGCACACATAACAGTGTACAACCCGTACTTGTAATGAAAGGACCCTGTGGTACGCATCAGTGCCACAATCCTTATAAAAGGAGCGAAAGCTTCTTACTTTTGAGTAAAACTTATCAAAACTTTAATCATTTTCAAAGTTTTGCTCAAAAGAACAAGTACTTCCCCTTATGTTTTTCAAAAACCTCAAAAGTTAGTATTAGTTGTTGAGGGGGAGTATTTGCCAAAAATCTTTGTTCACAAATTATTCTTCGTGGAAATCTTCCTACAAAACTCGAAATGGTCATATTCGATATCAAAAATTTCATCAAAAATAACATTTATATGCCATTTTTAAGGGGGAGAAAAATTGTGTGATACAAATATGTTGAATTGCGATTGAATCCTTGTGTGCTAAGACTTAACCAATGAATTGACGAGATCTGAACTGTCATACATCGAAAAGATTTGTCGTCAAAGACTTATCCAAGTAGATCGTACCTATTCGAGAAGCTCTTGATAGACATGAACTTTGACGGGTTTGACAACCTTTTTTCAAGGTTTGTCCACACCTTCAAGGTAGTTATTAGAGCTAGTTGTCACCTAAAAGCTGAAAATGTATCTCTTTAACTATGCAACGTAATCGTGTCTCGCAAGGAATTGTCTATCTTGAGTCGATCAATTCAAAAGTGCGCGCTCTACCCTCACTGTGCAGATTTCTGTCAAAACTCATAAGCACATGTGGAAGGGGAGTATTTCTGCAAAAGATAAAACTCTCACAGTGTTACAAACATGTATTCATTCACAAACACTGTGAGAGATTTTTTCAAAGAAAATGGTTTTATGGCAATATAGGTTAGTCATGGAGTTATAAGGTGACTAAGGTTAGGAATAACCGTCCTATGATCCGCCTGAGCCGAAGGGATCTACCCAAGGACACCACCAATAGTTAGTACTTAGAAGTCCTTAGGTATGATTATAAAAAGGAGAATATGAGAAACGGAGAAAGAAGTAGTTGAAGAATTAAAAAGAAAAGTAAAGAAAATGGTGAAAAGAAATAGCCCTCCAAATTATTCAACTTAGGGCATACACCGGGTTCAATTCATATGGTACTGGCTGTCACTAGATGACACTTGTATTGAAGATTAAAAGTCGTCATGGAACCAGTGACGCACTGCACTAAACCTTCTAAGCCACTCAAGTTTCTCTCAATAGAAGCTTGTTTCATTCTCACAGGGAACCCTACGTAAACTATCAACTCTCTCTTAGAGATTGTTGGTATTGAAGAAGGAGACCCTCTCCCTAGTCTCTGCTCAGGAAAACCAAAGCACACTAATCGAGTCTAGAGCCATGAGATTCACCAAAAGATCTCTTAGGAACACTCAAAATTTCATCGCTTGTCGTTCAACAATAAGAACGCAAGCGATATATTTTAGAGTCCTTCACAGATCTTAGCAATCTGTTGAGAACATTTATGAGGGGATTCACACTTGTGATCCTCAGTGATTGAATGGAAACTCCTGCCAGGGTCAACATCAAACAGCCCTGACAGTAGGTCACTTCGGTAACTCCTTGTGGGTTACGCTTAGTGTTGTCTCAAACGGTCTACAATCGTGAGGTGATGCTTCGGTGTACCTCAGCGACTCACCTAAACTGTAGATGTACTTCGGTACATCATGTTATCCTACTTGATGGAATCCAGTTCATGAACAGCCTTTGCTAGAATCAGAGATGTGTTTTCACACTATGCTGTTAACACCCTCGAAGTTCGAACTTGTAAGTGCTGGAAATCCCGCTAAGGAGATTCCTTTCAAGAATCGAGTCTTGAAGATGTGGGTCATTACTTGAAGGCCAAAATGCATTTTAGTACCCTGAATTTGTTTAACCGGGTCTTCTAGTACCCTGAACTCTTAAGAGGGGAGAATAGTACCCTTAATTTGGAAAAATGGATACCTTAGTACCCTAGTTCTGTTTAAATCGCATACATGATTCTCGCATGACCTTCACCATTATTTTTTAGCGTCCATAATAAAATGATGTTTCTAAAATCCAAAATAAAATAATAACCCAAAATTCATGCCAAACAGATTATTCATACCAAAATTTTTAAAAAGTAACATAGGTTTTAATTTAATTTGTAACAAAGCAATTTAAAAATCTGCTCCTTAGATGCTAAATTCATGTGTCTAAAATCCCAAAAAGAAGTATACGCACAAATGAGTATAATTAACTTTTTTCATTGCATAACTAATAATAACCTTACAAAAATATATTTCAACAGCCTCCAAAAAAATCGAAGCTAATATATTTAAATATGGCCTTCTTTACTTATAGATTACAATTCAATAATACATATCTTACCTAACTTAATTTATGAATTAATCTATCTGAGTTAGTTTATGATTTTTGAAAGGTTGTGACATCTTCGAAAAAAGCAAAGATTTTTTATTCGATCATGTGGATTTTGATCAGTCGTGTAGATTAGAGTTAAAGAAAACTGCTAATTGGGTTTTAAAATGTCATTTTTATTGTGGACATTAAAAAAACTAACAGAAGAAGTTACTTGAGAATCATGTGAGTGAGTTACACTAAGTCAGGGTACTAAGGTATCCACTTTTCCAAATTGAGGGTACTATTTTTTACCCTTAAGAGTCCAGGGTACTAGAGAACCTAATTAGAAAAATTCGGGGGTACTAAAATGTATTTTGGCCTTACTTGAACTTGTTCAATGTAGTGCCAACTGTCCCTTATGGGATTCACACGGCTAATTCGCCCGACCAAGGTGAATGGAATCAAGACATTCATCAGAAGAACAATCGTAGTGGTTAATTCTCTAAGAAACGATCACAATGATCGATTGGTGTTTTTCACTAACCAATTCTTATGTTTTCTTCTTATGGATGCTCCTGGGCAGAATGATCATGTTGATTCTCCTCATGCTCATACCAACAACAACTCAAATGAGGTTCTCTCGAAAGGCAACTCAAAAATCAAAAGGATTCTTCATCAACCAAAGAATCTACAAAGTTTAAACTAGAGAACTACATCAAATCTGAAATCCAACGTCAAAGAACGTATGAGCATGTTGGAGAAAGACGTGGAGACACCTGATGTTAGGAATTAGAAAATTCCTGTGCTGAAAGAGTCGGTCACCCCAACTATTATCTAGCATAAGTTAGCTCGTAGATTAGTCATTAGTTACGGTTTATGTAGTTAGTTAATAGTGAATAATAGTGTAGTGCAACACCGTGGAAGAAGGTCGGGTCTTTACCCACTGTATCCCTGATCCACAGGCCGTCAGGAGGTCGTTTAGGTTGTAACCTATAAATACCCTCTACCTTGCAAGGTAGAAGGTTGGATGTTCTTTGGTAATCTAATATTCAACTAGTTTCTCTCACTAGAATGTCCCACTCTTTCTCTCTCTAAAACCATCTATGTGCTCATTGTGTTAATGTTATGATGTGTATGTGAAAAGCTTATATCTTACAATTGGTATCAGAGCCATGGTTAGATCATATCTTGCACATCTTTGGATTTATAGTGGTTTTTAGGTGGTTTTTGAGTTTGAAAAAGTTTAGTGGTTTTTGCATCATTTGGTTGATTTCTTGTGTTAAAGTTTGAATTTTGTTGGTACTTTTATGTTTAGAATCATCAAAAGTGTTTAGGTTTTCATTTGGTAAGCTTGAATCATCTTGGTTGGGTTGTTTTTGGATTGAAAAGTGAAGGTTACTTGGTTTTTCAACCTGGCGAATTAGCTCTCGGACTTGTTTTCTTGGTAGCGACTTACAGTTATAAAATCTAGCGAGTTAGAGCTAGCGAGTTACAGTACAAGTAGTGGAATCTCCACTACGGTTAGCGACTTGTGGTAGCGAATTAGTCTGTAGCGAGTTGCTCTTTAGCGACTTGCATATCTAGCGAATTGTGTAGCGAATTACTGCACAAATTTGGCTAGCGACTTAGTCTGTAGCGAGTTACTACTTAGCGACTTGTTTTCTATGTTAGCGAATTAGGGGTGTAGCGAGTTAAAGGCTAGCGACTTAGTACACTTATTGCTAGCGACTTAGAGTGTTGGCGACTAGGTGTAGTACTTTCTAGCGACTAGGGATTAGTACTATTTTGTTAGTAGCAAATTGACTCTGAATTCTCTAGAGATTTGAGGAGTAATTCATAATAACTCAATGTCAGTCATCACGGATCCCTTAATCACCAAAGTACTTGCTCTCTATGAAACAGCCCAGAATAGTGAAACAGAATGCCCATCTGAAGGCCTCACACCAAATGACTCAGTATTGATCAATCAGAACAACTCAAATATGTCACACTTAACTTCTTCAGATGATACTAAGAATGTGGTATGCACCAGTGAGCCGTTTCAACATCTCAGTCAGCTTCTCAAATTACTCTTATCAACAACCATGGATCGAACAAGTTGTGCCATTCTTCGTCAGGACTTTCCCACTTTAACAAGAGCTGTATTGTTTAACCTAGATCGACTGAGGTTTCAAATCACCAAAGAAAAGCTCTCAACTGATGATTCTCATGCTGCTCTTCAAACCATCTTCAACCAATTTCAGCCACTTATCCGGGAAGAATACTCCTCAGATTTTGATAATACCATGACTGGAATGTCCTTCAAGAAGCACACGGGAATGGAAATTCATGAGTTCAGAAACTCATTTATTCAACTCATGAGCAATATGGAAACATACATTGAGGAAGCTGCAAAAGAGAATAACAAGCTGAAGGAATTGAATGAGTGTCAAGAGTGTCCATGGAACAATGATGACGTGTCATGCTCCACTCCAGTTGAACCAGCAGAATACACTGATTGCAGAATCTCAGCTATGATGAAAAAGGATGAAGAAAACTACACTGATCTCAAATTCTCAGAGTCAGAAAAGGTAACAATCAACAAGGTACACTTATCTGATCACACCAATTCTCACAAGAAGGTACATGACTCTTACCCTGAACATAACAACGTGGAATCAATCTTTGTTTTGTCTGAATCTGATGCAAGTAACATGATTGGAAAAAGGGTATATGATGAGCTTTCAAACAAATTTTCAATTCTTGAAAAACACTGTATCTCTTTGCAAATTAAAATACAACATAAGGATGAAATGTTTTATGCAAATAAACAGTGTAGTGATCTGGAACTTCCAGAATTTAGAGAATTTTTTGAAATAAATCAGTTAAAATCCCAGATTCAGGACAAAGATTCGACCATAAGAAATCTGAAATCTCTTCTTTCAGAAGCCCAGAACTATGACTGTCATGAGATGAGTGATACACTAGAATCTAGGAATTCTGAACTAGCTCTATGTGTATCCAACCTTCTAAGAGAAAATGAGTTTTTAAGAAAGAACCTTGAGGAAACAAACTCTAAATCTGTCAATCAATCTAATCTCTTGATGAAAGATATTGACGACCTAAAAGAACAAATTCAGAATAAGAGCTTCAATATTGTTGCCCTAAAAAATGAGCTCAGGAAGTATGCTGGAAATAAAATGAACACTAAGTTTGCAAAACCTTCAACTTTGGGAAAGTCAACAGTTCAGAACCACTTGAAACGAACAGTGATTAAACAACCTAATGCCTTTAGGTCTGAAAGAGCCAAACCATTGAAATCTAAGCTTACTTCCCAAGTTGACAACAAGTCTGTTTTGTCAAAACCAGTCACTTCATTGCCTAATTCAGATATGATGAATCCCACGCATAGGACTAATGAACATCACCCACAAGTCAAAAATGCTATAAGCGTAACTAGATATCATGCAAAACATAGTCTGACAGATCATTCCCCTAGGAAATTCTCAGATCACAAAAAGACAAATAGTCATAACAAGAGTGTGCACTCATTTTGTTCATCTCACTGTGGCTTCAAATGGATTCCCACTGGCAGACTATTTAAGTATACAGGACTTAAACGAACTTACATTCCTAAATCATGTCTCAAGTGGATTCCCACGGGTAAACTTTTCAAGAATGAAGAATCTATTAGGATCCCCATTAATGATTCGTCTGAATTATACTGTGTTGAATCTAAATGTGAGACTAAACATGTCACTAACCCTTCAATGTACAAGTCTACATGTGCTTCAAGTACAATGTGTTCTCAGTCTTTTTCAGGTACAATGCTCAACTCAATCAGGAACTTCATGACGTGGTTCCCCTCAGATATGAACATGGCTCATTCAGGAGCTATAGCTTGCCAGAGTTGATGTACCTCTTACTTTGACTCCTATTCATCTCGAATCTGGACTCGTCCTTTCATGTCTTTGTATATATCGTGTTTAAAAAAAAAAAAAAAAAAAAAAAAAAAAAAAAAAAAAAATTAAAAAAAAAAAAAAAAAAAAAAAAAAAAAAAAAAAATTTCAAAGCTTTATCATTTTATCATTGTATCATTTTTTTTAATCTAATAATGAATATACTCCTTGTTATCGATAACATCTACGATCCTAGAAATGTCATTCAATAATGGCACGGGATCATAGATGAAGTTCGAACAATTGATATATTCTTGGTAGTTTAATGGGTTCGGGTAATATCAATCAATGTTCTGTGTTGACATTGATTGAGGGGGAGATTTGTTTTACACACCATTGGCTTCTGTGCTGGGTATGATACTTGTTTATTTGTACTATGTGGTGATTTCCTGCTTGTGTGACTAACTGGTTATACTCTTGAAATATGTGGCTGTGATTGTATCTTGCTCATGAGACTTTCAGTGTGTGCTTTCGGTGTAACTGCCTATGTGTTGATTTGTTGAATTGAATTGCTTCATGATGATCAGTGTAATAATCAATGCTAGAGACGTTATCTTATCTTATCCGTGTTAGCATATTATTACCACTCTTTCACTAATACCATAGGGATCAAACTTGTCATATAGTGTAAGTTTTGTTGCACTAGCGAATTACCACCTTAGTTCATAACCACAAGGACCAAATGTGTCATATTGCCTAAGTGAGGTTGTATAACCCTAGCGAGTTACCCATTAGCGAATTACCTAGTTTTTTTTTATTTTTTATTTTTTATATCTCTTCTCTCTCGTTTTTTTTTCCTCTTTCTCTTCGACTTCTCATTCATACTAGCGACTTAGATTAAGGTTTGCATTGATTCCCTCTTATAGTTACTATCTTATGCTTTAGTGTCTAGTGTCTAACTTACCACTATTTCCAGATCCTTTCTGTGCTCACGTGGTGTGATTTGTTGACTCTCTCGCTTAGGTTCGGATCTTCTTTGTAAATCGTATGTGTGTTTCGTATAAAATGATTGAACGTGTTATATTTTTGTTTGGATTATATTGTTTGGACTATATTGGTTGGATACATTGATGGATGAGTATAATGGATCTGACTGATGGGCTGGTGTTAAAAAGGTGTTCTTGGTGGCGAGTTATAATGTTCTTGATAGCGACTTAGTGTGAATGTTCTTCATGGCGAGTTAGAGGTGTACTTAGCGAATACGTCTCGGTAGCGAATTAGTTCACTAATTTCCAGCGATTTAGTTAGCGAGTTAGTAACTAGCGACTTGTATTTACAAGTTAGCGAATTAATAACCTAGCGACTTAGTAAACCACTTTGTAGCGACTTGGCTTAGTTACTGTACATGGCGACTTAACTTTTTGTGCTAGCGAATTATCCTAGCGACTTGGTTAGCGAGTTAGCAGATAGCGTCTTGTATTTACAAGTTAGCGAATGTGTTACCTAGCGACTTAGTTGTCTACTTCGCAGCGAATTGGGTTAAGTTCTATTCATGGCAATTTGGTCTTACAGGTTAGCGAATTAGTTTAGCGACTTAGAGAGCTAATCCTTTTATAACTTGTCCATGGCTCTAGATGACGACTTGTTTTTACAAATTTATAACAGTGTTCATGATTGAGAATTAGTCTTAGGGTCAAGGATTTTTTTTCTTTGCTAAAGATGATCTCACTCTCACTACTCCTAGGATCTCCTTATTCGACTTGTTAAATCAACTTACTCTATGTAAACTGTTATGACATCTCTGTTTAGGCAAAAGGTACTTGGGTTCTCTCACGACTGCCAAATGTTACTTTTTGCCTCATACATATGTGTTATATCACTTTGTCATGTGTATCTTGATTCATGTCTTGTCCCTTATAAGCTCATCATGCAATCATTTTTCTATATGTATGTTCTTCATCGTTATATCTCTAGTATGGATGTTATTATATAGTTGAAAGGTGTCACATAGTTGCAATCTTTGCCACTCTGTCTGTCTCAGTATGTGTTGGGAACCTCATCAGTGTTACTATCTCCATGTTTAATGTTGTCTCACTTACCATTTATCATCTAACCTGTTACCATCCATCACTGTTGATTGTATGATTACTCAGAACATCAATGGCAAGTTCAATCCCAGAAAAGAGCGCTACTCCGTCAGGATCATCCGGAATACTCTCAGACGATGAAATCCTTCCCAAAAGTCAATGGGCTGCTATTGGTAAAAGCAACTGTTATGTGGACCTACAAAGGCTCCCACAAAATCCGATATTCAAAGTGTCAATTGACATCCTCAAAAACACTAACTTCTTCGGTGCTATTACCAAGCAATGCTCGATTCCTGCCATCTACATTCAACAATTCTGGAACACCGTTCAATGGAATAAAATCACAGCACGATACTCTTGCAAGCTGGATAATATGGAGTTTACAATTGATTCTGATATTTTGAGCAAAGCTCTTGGAATCACATCATGTGACCCTGACATTCGTTCTGTATCTCCACCTGGTGCTGACGATCTGATCGTATTTCTTATTGGGTTAGGCTATCAGAACAGTATCTCAAGAGCCTCTGACATTATCACTGGACACATGTATCAACCCTGGAGAGCTATTGCAACCATTCTGAACGTGTGCTTGTCTGGGAAAACATCAGGGTTCGATAAAGTTAGAATTCCCATCTTGCAAATCCTATGGGGAATCGTTAATAGGGTTGATGTGAATGTCTCAGATCGTATTTGGGAAGAATTCTCGCTATCAATGACCACATCCATATCTGACAGAACCTATTTTCTAAACAATGTTCAAGGTCGTAAGAAGCAGAACAAACTCGTAATTCCCAGCATCAGATTCTCCAAACTTGTCATCCAGTATCTGCAACAAACTCACAACTTCACTCCTAGGTCTGAATCAACTCTTCACAAAGCAGAACATGAATTTATTTTAGGAAACTTGAAATATGTTCCTAGGGGTTCGAATCAAGAAGTATTTGGATTGCCAATTCCTGACCTTCTTCTCACTAATGATATCAAGAAGAAGGACTACTTCAAGCAATACATGAAAAGTGCAACCAAACTCTCTGCTAATGTCACACCCTCTCCTTTACAACCAACTGCTCCCAAGACCACCTCTGACTCTAAAGCATCCTATGCCTCTCTTCCTAAAAAGAGACGTGAAAGATCTCATCAGTCAGAATCTTCATTCAAAAAGCATAAAGAAAAGAAGAAGAAAGTGGAAAAGGAAATAGATGAGAACACTGAGGTGCCAAGGAATACTTTCAGGTTAATTGATGAGGATGACGCTGATCTGCAACGTGGTATTCAGCAAAGTCTTGAAGATCAAAATATGAAGGCTCCAGTAGGTGGAGTTGTGTTAAGAGAACCCTCTCAACCATCTCAACAAACAGCCCCAATAACACTTGACAAGGGTAAAGGAGTTGCAAGTGATGAACAAGCTGCTCACATGCTTTTAACCATCTCTTTATCTCCCTCTAGCACCACTAATCCATATGAGCTGAAGAGAAGAACAGATTCACCACATGAAAAGGAACAATCCGGTGTGGTGCCTGAAACGTTCAAGGAATCTCTATCACTTGGTGAGACTCAATCTGAGTTGAATGTTGACACTCTGTTACAAAAGGGCTCACAGGAGAACCTTGGGACAAGATCTGACGAGACCTTGAAGATGGATGAACCAAATCTGTCTACAAACTCTCTATCTTCACTTAAGAATCTCGATGAGGACTTCTCTTTTGGTGATCAATTCATTAATGACAAAACCTTAGACTCTGCACAATCCATGTATAATGTCAGCATTCAGCAAGATACTTCAACCATTCCTCCAATGACTGCATCGTCACTATCAACCGCACTTCCACCTCCCTTGCCTGCTCAATCAACCGTTCAAACACCAACGACAACACCACCAACTTCTGAACCCATCTTCACAATTGCAGATGAAGTGGCTCCACCAGCTTCCCCTCCACAGATTCTCACGTCTGATCAACTATTGGATAAAACCATTAAAAGGGTAGAAGCACTGGAAAGGCAACTTCCTAAATCTGTTGAGTCTCTGGTGGATCGTATCTACAGATTGGAGCATCTCAACTTCACTGATGCAGTTACTGATGCTATTGAAGGAGAAGTCAAGGATGCCGTGGAATGGGCAATGGAGGCTCCACTTCTCAGACGATTCAAGGACCTCCCCATCTCCGATATGAGAGCTGCCCTGTGTGAAAGGATGTATGAGGTTGAAGAGGACAAGCATGAGGTTCACGGTAAACTTTATGAGGCACTTGAAGAATCCATCAGATTCGACAATTATGAACAGTTTAAAATTGAAGTCGGAGAAAAGGATGCTAAAAAGAAAAGAAGAACAATTGTGATGGAAACATTGATGAAGGTTCGCAAAGATCGCGAAGATCCTCCACCACCAGGAGGCGCTGGAACTTCTGGAGCTGGGAATCCCTCGTCAATACCCAATTCACCTCCATCACAGCCACCATCATCAACTCCAAAACCGTCCAATCAATCAGACTCTACACACAAACAGGGTACTCAGAAGAAATCTGCCGCCTGGACGACGATCGATTCAAGATTCACCTCCACATCCACTTCAATTCCTGATGATCAAGTGGTCCACGAAGAGTCTCAAGTTATGGCTGACTCAGAACCAGATGAAGATGATGCATCGACGAAACATATTCCTAAGCCATCAGAAGATTGGTTTGACAATTACATGGCTGGGAACCGCACTAGTACATCCAGGGTAGCTCCTTCTAGAGACACAATTCAACGCTGCATTGTGGAAGATAGACCTCCTTCTCCAGAACCCACATGGACAATCCCAGAGTCTGACTCTATGATTCCCGACGACAATTGGGCATCAGTTATCACCAAAAACTATGAAGTTCCAGCTGAAGACTCTCTTCTGCACTACACTGGTGATATGGGAAGCTTCATTAGATGGTTTTGTGAGCAGAAAAGCATCTCTTCCATAACACCAAGAGATCTAGAAGGACAAGCCTATGAAATTGTCAAAGTCTTCCATTCTGATGCAAACCATCTTCAATATCAGATGGAAGAATGCCATAAGATGCTGAATGACCAAGTCAGTGAGCAAATCAGTCGCTTCAATGTCAACAAAGCTCTTCCTCTTAGTGGTGAACCTGGTCAGGTAACCATTCAGGCGGAATTCTTCTTCAATCACGACTTGGACTATCTGTGTGCTCGCTCTGCGGAAAGAAGGCCTGCTCTATCTATTTCAAAGATGAAAGCTGCAACCTATTCTGATCAGGGGCTTGAGCAGATGGTTCCTGATCAATTCTGGGCAAATGAAGAACAAAAGTATGATATTGCAGCGTCTTATGGTATTTCCCACTGGTGGTTCAAAAAGAAGATGTTCTACATTGAAAGACATGGTGCTGATAAAAGACGCAATGAGGTCAGATCAAAACTGCAAATCTTAAGCGTTATCAGTATAGAGATCTTCGCGATCTATGGATATGAGTACCTGAAGAAGATTGTCCTTAAAAGAGCTGACTTCAAAGTGTATACCATTGAAGAAAACGACTTCAAACATCTTCTACCAAATGATTTCGAAGATCTCTACCTCTTAAATCTTCAAGGACACCTGGAGCACTTACCTGTACGTGAGAAAAAGGCCCTCTCTGCAGCTGTCACTCTTTGGATCAGGGGGTTAGTCATTCGGAAACGAGTTGAGGACCTTCAGCTTGGCATTGAAAGCTACCAAACCAGAGTCAACCTCACAAGTCCTCAATGGAATGCAGCTGGGCTTGAATTTCATCGAGAATTCAAAGTTCTTGACACTCCTAGAGCCGTCATCTTCACCGACAGATATGGATCGCGTATGCTTATGCGTCTATGTGAACTCTACAAGTTTAGTGATGGTACGCTCAAAATGGTCGAAGAAGAACTTGACACCAGAGTGAAAGAAGCCAAACTTGATATGAGATCTTGGGTTAAAACTACGTTCTGGACTGATGATGACGTGAAGAGGTGTGAACATTTCATTGCTGCAATCCGACGAAGACTCAAGACACGAAGGATCTTCCGCAGCCTTGAAAGTTTTGTTGGTGGAAGGCTCCGTGATGGTCACTACAAACTTCTTCAAAGAACTGAATGAAGACTTCTTCGGAATACCGTTTATGTTTTGTTAACTTTGTGTTATATGTGGTGTATTAAATATGAACAACTGTGATACATGTAATAGTGCTAGGATATGTACTATAGTTTCCCCTTTTGAAAAAGGGGAAACATCTGTGTTGTCCTTTCTCTTTATCATATAAAATTGGACACATTTTTCTCCTACAAATATTTTACCTCACACTTATTTAAATCACTTGAGATCCAAAATCTCAAAGGATTTAAGATTTTTGATCGGGGGAGAAAATGTGATATAAATATGAAAGATGGTAAAAGATAAGATGACCAATTTTTGTGCATACTTCTCCCTTATATGTGCTAAACAAGTTTTCGAATCTCGAAGCATATATTAAGGGGGAGAACTCTATTTGTAAATTCAAGTCATCAGGGTACACTACACTTTAAATACTTTAAAGTACCTTGATCTCATGGCTTCTAATCCTTTGATGATAAAAAGGTTCCCTCTAGTATGTGCAAAACTCTTTTCAAACCTCGAGGCACATATTGAGGGGGAGCAAATTTATGGAAACCTCATCCTTCCCGGAATTGCTATATCTACTTGATTTGTTGAGGGAAGTGATGTTGATATCTTTTAGAAAATGGTAATCAAAAGAAGTTAATTCTTTCTCCTGCCTCCGTGTGCAAAACAATTTCAATACCTGATGCTCATGTTGAGGGGGAGTTCTTGTTCTAAAAATATCAAAAACAATTCAGGTACAAAAAGCTTTGATAATATATCACAAGTATCTGAATTGATTTTCAAATGGTTTTCAATTGGATCCATTGGCAGATGAACAATACCAAATAGACCGACCAACTTTACTTCATGTACGGTGATATAAGGATGATAAGGTTAGGTATGTGTTCCCATGATTCGCCAGTACCGGAGGGATCTACCCAGGGACAATCCACTAGTTAGTGTAGAAGTCCTTAGGTATGATGATAAAAGGAGAAAAGTGAGATATGGGAAGAGTGCAGACTAAGACTGAGCTAGTACTGGAATAAACCCAACAAGGTAATAGCTATGAAGTCTCGGTAAGCACTGAAGGGGTTGAAGAATTAAAAAGAATTGAATGAAAATAGGGTGAAAACAAATAGCCCTCCATTAATTCAACCTTAGGGCAGAAACCGGGTTCACTTCATATGCTACTGATGGTAACATCGGTATTGAAGACAAGACGTCATGGACCCAGTGACGCACTGCACTTCAACTTTCCAAACCACTCAAGTTCCTCTTAAAAGGGCTTGTTTCATTCTCACGGGGAACCGACATTATCTATCGACTTTCTCTTAGAGATGGTTGATATTGAAGAAGGAGACCCTCTCCCTAGTCTCCGTTATAGGATCCAAATATGCACAAATTGAGTCTAGAGCCACGAGATCATCAATAAATCTCATTAGGACACTTTCAATGAAGACTCTCTGTTTCACACAACGCGGAAAGAGAGATTATATCTTGAGTCCTACGCATTATCCTTGTGGTATTGCCAGAACATCTGAGTGATGTGTTCACATATTCACAATGAAGATGGAAAGCCTTCTGGAGCCAACATCAAACAAGCTCCTGGTAGGTGGCATGTGAGATCTATTTTATAGATCAACCATGTGACAACTGAACAGAAACAATGGGGCGATTCAATCTCTTGAATCAAACCTGGTTCAGGTTAGGGATTGACGGATACCTTTGAAAAACCGGTCTTTGTGCTTATAAACTCTTTTCTTTAGCACATCGACCGTGTACTCATTTTTCATACCAAAAGGTATTTTTATGATTGATAATTGATTTTCAATAAAACCTTCGGTGTATTGCAAAAACAACTTCTATTGAGCAATACACGATTGTTTTTCAAATCTCTTTTCATCAATCAGTGGACTTAAAATTCGCTGGTTCACTCACTCCGTGTTGTCTTCTTTGAGACGTTCCGGTTTGAGAACAGCTAGAACAGCTGCGAAACCCTGTCAAGGAGATTCTTAGGAATCCTACCTGATCACAGGCAGTACTTGTACTGATCAACGGGGAACCGTGGGCCGTGTACCTCAATTCAACGAAAGTGATCAAAGACACTTTCGTGCGATTTGTTGCTAACTGTTGTATGCAGGAACGCCCGACGTTTGCAGCTGATCAGAATGAAGCGGTCAATCCACAGCCGCATGCTCACTTAACACATTCAACTCAAATGAAATCATGATTAGTGCATCAATGACTCTGATATTTTCACTCCATGCTTCTGCTACGCTGCTGCCAATATCATGATTCAACAAATGCTTCCGCTACTCTGATGAGAAGACATCATGATCCAGAATGAGAGCATGTCGGTCCTAAAGTCACTACATCACACCACAAAGGATGTCACAGAGATTGTTGATAGCTGATGATCTCAAATGCTGGCTCATATTTACTATCTCGTGAATCAGAAATGGACCTCCTGCTGAAAGTACTTATCTTTGCAGACTTTGAAGTTGCACCACCTATGCACTAAGTTTACGATGTTGATATATGAAAATCTTCGAGCTCAAGAACGATGTCAAGACTAGAATGCTAGGATTTGAAATGTAAAATATGGGGTGACCTCCCTTAGGGGGAGATTGTTAGGAATTAGAAAATTCCTGTGTTGAAAGAGTCGGTCACCCCAACTATTATCTAGCATAAGTTAGCTCGTAGATTAGTCATTAGTTACGGTTTATGTAGTTAGTTAATAGTGAATAATAGTGTAGTGCAACACCGTGGAAGAAGGTCGGGTCTTTACCCACTGTATCCCTGATCCACAGGCCGTCAGGAGGTCGTTTAGGTTGTAACCTATAAATACCCTCTACCTTGCAAGGTAGAGGGTTGGATGTTCTTTGGTAATCTAATATTCAACTAGTTTCTCTCACTAGAATGTCCCACTCTTTCTCTCTCTAAAACCATCTATGTGCTCATTGTGTTAATGTTATGATGTGTATGTGAAAAGCTTATATCTTACACCTGAGCAACGAAGCTGACCGGATGTAGACAACAAAAACATACCATCACCATATCCACACCAGAACAAAGAACAAAGTAATCAAAGACGTCAAAACTGAAAACTTCAAAGGAAACAAGATCCTTACTATGGGGAGATTGTTAGAATCAAGGCACTTCTTCTCACAAGAAAGAGGAATGCCAGAAGACGTCAAAGCAGTCGCTATTACATAAACACTAACAACTTATTCAAAATTGCTGAAGTCATCACTAACACTTAGGGGGAGATTTTTGGAATCACTCCTAACTTATATTTCAAGTGTTAGTCATTTAAATGTAACAGGTTGCTTAAACTAGGCTTTTAAGTTAGCATTTAAGGCTAGGCTCATGTAGAAAGCCCATGAGCCTATGCCAAAGCCCAATAATGAAGGAAGGGACTAGATGTGTTGCCCTAGCTCCCTTCCCCTATAAATAATGTTGTAAACCTTCACTTGAAGGTTGGTTGTTCATTTCATAATACATATACGCATAAAATTTCTCCATATTCATACGTGTATGTTTGTGTGTGTTCAACTGATCACCTTCATCTCTATTTCTTACATATTGATCCTTGTGTTAACTTATGGTGACCTAAAAATTCTCATGCCCTAAACCTTATAATCTCATACCCTAAACATATCATAAATCGAAGGTTAGACGATTCACACCAAATCTCTCTAATTACTTTACCATAAACCTTGTTACCAAATACACCATTTGGCGATGCGTTGTTGAATTTCCAGGGGACACGTGACATGTTTCGGGGTATCTTGGTAGCATTTGGTTATTTGATGATCATGGATAGTGCGGTTGTTTGGACTAGTGCTCGGGTTAAATAGAGATAATAGTCTTGGTTCATTGTTCTCGTATTACTTTCATAAAGACTTTGGTAATCTTCTTTACTCATTGTAATGAATATGTTACTGAATTTGTTGTATTTTTGATGTTGGAATATCGTTTGGTTATGATATAGTGAATTCTTGTTCATTTGGTATTGTGAAACATGATATAGTTTTTGGACGATTTTGTTATGACTTGTGATTATGCATATGTATGGATTCGATATTATCTTTACTTGGACCTCGTTTATACTTTGATTGATTGTTGCAACTATCATAGGTCGAAAGGGTTAGTTGCGATAGTTAGTTTTGTGTCATCCGTCTGTAATGATGCAATGCCTTACTTGTGATAATTGTCGGGTAAATTGATAAATGAACTAAGTTGAAGGAGTGTTTAATACCTAACCTTATGTTGATCGACCGGGTTAGGAGGGATTATTATGTATGCATATTCTTTATATACCATTATTAATCCACTAGCAATAACGTAGTCTAAAGGCCGAAAGGATTCTATGTTGTTTATGGTAGATATGTGTAGGATCGTATATTTATGTTGTTTAGATGATTCGGGTGGTCTAGGATTATGATGATATAAGATTGCCATGTTTAGAGAGATGAAGACATGAGAGGGTGTTTTCTAGAGAGATAAAAAAACAAGTGTAAGGTTAGATTATGAGGAAAAGCACCACCCTTCCCTTAGTGGGAAGGGTATTTATAGTTACAAGCTAAACGCCCTCCTGACGGGCTGTGGATCAGGCATACAGTGGGTAAAGACATGTCCTTCCTCCACGGTGTTGCACTAAACTATTCTACGCTACCGACTAACTAATTAACTACTAAATAATGTAAACAATGACAAGTCTACGAGCAAACATATGCTAGACCATTATTGGGGTGACCTACACTTTCACATGGAATTTCCAATTCCTAACAATCTCCCCCTAAGGGAGGTCACCCCATGAAATACATTTTGCATCCTAGCATTCTATCTTTGTCTTTAGTTCTGAGCTTGTAGACGTCAATTCTTCAAGTTCCGCAATCTTTGTGCTTTAGTAGCGAATCTTCAAAGTCTGCATTGATTTGTACTTTTAGTGGAGGCCTTTAACTGATCCACATCTTTGATGATCTTCGAGCTTTCATTGAGATCATCAGCCACAGTAAATCTCTGGATCACCCTTTGTAGTGTTGCCTTCATGTGATGTTGTGACTTACGGACCGACATGCTCACACTTTCAGGATCATGACATCTTTCCATCAGAGTAGCGGAAGCTTTACTGGTTCATGATATTTGCAGCAGCGAAGCAGAATCATAGTATAAAAATATCAGAGCCAGGATATGTAGATATGCACAAATCATGATTTCTTCAATTAAGTGTGGATGCTGTGAGCATGCGGCTTTGGATTGACTTCTCAATTCTGATCAGCTGCAACCGTCCAAATGTACCTGCAAACAACAGTTAGCAATAAATCATACGAAAGTGTCTTTGATCACTTTCGTTGAATTAAGGTACACGGCCCACGGTTCCCCATTGATCAGTACAATTACTGCCTGTGATCAGGTATAATTCCGAAGAATCTCCTTGACAGGGTTTCGCAGCTATTCTAGCTGTTCTCAAACCGGAACGTCTCAAAGAAGACAACACGAAGTGAGTGAACCAGCGAATTGAGATTCACTGATTAATGAAAAATTGATTTGAAAACAATCGCGTATTGCTTAGAAGAAAGAGTTTTGCAATACGACGAAGGTTTTATGAGAAAGATCAATTTTCAATTTAAAATACTTTTTGTATTTGAAAGAGAATACACATTCGATGTGCTAGAGAAAAGAAGAGATTTGCACATCAAACGGTTTTTCCAAAAGTATTTTTTCAATCAGAGATACTTTTTGTGTTTGAAAACATGACTACACATTCGATGTGCTAGAGAAAAGAAGATTTGCACATCGAACGGTTTTTCCAAAAGTATTCGTCAATTCATTTCCTGGACCAAGGTTGATTCAAGAATGAATCACCCCATTGTTTTTATCCAGTTGTCACAAGTTTGATCTTTAGAAAAGATCTCACATGTCACCCACCAAGAGCTTGTTTGATGTTGGCTCTAGAAGGATTTCCATCTTCATCGTGAGTAATTTTACATATCACTCGGGTGTTCTGGCAATACCACAAGGATAATGCGGAAGACTCTCAATATATACTTACTTTCCACATTGTGTGAAACAGAAAGTCTTCATTAATTTTGTGTCCTAATGAGATATTGTGGATGATCTCTTGGCTCTAGACTAAATAGTGCACTTTGGTTTCCTACGCCGGAGACTAGGGAGAGGGTCTCCTTCTTCAATATCAACAATCTCTAAGAGACAGTCGATAGATTATGTAGGTTTTCCGTGAGAATGAAACAAGCCCTTTTAAGAGGAACTTGAGTAGCTTAGGAGGTTTAGTGCAGTGCGTCACTGGGTCCATGACGTCTTGTCTTCAATACCAGTGTTACCTTAGCAGACACCAGTAGCATATGTATTGAACCCGGTTTCTGCCCTAAGGTTGAATTATTGGAGGGCTATTTCTTTTCACCCTTTTCACATTCATTTCTTTTTCATTCTTCAACCTTTTCAGTGCTTACCGAGACGTCATTACATAGAACCTTGTTGGGTTTATTCCAGTTCTAGCTCTATCTCAGTCGGCACTCTTCCCATATTCTTATTTTTCTCATTTTTTTTTCAATATACCTAAGGACTCTACACTATCTAGTGGAGTGTCCCTGGGTAGATCCCTCGGGTTCTGGCGGGATCGTGGGAACGAATACCTAACCTAACCATCCTTATAACACCATGCATAAAGTAAATTGGTCGATCTTTTGGTATTGTTCATTCCTTCTCGAAACCAATTGACAAATCATTTGGAAAATCAATCAAGGTACTTGTGATATAATATCAAAACATTTTGTACCTTAATTGTTTTGATCTTTTAGAAATGCTCCCCCTCAACATGTGCATATGAATTTGAAATTTTTTCGCACATGGAGGCAAGAGTTCTTTGAAATATATTCTTGATCACAATTTCCATGGAAAAAGCCATTTGATTTTCTTTGGTAAATTCTCCCCCTCAATACGTGCATAGGATATTTGAAATCATTTAATCATTTTATCACATAGAGGAAAGAGTTCTTTTGAAGCACATCCACGATCACAAAAGCCATTAAGAAACCATTAGAAAATCAATCAAGGTACTTTATGTTGAAACATAGAAATCATTGTACCTTGAAAGTTTATTTTCTTTTTGAAATGCTCCCCCTCAATATGTGCTTCGATATACGAAAGAGTTTAGCACATATTAGAGAGAACTTGCACTTTGAATCAAAACGATCATCTTATATCAAATTTCATATTAAATCACAAATTCTCCCCCGATCAAAAATATCAAACCCTTTGAGATTTTGGATCCCAAGTGATTTAATAAGGTTTGGAAAACATGGGAGAATATGTGCCTTGTTTAAATACTCTTCTGGTTTATGGTTAAATGCTCCTCCACAATCATGTGCATTATGTATTTCAAAATCGTTTGGCACATGAAGGAAGGAGTGCTTTAGAGACAATCACCCTTTTAAAACTGTTTTGAGATTTAAATCACGAAATCTCCCCCGATCAAAAATTTCAAACCAATTGAGATTTTGGATCCTGATTGATTTAAATCATTTGGAAAATTTTGGGGAAAGACGTGGCTTGATTTAATTTTTTGAAATTGACTGATGAGGACCAAATGTAGACAATAAAGATTGTTAGTGTCAAGTATGATAGTTTTTAAGAGATCTTTAAGTAAAATAAAACAATTTCACAATCAAACAAGAACAGAAGAAATTTCATTTTGAAAGATCTTTGAGTTTTAAAGAGAATCATACCATGACATAACATTAAATCTTTAGATCACCACTTATTTTGTACAAACGGACTTGATTGATGAAATATTGATTGAAAATATTTTATTTTAAATCACTATCCCCCTCAATCAATGACCGTAGTCGTTGATTGGGTGACTTAAGTTTTGATAAAATGAATTTCGGTGATTTTTAAAATTAATTCCAATTTATTTTCAAAAACCAATATTTTTCCATTTTTCAAAACAATATTATTCAAAAATTGTTTAAAAATGGTATCATTCACTACTTTTCCTGCACAAGATACGTTAGGTGGTGTAGAAGCTGCTTCTGTTGTTGCTGTAAGGCTGGAAGAAAACCATCTGCTGAAGCAGTGAGACCTCTTATGTTGCATGTTTTTATGCCAACTCTCCATAAAGATCAAATTAAGCTCCGTTTCTTCATTTGATATGAAGAAAACCATCTGCTGATGCAGTGAGACCTCTTACGTTGCATTTTTTTTCATGCCAACTCTCCATAGAAGTCAAATTAAGCTCCGTTTCTTCATTTGTCAACCCAAGATATAGTTACCCTTTCCTTTCGGCATCCAATCATCTTCTATTGTGGGATCCGGATCGGGAACATTCTTATATACCAATATACCTGCATACGTTAGTGAACACACATACATATATATGGTGGTCGACAACACCCAAACAACAATCGACTAATACAAGTCAATCCAACATATCAATCAGTTCATATAAAGCATGGGAATTATGTGTTTATCAAACTCTAATCATCTAATCCTAACAATCATATCCTAGGCACCTAGTCCTTCAACGTAGGTTAACATGTTTTACATTTAAGTATATAGGATAATTAGATAATCTCGTTAGATGATATAGATTTAAAAACATTCTCCCCCTCAATCAATGACTTATTTTTCTGAAAAGTTTAAAACCGCTGAAGTCATTGATTGAGTTTTCAATTTTTTACGAAAACTCTGAATCTGATTGATTTACAAGCAACTCATTTACAACCATTTTTGAAAACAACAAATAATTTTCTGAAGAATTTATAGAAGGAAAAACATTTGTGTAGGAACAGCAGTCCTTCGACATACTTTCCTCATTAGTTTTAGGATAAGTGCTCGAATTTTTTTGAAAATTGGTTTAGCGCAGCACTTTCCTTCTTTGATGAGCGGGTTGCTATCTGAAATAATAGCAAACCATGGTTTAAGCATGGGTTACAGTCTGAAGTAACTACAAGCCATATTTTGAGACATGTTTTGAAAAGAATATTTACACCTCCTGCTCGAACTTCATCTATGGTCCCGTGCCATTATTGAATGACATTTCTAAGACCGTAGATGTTATCGATACCAGAAGACATGTCTTTAGAAAACATATTTTTGGTATTTTTAAAATTTCTGATTTTTTATGGGTTTTTGAAATTTTCTATTTTTCTATTTTCTTTTTGTTGGTTTTATATTTTTGTATTTTGTTTTTGATAAATATTTACAGATAGAGTAGATGATATAGTTTAAGAAGATGATGATACGAGTACCGAGATAAGGATATCGAACAGCACGTCGTAGAAGATAGAATTCGTCATCTCTTAAACTTCCACCACCAAAGCTTCTGAGGCTCCAGAATAGAAGATAGAACCCGAGCCTTTGAGAAAGAGAGACTTTGGCAGCTTCCCCCCAAACCGAAAATCCTTACGTTGAGCAGATTCGAAGCTCTATTTCAAGCTTGCTTTAGCCAGATGCACAAGGAAGCACACCATTATCATCGATCTTGCTGCTCCTTTTAAGAATGATCTTTGTGATTCTTCGTTCGGGGTTATATCATCAACAAGAACAACAACGTATCATCCCACGCTTGAATGACTCTTCTCAAATTCCTTTTCCACTGAAGTCTGAAGCGATCCATTCCAAAAGGTGTTAAGAGAACAATTCCCCCAAGTAGATGAATTGATGCAGTCAGTCTCTTAGACTAGAGCTCACGAACCGAATACACATATACCCGAAGACAGAGAGACTTATACCATCGAAGTAGCAGAAGTCCAATAGCCTAAGAATAACCCCGATGTATACTTTTCTCTCCACCTGAAGAAAGTGTATGAAGCTCAAGAACCCGAAGTACCCGAATGCCCAAAGAGAGAATAACCGATAACATTGAAGAAGCAGGCCGAATCACTGATTATCTCTGCGGATGACTATCTCTGCGGATGTCAACTCTGAAATAAGTGATTAAATCTCTGAATCACTGATTAAGCACTCAAGTGAAACAGCTGAGCGTCCTCAATGTACACAATCTCGCTCCCCTGATGATTGCGATAGCATCGAAATCATCACACACATGTGTACCTCTTTTATCACTAGAAACTAACTCTTCCATCTCTTCCCCCACATAGTTGGAATAAGAACACTAAACGCCATGAGTCAAACCTTGAGTTTCTCTGCGGTAATGACATTTGTCTTCCCGGGATATCTTCAATCACTTAGAAGTATTAAGCTCATCAAGTTTACTCGCGTTTTAGATGCGTGTCTCCTTCCCCTTTGCTGGTTTTGACACTTCAGAATCAACAACATATTATAAGCCCATATACTCGAAATCTTTTGAGAAGAACACTTGAACTCTTGTGAGAATCAACTTGCTGCGGAAGAATGTGAACAAGTCTAATTGGGGATTAAATCTGGCATTTCACTCTCCCCCAATTAGTGCTCTCCCCTAAACCAACAATCTTTTAATAAATGCCCAGAATAAGAAGAAGTCTTTTGATAATCAAATGCAACTCTTCTTTTAGTCTTCTAACATACAGCAGAAAATGTAGAACCGACTGTAGACTCGACCTTCTTCTAGATTGTCCATTTGGGGAATAGAAAGTTAACATCTTCATCTCACCAAATGCGTTCCAATTACCTTATATGTAGCAAATCTCCTTAACTAAAATCCCTCCCAATCAAACAAGAACAAAAAGATGTTCATCAAAGAAATCAGCCCAGCAACTAGAAGCACTTTGTCATTTAATCATATCAGCCCGTGTGAAGATGTCAACCAACGACTCTTAGAAGAAACTCCATGTAAAGATGACCCGATAAGAAGAAGCTCGGTTCTTACATGAGTTAGGATCCGTATGACCATATATTCTCAGATATAACTCAACATGTAGAATTATCATACATCTTCCCCCCCTCAAGAATTGCATACGGAGATGCCATTCTTGATTAAACAAGTGATTATCTTCATAATGTAGTTTCTTCACACTTCTCCCCCTCGAAGGTTTCAAATGATGTCGCCATCGCCATTTTAATTGAGCAAATGGAATGAGACTAGTGCTGGTAGTTCGGTTCACTTGATAATTGTACGCGCATGGAAAAAGTATGAAGCATGTTGATGAGAATGGTCATTAATGAGAAGATTTCTCTTCTTCAGAAGATAAAGTGCAATGACACGTACACTTTTCTTTTCTTTGAGGTACGAGGCTTGAACTGTTGTGTTCATACGTCATAAGAAGATTTCTCTTTTTCTTGAAGATAAAGCGCACTGAAACATACACTTTTCTTTTCTTCAGAGAACGAGGCTTGAACTGTTGTGTTCAAACGTCATAATCTATCTCTTTTCATTATCTCTTGGCAAAACTTGTAATCACCCCATTATCATTCAGTAGGCTCTTTGTCGTAACAACTGATGGAGAAAACCCAATATGATGAATTTGACCGAGAAGTAAAACAACCCGAACTCGTGACTTAAACTTGCACATATGTAACAAAGAGCGGTGACGATTTCCATTAGAATCTCTAAGTACTCTCTAAGTACTCTATACTCTTCAACCAACCAACCATCAAGTATAAGATGTACATCACCTCTTGAAAATCCACAATTGAATGTGACACTGAGCACTACAACGTAACTCCTTAAAGTGATAGTTATTTTGTGGTGGTAAGAGCCCAATTCCCCCAAGTGGTAAAAGAAAAGGAAAAAGTCACCCAACAATAACTAGATTTCCAAGTCTTCGTTTTTGATAATAAGCTCGAACAAGGATCATGAAGAATCTTCATCCAACCATCCCCGATACCTTCAGATACTAAGTACACTCGCCCGTGATATTTCACTTCAACCTCAAATAAATAATAGTGAATTAACGCCGTTGTCACATCTTCTGGTTAAAAGCTCAAATCTAGCCTCCTTTGACGCTTTAAGTGAACTATGATAATGGTTTTATCCCGACCATGGTTAAAAGCACATAACCCCGTACAACTTTGAAATAACCAAACTGCCAAGAAGACAATCCAAACAATCACCTAATTAATGAAGTACACCCTTTTATCCCTTCTTCAAAGTAGAAACCGTAGCACCAATCATCAGATAAGACATCGAAATACACTTTCCTTTCTCCAGGATGGTTCCATCATTACGGGATTTTACAATTCTATGGTTTAAACCGATAAATAGTTTCTTTCGCGGGATTTTACAAAACCAAGAATAAACCGTAAGAAAGATCCGAAAATGCACTTTACTATTACCAGGATGTTTCCATTGTCACGGGATTTTACAAGTCTATGATTTAAACCGAGAAATAGTTTCTTTCGCGGGATTTTACAAAATCAAGAGTAAACAGTAAACAATGTCAGCTTGAATGTGTTATGACAACTTTGGTTTCAGTGAATAACTGTTTTAGGGGAACATGCAGCGGTTCATCAACGGTTCATTCTCCATCTTCAACAAAATCATCAACAATTCATTCCCCATATGTAGACAACTTCACAAACTATACTAAGTCAAGTAGTATAAACTCCTTTTCCCTAGAGGTTAACCGTAAACCATCAAAGTACACGTTTCTCCCCCATGATGGTTTCAAACTTTCGGAAGCATCATAACGTGTACGACCATTTACACGAGAAGTTCTTGTCATAAGCAAACATCTTGAAAAGTCATGACTGACACTGAAGATTCTTGAAAGATTTTGCTTAGACTGTGAAGTATCATAGACATTTTGTAGCGAAGAATATTCCATGAGAATTGTTGATCACATCTCAACCATTAAACACTTTGGTAAACACACCATTCACGTATTCTGACAGCTATAGCAATGACCACTAGAAGAAGTAAACCAGATATACCAGAACATGAAGTATAATTCCACAAATTTGCTACTTAAGCTTGTACTAATCCTCGTGAACAAGAAACGGTGTACCCAATGTACAAAACCTCTTGACGAATCCTCAACTGCGTGAGACACCGAAGTGATAGCTATTTTGTGGGTTAATCGAGGAAGAATCACAAAAGTAACTAGATAGCCAAGTCTTTATCACACTCAATAAACGCCTAAACAAGTCATCTTCGTGGAAGGATAGAAAGAAAGAAGACGAAATAAGTAAACGCGCCCGGAAAACCTTACTTCAAATCCAAATAAGAAATATCGTACAAATAGCCCGTAGTCAACCTTGTTCAAATATCAATTCAAGCGGTGACAAAATATACTCCGTGAAAGTGTATATACCAAAGTACCAGCATGCACAACACAGTAAATCATAACATCAACCCTTATCATCATACCAAATCTCATGATCATCAAATTTCTTCAACACGTCTCATATTATCCAAATCTTGAGAAGTCCATTCGACCCAATAAAGAGAGCTGCCCATACTTTGTTAAAAATCGAGGCCCGGACCATGAAAGTCAATCCAACCATCCGTGTTCAACGTCCAAATCTATGTTATCACACAACTTACTTAATCACAGTCCAAGCTCACAATCAAAACATACGATATGCCGTTATTATCAAATCTCTTTCAATAACTTATCAAGTCGCAAGACTTTTAATCAAACCACATCAGTCCAGACTTATCATCCGATCCAAAATAGTCAATTATCCATCAAATTATTTGATACCAAGTCCCAAATAAGATCCATTAATAACATTATAACTTAGCACAACCCCAACAACTTACACGTCCAAACAATGCACATCCCACCACCACATGCATCGAGCCTAAATCTGTCACCCAAAGCAATGGCTCATAATACAAAGACCAAGTCTAAGCTCATAAATGCTTAATATTATTACATGACAATCCTTTATATACACGGCCCGTTTAGCACTCGATCCAGCTGACATATATATGCCAGGCCCATTCTCACGAGGCCCATTCACAGTCAAATCCAATCTTAACAATGCCCTAGTAACACAGGAGTATATAACACATACACATCACACAATAGTTAGCCTAATTAATCTCAAACAAACCCTAACTATTCTCCTTATTCATCCGCCTCTCACCACACATCTGTTATACTCTCTCAAATCAGTCCCTTCAACTTCGAATATTAAAAAAAATTATCACCATCTCCTAATTCCTGTTTACATCAGACGCAAGCTTCACAAGCCACAGAGATGGCTTCACGATGATGAGATGCATCAATCGTTGATGTGAAGGCTTCTAACAAATAACCCCAGGTAGGTATAAGATTAGTGCTTTGAGTTAGTAATAGTTTAAAAACCGATTAGAGGGAAAGATGATAACAAATTAGTTATTGTCTTTCTTTCAATTATTTCGGATATTCAAAGGTTTAGAATCCTGATAAGATCAATGAGGTGATGTTCCTGTGAGAATAGATTGAATGGTATCTATGAGTTTGAAGAACCACTCACAAGGAATAAGGCTGAGATCTCGATTAAAGTTATATTCGTTTTTCCTTTAAGCCATTGACATGTCTTTGATGTTTAAATTTACTTATAAACGAATCATGAAAGAGAGTTGAAACCCTAAATGGTTTTGAATGTTTTCAATTAGATTCGGATATTGTCATACATTTTAGATCGATGATGATGTTCTATTCATGTGGGTAAGATCTTTAAGGTCTATTGCTTGTGTTGTACCACACGAAGTAAGAAAAAAACTGAGGTCTTTGAATGTCTTTGTTTTTATTTTGAGTCTTGGATATGAGATGGAGAGTGAGTTATGATAAATTTGAGGTTGATGTTTGGTTGAATCTGATGTTACATATGCTTTTCAATTCGTGTTTTTGCTCAAAATATGTTTCATGGACTGATGATGTTATGACTACTGAGGTCTTGATTGAGTTGGTATTAGGTTGATGGTCAAAACTCTTCTACATCCTTTCTGTAGTTAATGGTTAAATCAGTTGACTCAAAAGTCAACTCGCATAAGTCTTATTTGACAACTCGCATACTTTGATAGCTTTGACAACTCGCATTTTCCAACAGAAAGATACAACTCGCATGCTCTTCAAAGACGTTATTAACAACTCGCATTCAAAAATGCTAGTAGATAACTCGCATTAGGTTCAAAGAATCTGGACATTTTTTCAGTCAACTCGCATGCTAGTTAACCCAACTCGCAGTTGACTAAATAGTCAACCCGCATCCAGGATGTATTGAATCTGGACCAGAAACACAACTCGTATTGAACAACAAACATAACTCGCATCTAAGAATCCCATGTGAACAGCACCCAGAAACCATAGAACATTAAAAACCTTAGAACATTAAAAACTGCATTGATACGAGTTTAGAACTAGTAAAAACTAACAACAGTTTAAAACTTGCTCAACCAATTAGACCATTTTCAGTGTTAAGGATTCCAATGAAATTGTTAACTTGCTCAAACTGAAAACACGCACAAAACCAGAATCAACACAATCGACATAAGCTTTAAACACAAACACAACCGCATTAAACACACATCAAACCGTAACATAAACCATATAAAAACCATAGGAATCATCAAGAACAACACAACCTAGGCTCTGATACCATTTGTAGGATCGTATATTTATGTTGTTTAGATGATTCGGGTGGTCTAGGATTATAATAATATAAGATTGTCATGTTTAAAGAGATGAAGAGATGAGAGGGTGTTTTCTAGAGAGATAAACAAACAAGTGTAAGGTTAGATTATGAGGAAAAGCACCACCCTTCCCTTAATGGGAAGGGTATTTATAGTTACAAGCTAAACGCCCTCCTGACGGGCTGTGGATCAGGCATACAGTGGGTAAAGACCCGTCCTTCCTCCACGGTGTTGCACTAAACTATTCTACGCTACTGACTAACTAATTAACTACTAAATAACATAAACAACGACAAGTGTACGAGCTAACATATGCTAGACCATTATTGGGGTGACCGACACTTTCACATGGAATTTTTAATTCCTAACATTATGCTTGTTGCGTTAATACACCCTTAATTGCGACTTGCATGATTTGTTTATATAAAGTTTTGCACTATCTATATCTATTGTATTATGTGGATCATACCTTCAAAAGGATTGTTACTTGTTTGACATCTTGCTTTACCTTGCTTTATTCACACATTTAGGCCATTTGATATGTGACAATCGAATTGGCTTTGCTCTTGAAATTTGTGAATTGCTACAAATCCCTTGGGACGACCTGGTCTTACCTAAAACCTTTACTATAAATGGGGGTTATACTTTACCCGTGTGTTATGTGTATTAAGGAATCGGTAGAACTAGTATTATAAAATTAAAGCTTTCGAAACACATCATACCCGCATCTGCAGATTATGATGGAAATGCATTCTTTAACCCATTTGCATCAGAATCAACTATTCCAGATATTGTTGAATCATCAATATGCAATTTGGATCTATCGAATGTGCAGGTATTATAACCCTTGACACATAAATGGACAAGAGATCATCCTTAGTAAATATCATTGGCAAACCTAACCAACCAATAATAAAGAGACAACAACTCCATACAGGCGGTGAAAATTGCATTTATGCACTCACAGTCAGTCATGCTGAACCCAGAAACATTAAAGAAGCAATGACATATGACAACTGGGTTGAATCAATGCAAGAAGAATTGAATCAGTTTAAATGTCTTGAGGAATGGGAATTAGTCGAACGACTACGTTATTGGACTAAAATGGATTTGGATAAACAAAGTAGACACTGAAGGTAAGGTCATTCAAAACTGTTAATACAAATAAACCGTAAAAATGTTTATTTATATTTTACGATCTTCTAATGTTTTGTCGATAACAAACGTAAAATCATTTTAACGAAACAAATAAAATACGTAAATGGTTTGAACTAATAGTTTCCAACATATTCACATTTTCACATAAAACACTAAAACAAGTATAAGTGATTTTATGATTTAATATTACATATGTACAACAACTAGTGTTTACATATTTGGGTAAAATATATACATAACTAGTATGTAGTATATTGGGTAATATAAATGGGTAGAAACTTAAGTATCATAACCCATTGACCAAATACATTGAATGTAGTTGGGTACAACCCAAAGTCCATGACCCATGGAGCTTGACCCATAACCCATTGCATGACATCATGCTTATATCATATATGGATAATATCCATAACCCATGGTATTGACCCATACCCATATGACTAGGTGCATTGCACTCCAAAGATACATTGTATCTAGTTAAAGACCCATGGATCAACCCATAACCCATGACCCATAACCCATAACCAAAATACCCATGGGTAAAGAGGAGCGTCCCACGTATCCCTAGCTTTACGCTAGATGGATCCCTTGTGGGAGGGATCCGTGGGATCCGGGGAACAGTAGACATTTTCCTCTATAAATAGTGAGCCATTTCTTCATTGTTTCTCACCCCTTTCTCATATACTTTCTCCTTGAGTTTAAAACTCTCTAACCCCAGATCCAAGTGATCTATATTTGTAGTTTTGTTTTTGTGTGATTCTCTAGATTCCTTTTAAAGGCGAGATCACCACCTTTGAAGTCGAGCAAGCTCAAGTCCATGAGTTGCCATGCTTCCTCATCATCAAGACTACTGAAGTCCTCTTGTTGATGATTCTTTTCTTTCTTCTAAGAAGAGTAGTGTTGGAGACATTAGTGAAAGATGTCTCAAGTGTCAAGACGAAGACATTAGTGAAAGGTGTCGATCGTCCGTATTATAGGCATTAGTGAAGGGTGCCTAGAAATCAAGTCACAAGACATTGGTGAAGAGTGACTTGAAGATATAACTAAATGCATTAGGGAAAGGTTCCTTAGATGTACATTCGATATGGTGTGTTTCGATGTACAAGATAGATTAGCATTAGATCCAAGGATATTGATATCCTTGATGATGTTGTAATAAGGAGTTGGTCTCCTTTGGGATTAGTCGTTGGTGTAGTGTTGGGTAGTAGTTCCTCCATTGTACTGGAACTCGTTATCTAGCCTAGTACCGGATAAAGGGTAGGCGACGTTGTGTTCGGTGTGGTTCACCTTGGTGTGAAAGAACCCGATGGTTAGCCTAGTACCGGAAAAAGAGTAGGCAACGTTGTGAAGGTTTCTCCATCATAAGGAGTTGGTGTCGTGTAGTGATTACGAACTCTCGAGTAGGTGACTCGGGGAGTGGAGTAGGGCAAGGAAGGTGTCCTTGTAGCCGAACCACTATAAATACTCGCGTTGTGGTTTTGTGCTTCTTACTCTTATCTTTTCATTACTTACTTCTATATGTTTATTTATCAACATCCAACACACATCCAAATAGATTGACATAAGTCGATCTAAATATTTAAAATGAAGTTTTAAATTGGTAAAACTATTCAACCCCCCTTCTAGTTTTCCACAATTGGTATCAGAGCTTTGTTACCAAGTTTATTGAAGTATATTGTACTTTAAAAACTTGATACGATCCATGGTTAATTGAAAACTACAAAGAAGGTTTTTTATAAAAACAAACACCATGTCTTTTAAAACTCTTTGTTTGGATGTTGATTAGATAACAACATTTTTTTATTATTTTTTTTCTATTTAAATGCACTAATGTTCTTTGTCATGTTGATTAGTCAAAGCTCATGCCCACCAAGCTATAGGAATTGCTTGGTAACAAGAATACCTTCCCTAAGAAGGTATCTTAAACATAAAGGAGCCAAAATTGTCTAGTGACATTTGTTGTGTCATTTGTAAAGACATTCCTAAGTGCGTTAGAGCTATGATTTTCTACTTATCTCTAAAATGACATTAGTATGCCTACATAGGTATTTATATGATTATCTTTTGTGCATATACATGTATTACATGAAGCTTCATTAGGAAGCCTTTGCTCACATACGTGTTATTTGTTTTAATCATTGTATAAAAAACTTGTGTTTTATTTCATTTAATCCAAAAATCATATCTTTCTAATAATAAAACAAAACATAAATCTCAAAAATTCCTCCTTCCCCATAAAATAAACAATCCGACTTTCAACCCTATTAAATCCCCACTTTTTCAAATTTTCCACTTTCGAAAATTAACTCTCATTCAAAACTCCATCTTCCTCCTCATCTCATCTCATCTCAAACCGAAACCAAGAAGGTTCGTCTTCAACATGGTTTACATCGCCCTCGTGCTCATCGCCGTAAAACTCATCGATCTTGTGTTCCCTATGACGAAGTTCTCATACGGAGACATTTACTTTGTTTTGTTAATCTACATTGGGGTTATATACCCAATCCTTTGTATCATACTTAGCATTGAAATGAAATATTACTAATAGTCTAGTTTATCTAGGTTATTATTATCATAATGTGGTTACCATGTCTTTTTGATTTATTTCATTCTATCGTGATACATTAGAAAGCCATATATGCATGCTAAATGAAAATGTAGGCTAAAACACATATCTTGGTACAAAACTATAAGATCTAAAAACCTATGTTTTTATCAAGAAATTTGTTTCTGTTTTTCTAGATTCACGGATCCCAAAAGTTAGACTAGCCGGATCCCTTATGAAAGGGAACCGTGGGATCCGTACACCTGGACAACAGTTTTTCATGCAAAATAAAAACCACTTTCTTTCTAAAAAGTAATATTCCACTAGAATGTCAAAACCATAAGTGAGTTAAGTATCATTAGTGTTAAAAACCATTGTTAATAAAAATCTAGTAAAAAACGTTAGATAAACTGGTTGACCACAAAACATCACTTTCTATTAACTCATCTTTTCTATAGGTTCAACTATGACGCATGAATATGAGTTTGATTTTTCACTCACTAGCGTCTACACTCCGAACATCTCCCTTGAGCCCAACACACCTGGCAATCATGTCCGTGGGTTCAATAATCTCGAAAACCGTCACTTCCACGAAGGACATATTGTAGACACCTCTCTACAATTCGAAGAAAGTATATCCTTCCGAGCTATAGGACTAGAATGTCTTCTCGAAATCAACGAGAAGATATGTCCAAGGTTCATAATGGAATTCTTCCGTCAAGTTGAACTCGTTCGTAACGAGGATCGCTCTCCATCTCTTTGGTTTTGGATCAAAAACCAAAAGTTTGCTTTAACTCTTGGGCATTTTGCTCACATCCTCCGGATTCCAAATCATGGACAATGTGCCTTCACCGAAGATTGGTCTCTTGATTCTCTCTTCAACTTTCGTGAAGAAAATAGTCCATATTGTTCACACATACCTTCCCCGGAGGATTTAAATCGCATAATATGCAAACCTCGACCATATTACTCCGATCCAAACATTATTTTTACACGGGACATCAGAGAAGAGTACAAGCCCCTTGCACTCATCCTATGTGAAAATGTTTGGAGTCTTAGGGGAAATCGAGAAATCCTTCCCGCTTGTTGTGCTCACATAATGTATTGTTTGCTAACACAACAACCATACAATCTCGCCTACTTCTTTGCAAGGCGAATTGTAAATCTTCAAGGCTCCAAGAATAAACTCATCCCTTATAGAATGTTCTTGACGCGCCTCTATCATAACGTCATGCATTTTCATCCTCAATTTCAAAGTTCGTTGTACGTACTTGTGAACAAGATGATGGAACCGCTAAACATATCTCTCATGAAGACTTTCTTCATTCTTGATTCCACCAACACTCATCAACCATTTGATGATCCTTCTAGCGAAAACGCTCAAGGAACTTAGTAGTCTTTCAAATAGGATCAATCCTTTTGTACTCATGCTTTATCAATGTAATCCAATTTCCTTCATGAAATAAAACATCTTACATTTGATATCTTAATGTTAGAACCTATTAAACTAACCTTGGAATATAATGCATTTTCAAGATCATTGCATACCTTTAGTAAAGGTTCTGCTTAGCAGATGGACGGATCCCAAAGTTTATGCTAGACGGATCCCTACACTTAGGGAACCGTGGGATCCGGCAAACAGAAAATGCAATTGCAAACATTGTATTTCAAATATGTCCTTAGAATACCTCACACTAAGCTAGACATAGTGTCTTAAGGCAAATTAAGTCCTTATCAAGTTAAGTAGATCCTTCCTACTCACACATAACTCACCTAGATCACACTCAAAGACGCTTATAGATCTATCATTTCACTTAAATCCATTACTCTTCCGCTCTCAAGCTCACACATCATGTTTCACATGATCCCTCATATCTAACTTTGGAAATCTTTTATAGCATAATTTATCATAACCATATTTACCTCAAAATTGGTCAAAATTGATCAAATTCTAGTTTTTCCATCTTAAGCCTTTAGGATAATCTCCAAAACATTATCCTAAGTCACTATCTGATCTCTAGGATCAGTTAGCTTCACTTGACACTCCAAAAATCTTTAGTGTCATCTTTGTTCATCCATTGGTACTCATGAAAGTTCCAATCTCTTCCATAAAAGGCAATCATTAGCTACATCACTCATTACCCTCAAGTACTTAAGCACCCCTTCATTTAAGACACTTAGGATGACTGAAACACTCAAGATGTTACAGATCTTAGACCTTAGAAACATCAATTTTATCCTTTCATAGCTGCTGAGAGCCGGATCCCTAGGATTAGCCTAGACGGATCCCTCGTTGGAGGGAACCGTGGGATCCGGGTGACAGATTATGTCAACTCTAGCTAAAACAATCATTTCAAGCTCATCTTTCTAACTAAAACACTCCACCTCATCTTAAATGAGTTCCTAGATCAGTACAAACTCTGAAGTTGACTCTTGTGCATGTTAATCATCACATTCCAATGAATCTTAGTGGCTTAAGTCTTGAATACACTTGCCAAATCTCTTGCTTTATAAACCACATTGTTAGGACTTCTAAAGTCATCATCTTCATCCTCTTTTTCAGCACTTAGAAACCCTAGAGCTATCTCTTTTACAACTCCACTATCATCACCACACCTCTACAATTTAGAGGAATTACCTCCTAGGCCGTCTAATCCTCCTCCGCCGGCAACATTCTCCTCATTAGGAGGAATAATGATACATAATCAAGGTGTTGAGTCAACATTAGCTCCGGCTTCCCTTTCGCCGTCACCATCATATAATCCCATTTGGATTATGAGAAATCATCAAAGTCAACCACGCGACCATATGGAAGTTGACACTTCTCTACCACCACCATCGTTCTTGGTCGAGCCATCTTCAAATGCGCCTCCACCAATCCCTCCATCGTTTGAGGCTCCACAAGCCGCTTCACTTGATCTTTCGTATCAAGCAATTTCATTTCTTCCACCACCATTAACTAGCCATGACAAAGATTGTTATCATTGTCAACATGTTGAAAGTTTGATACATGAAGTACGAGAAGACCAACGTTTCATGTTCTATCACCTCCTCGAACGTTTCGACGAGATTAAACCTAAACAAACTTGAGCTAGAGGATTTTAGTGGTGTCCTAGTTTCAAGCGTTACTTAGATAAGTCTAGTAATTCCAAGTCATGTATCGATCATTTTCTTAGTTTTTATAGTCATGTATATCATATCTCTAGTTTTATTAAATGAAAATACATGCTACTTGCTATATTTCTGAGTATATGATTAGTTTGTATAATACATATCTCACTTTGATATTAACATAATGTGTTATATCACCATTGCTGAAATTGATCATCAGCCAGACGGATCCCTTATATTTGCCTAGACGGATCCCTACAAGGAGGGAACCGTGGGATCCGTGATACAGAAAACTATTTTTCTACTAACTTGGATCATAGTTGCAGGAAATTATGCATTATACTTGTTTTCTAATATTTTTTTTGTAGTTATTCAATTTACACATGAAGACTTTGACACCCTAAAGCAAGGGGGAGCTTTGTGTCAAAGCAATACATTGCAAATTACTTGCAATATTAGGATTACATTTCATGACACCCCTTTGCAAAATTGCAATCATCAAAGGGGAGCACATTCGTTACATAGACGAAATCTTTTGCAAACTTAGTTGCAAATGAACTAGCTTAGTATTATTCTCTTGACGCCCTTACGTAGGGATGGACTCGTCAAGGGGGAGTAAAGACGAGATCCTTTCCCGTTACTTGCTCTTTATTTTTTTTCTTTCACATGTTTTTCCTAAAACAATGTGTTAGTTTCCTTTCGAAGCTCTTTTTGTTTCGACAAAAAGGGGGAGAAGAAAGTAAAAACTACAAATTCAAACTTTTACGAATTTTAGCTTTTCCTTAAAATAATTTTATGTTTTGTCATCAGCAAAAAGGGGGAGATTGTTAATACAAATAAACCGTAAAAACGTTTATTTATATTTTACGATCTTCTAATGTTTTGTCGATAACAAGCGTAAAATCATTTTAACGAAACAAATAAAATACGTAAATGGTTTGAACTAATAATTTCTAACATATTCACATTTTCACATAAAACACTAAAATAAGTATAAGTGATTTTATGATTTAATATTACATATGTACAACAACTAGTGTTTACATATTTGGGTAAAATATACACATAACTAGTATGTAGTATATTGGGTAATATAAATGGGTAGAAACTTAAGTATCATAACCCATTGACCAAATACATTGAATGTAGTTGGGTACAACCCAAAGTCCATGACCTATGGAGCTTGACCCATAACCCATTGCATGACATCATGCTTATATCATATATGGATAATATCCATACCCCATGGTATTGACCCATACCCATATGACTAGGTGCATTGCACTCCAAAGATACATTGTATCTAGTTAAAGACCCATGGATCAACCCATGACCCATGACCCATAACCAAAATACCCATGGGTAAAGAGGAGCGTCCCACGGATCCCTAGCTTTATGCTAGACGGATCCCTTGTGGGAGGGATCCGCGGGATCCGGGGAACAGTAGACATTTTCCTCTATAAATAGTGAGCCATTTCTTCATTGTTTCTCACCCCTTTCTCACATACTTTCTCCTTGAGTTTAAAACTCTCTAACCCCAGATCCAAGTGATCTATGTTTGTAGTTTTGTTTTTGTGTGATTCTCTAGGTTCCTCTTAAAGGCGAGATCACCACCTTTGAAGTCGAGCAAGCTCAAGTCCATGAGTTGCCATGCTTCCTCATCATCAAGGCTACTGAAGTCCTCTTGTTGATGATTCTTTTCTTTCTTCTCAGAAGAGTAGTGTTGGAGACATTAGTGAAAGATGTCTCACGTGTCAAGATGAAGACATTAGTGAAAGGTGTCGATCGTCTGTATTATAGGCATTAGTGAAGGGTGCCTAGAAGTCAAGTCACAAGACATTGGTGAAGAGTGACTTGAAGATATAACTAAAGGCATTAGTGAAAGGTGCCTTAGATGTACATTCGATATGGTATGTTTCGATGTACAAGATAGATTAGCATTAGATCCAAGGATATTGATATCCTTTATGATGTTGTAATAAGGAGTTGGTCTCCTTTGGGATTAGTCTTTGGTGTAGTGTTGGGTAGTAGTTCCTCCATTGTAATGGAACTTGGTATCTAACCTAGTACCGGATAAAGGGTAGGCGACGTTATGTTAGGTGTGGTTCACCTTGGTGTGAAAGAACCCGGTGGTTAGCATAGTACCAGAAAAAGAGTAGGCAACGTTGTGAAGGTTTCTCCACCATAAGGAGTTGGTGTCGTGTAGTGATTACGAACTCTCGAGTAGGTGACTCGGGGAGTGGAGTAGGGCAAGGAAGGTGTCCTTGTAGCCGAACCACTATAAATACTCGCGTTGTGGTTTTGTGCTTCTTACTCTTATCTTTTCATTACTTACTTCTATATGTTTATTTATCAACATCCAACACACATCCAAATAGATTGACATAAGTCGATCTAAATATTTAAAAGGAAGTTTTAAATTGGTAAAACTATTCAACCCCCCCTTCTAGTTTTCCACAAAAACAAGTCTCGTATGGTGGCTAAAGGATATCGTCACGAAGAAGGAATTGACTTTGAATAGTCATTTGCACCAGTGTCTAGACTTAAGGCTGTTCGAATATTTCTGGCATTTGCGGCTCACATTAACACCACTATTTATCAAATGGACGTGAAGACATCATTTCTGAATGGTCAACTCCAAGAAGAAGTGTATGTAAGCCAACCGGAAGGATTCGTCGACCTTTTGAATCATATTCCTCATTGCACCAATCCTAACTTCATCAATGACTTCCCCGTTATCAAGTGCCTCCCCATCATCAAATTCCTCATTGAAATCTGAATCATAAAAAGGACTATTATGTTTCCAATTTATTTCATTATACCCTAGGTGGTTACCAAAGTGATGAACGAGTGAGAGATTGGGTGGATTCGCATCCTCCATAGCGGGGATTGGAGCAGGTAGTGTAAAGTTCTTACGGCAAAAGATGCGAATTATGGAAAGTGATCGGATCTACGAACAAAAGCACAAAGAAGGGGGATAGACTACAAGAAAGCTAATAAAAAAAAAAAAAAAAAGCTCACTTGATAGGAATCAAGCGAGTAGACCTAATCAAGATAGAAAACTAACTAGCTATTCTATTCTCCGGCAGCGGCGCAAAAAACTTGATGCGTGGTTCGGGGTCAAAAGACTTCCTTTTCCGCGAGCAAGCTTTACAACCCACTAGGCGGTGTACCTAATCGTTGCAGTGTAGTATGGGTAAGCCAAGGGAGTTGATCGTTCTCTAGGGGAATAGAGATGCTAGTAGAGATGTATGACGAGAAGGTGAGGTTAAGGGTGATTCTTTTTATCTTTTTTATATTTTTCAGAAAGCAAGTAAAAATCTCAGGGTTTGAAGAGTGGGGGTTGTAATTCTACCAATTTTAACTACTTAATCATTTAAACTAAAAACTAATTATACTAATGAAAAGAAAAAGCTATGGATCGATTGTGTGTGTTCTTATGATAATTAAAAGCGTGTTTACTTAGATTTTCTTACTCCCTAGTTATCTCTTATTGGTCGGTTAAATTGTCACATCCTCATTCTAATTGGTGCGTTGCATTTCGTGTTAGTCATAGGGGGGGTGCCTAATTTCCTAGTTCTATGAATTGTAACTCTCCTCTAGACTATCTGGGATCGCCAAGTACCGTAGTATCTCCCCCGAATACTCTATTATCCTAAATCTACAACTCACGCAATAAACACAACGATGGCTCAAGTGCACTCTCAAGCTTTTACTATTTAGGATGTTCAAGCTCGCAACAATTAAAAAAGAAGCCAGTTTTCCTTATTCTATGTCTATCAATTAAAAGAAGAGTCAACCTAACAATAATCAACAACTAGGTTTCATAGATCTAAGCAAACACAAGATTAATTTAGCTACGCATGATAGATAAGCATAAACACAAACAAACAATTGAACATAGGATAAACATGGTGATAGATTGGATAAACAAACTTATCTTTGAGTGTAAAGAAGGGTTTGGAACCCTAAAATACTGCCCAAGTCGGACTATGTACGAACTAGGGTTTTCTCTCCAAAATATTACACACAAAATACAGAAAATTCGAAGTCTATATATAGAATTACACTCGCGACGGCGTCGCCTTTTGATGGTGACACCGTCTGGTCGCCGTCATTAGGGTTTCGTTATGGACAAGTCATCGTTGGGACGGCGTCAGCTGAGATGTGTGACGCTGTCTGGCTTCATTAAGGACGTCGTCTTGGAATGGATCTTGGTCTTCTGGTGTAAAATAAAGGGCGACACCCTCCTTGAATTTAGGCGTGACGCCGTCATGTTGTAAAACCAAAATCAGGCCTGAGCCGTCGCTTGAGATCTTATTAGGACATCTTGTGGGCGACGGCGTCGCCCTATGGGTTGGGACGCCGTCAGGTGAAGAAATCAGCCTTGAAATCTTGACTTTGTCGTTTTCTTCATGTTTTCGCTCCTTTTCGTCCAAAAGTGTTTGATTCCAGCAATTTGCTTCCAAAAGACCTAAAATGTGAAAAGTAAGAATTTTAAGCAGTAACGGATATAAAATGTATCGATTTAGGGCTTAAATGACACCCTAAAAACGTATGTTTTAAATCCTTATCAAACGGTTTTGCAAAACTAATGTAACAAAACTTTGAGATGTCCATGATGGGAGAACTAAAGTTCTTCTTAGGACTCTAAGTTCATCAATCACCCCATGGTATTTTTCTAAGTCAGTCCAAATATGCTCTTGATACACTTAAGAAACATGGTATGACTAGTTGTGACACCTATAATACACCAATGACAGCAACCACAAAGCTTGACGCTGAATTACATGGGAAACTAGTTGACCCTATAAAATACCGCAATATTATTGGGTCTCTCAGGTATCTTACAGGCAGCCGCCCAGACATAATATTTGTTGTATATCTTTGCTCCCGTTATCAGTAAAGACCAACTGAACGTCACCTCTCTGAGGCTAAAAGAATCCTCCGATATGTCAAGGGAACCATTAACTTGGGGATCTGGTATCCGAAGGATTATGGTTTTCAACTAATAGCCTTTTTAGATGCGGATCATGCAGGTTGCTTAGACACTCGCAAAAGTACTTCTAGAGGTCTACAATTTCTCGGTGATAAACATGGCACTCTAAGAAGCAATATTGCTCATCGTTGTCCTCAACAAAAGCATAATATGAAGCTATGTCTGCCTGTTGTGCTCAATTCATCTGGATGAGAACACAGCTGATGGACTATGGTTATGTATTTGACAAGATTCTAGTGTATTGCGACTCCAAAAGTGCAATTGCAATCTCCTGCAACACGGTTCAACACTCAAAATCAAAGCATGTTGCTCTACGATATCATTTCATCATGGAGCATGTCGAGAAGGGAATGGTAGAACTATATTTTGTGGGTAATGAACACCAATTGATGGGCTTATTCACCAAAGCCTTGCCGCCTGTAAGATTTTCTGACTTAGTTCAACGAATTTGTATGAGATGTTTGACTTCAGAAGAACTGGAAAAATTTCTCACTTAATTTTGAATCAGTCAAACACCAAAACACATCTTTTTGTAAATATTTTCTCAAAAACTAAATACAAAATATAAAATTTATAAAAAAAAACCACATTTTATTAATCATCTTTCTCGGTGTGCAAATCTCATTACTTCAAAACATGTTCCTAATCTTTTTTTACAAGAAAATTTATTTAACAATTCAAATACAACATGGGAACATATTTTGAGGGGGAGAAATTATTTTTTATTCAAATCATGATGATTCGCACACTCTTTCTTCAAAAGTACTCAACAAAAAATCATCTCTTCATTAGTAGGATAAAAACTCGTTCTCAAAATGATTCTATAATCTCTTGAATTAAAATGTGTAAAAAAGAGGTTTTAAAATTATATGTTAATTCAAGGAGGAGAAATGAAACTTTCTTGCAAAATCCTAAAATTACTTAGTTTGGACTCAAAATGTTACATTATCTAGCATTAGGGACTAAAGGTTAACAATAGTCAAACTTATAACATTAGGACTGAGCTTGAAATGAAAAATGGGCTCAGGGACCAAAACTGCCAAACAACTAAACCACAACCTATATATACCCTCATTTCCTCCCACTTAGTCACTTTTATTCACATACACACCCAATCGCCGTCCGACTTACCTTCCGACTAAGATTCTGACCAAGCACATATCACGATTGTAAGCTTTTAAATCCCTTTATTGTTTCTTTGTAATCACTCGCCCTAAAATTCTAACATGTTTGAATGGATAAAAGTGTTAATTGGAAGTTAAGGTTTAAGAAAAAATCCAATTTGGGCGTTTCTTAGAACTTTATTAGGAATGCTCGATTGGCTAATCCATGTGATTACAAACAACATTGGTTAGGATTTGATTGATTTTAGGGTTTGAGTGTGTCGTATCGTATTAAGTGCTGCTACTATTAGAATGTTTGTTTAAGTGTTTTTGTGAATACATGTGTTTACATAGGCCCTTAGATCATGCGTGCTTAGTTTCATATCATAACACTTTCATTTGATCTAAGTTGGAAGATTTAGTGTGATAAAACAATTAAAATAGGGTATTTTTGTTGTTAGTTTGAAATTTTGGGTAGTTAGAAATGACTAGAATATGCTTAGGATGAAGTTTAATGCTTGCTTGGATCATAATTTGTACTTAGATTTTTTTTTCAAAAATATGAATGTTTCCGAGTAAGTAAAATTGCATGAATTTCTCCGAGTAAGTACATGAGTTTCTCCGAGTAAGAGTATGAGTTTCTCTTAGTTAGAATTTTTTTATGAATCTATCCGGAGTAAGCTCATATTTGTTTCCGAGTAAGAGTTTTCTTCTTGTGTCCTCCGAGTAAGAAAATGGTGACATATTCTCCGAGTTGGGAGTGTTTCAAAACTTTCCGAGTAAGGAAATTGGTAGTCCCCGAGTAAGGGATGTCCTTTTCAAAATTTTCCAAAATCTCCGTGTAAGATCTTTTTCTCAAAAAGTCAATCCGAGTAAGGAATTTCTTTCGAGTAAGAAAGTTTTATAATGAGATTCCGAGTAAGGGAAATAGTTTCACACTGAGAAACTTTTTCTTTTCCCAAAATCTCCAAGTAAGGATGGTTAGAAACATTTTTTCCCCAAAACTTGAAATCTCTTCTAACATGGACTAATTCTTACTTTATCATATTGATCCTGGAGCTTGTGAATCCAACACACATTAGGATTGCATTGGGCTTTATATGCCAATACTAACACACATATGCAACTCTCTTGTATCTGTTGTTTTTGTTGTTGATGCATTTCAGGTTCATAATGTCTTAAGGTTCACTCACAAGGAATAAAATGATACCGGAAGGTGATGAAAGATTGATAGGAGAAACTAACTATCAGGTTGATTTAGAAACACTTCCATGTCATCACACTTTGTCAAATCATGGTGGAGATATATCTCAACCAGTTCTGGTACAACCTCAATATCAGCAGAGACACTAAAACCATGACATGCACCCTTGACAGGAAAATGATCAAGTTTGATGTTCATATCCTTCGAAAGGTGCTGGGTCTTCCTGAAGAGGCTTCTGGGAATAATCTCAAGTTCTCTCCACCTCCTTCATTCCCCACAATTGTCAAGACCCTCAAAAATCTAGGGTATGATGACACTGCTGCTCCTATCTCATCACACTCTAAAGTTAACCGAAGATACCTTCCTCAACCTTGGCTAACACTATACACCATTCTCTGCTACTGTGTCACAGGAAAAGAAACCGGTCATGAGAATCCCAGACTTGAACATCTTCAGATCTTCTAGGGTGTAATCAAGGCCATGCACATTGATTATGCTAGACTTATATGGGATGACATGGTCTATCAGGCTCGTCAGTTTGTGACCAAGAAGAGTTACAAAGCTCCATTTGTTCGATACACCAAACTTCTCATTTTCTATTTCGTAACATAAGATGCAGAGATTGACAGAAGATTGGAAGATAAATATCATTCCGAAGATATGGATAAGATACTCTCAAGAATTAGAATTCATGGCACAAACACCACTAAAAAAGGCAAAAGAATTCATGACTTTCTATTGTCTGAAGCCATCAAAGCCACTGAAGCGTATAAAGCATATGATACGGCTGAGAAAGCTGGGTTAGTAGGTATAACTGAACCTGGTAAGAAAAGTACAGGATCAGGTAGATGTAAAGGAAGAGGCAAGAGAGCATGCAGTTCAGTCAAAAACAAAAGAGCAACAAAGAAGAACACAATTCTCCGTGATGAAGATCTGACTGAAGAAGAGTTGGCTGCAATAACAACTCAATAAAAACTTAGTGCTCAATCTGAACATGAAAGAATCATAAAATTCAAACAAGAGAAATTAAATCAAGATAAAGAAATTGATGAAGAGGTGAGTGAAGGTCCAAAGAAGTCACAACTGAAACACTGGAGCCTCCAACCACGAAGAAACAAGAACATTCATTGCTTAAAAAGATATTACAAGAAAACAAAAGACATTATCTTGCTGACCTCGCAAAATTGAACAAAAAGGGTGAAGGATCAGGGGCCAAAGATGATGTACTATAGAGTTACTAGAGTAGTTTGTACATTAGTCCAAAGTATAAGGACTAATACTATAAATAGTCTGATATACAGTTAGATAGTTCTGTATAAAATCTTTCTCTCTTTCATTTTGTAAACATAACTTTCACTAATAACAAATCACTTTTCTCCCAATCTACTTTCCGCTTAAACTTTGATATGGTATCAGAGCACCAGGCCGCTCGATCCTAACCGTTTTCTAACCGTTTTCTGTTCTTGTCAATTTTTCCCCAATTAAACCCTAATTGATCGATTTTGTTAAATTGATCAAATTGATTGTTCAATTTCATCAAGAAACTTTTTCTAATCAAGGTTTTATCAATGGCGAATGGAAATAATGGTTCTCGTGGTTCTGATGATCATAACGGCGTTAATGGTGGTAATAATAATCAGTTTCCAGAAATGAATGCTAATGATCTGTTGTATTTGGTGAATTCTGATCATCCTGGAATGATGTTAACTACTACGCCCTTCAATGGAAGCAATTTTATGGGATGGAGTAGAACAATTAAGATGGCTTTAGGGGCAAAGTTGAAATTAGGGTTCATAGATGGATCCTTGCCCAAACCACCAGTGATTGACAATAATTGTCAAAGATGGATTAGATGTGACTATATGGTTACATGTTGGATATTGAATTCCATGATTGCTGAACTTTCTAATTCTTTTTTGTATTCTCAATCTGCTAGTGATCTTTGGAAAGATCTTGAAGAAAGATATGGTCAAAGCAATGGTCCTTTGAGTTACCAGGTTGAGAGAGAGTTAAGTAAGGTGATTCAAGGAAATTTAACTGTTGCTGCTTATTTTACCAAATTGAAGAAGTTTTGGGATGAATTGCAGTCTTTGAATGGTATTCCAGTTTGTTCTTGTGGTAAAATGAGGGAGTGTACTTGTGGTATTACAGAGAAATTCATTGAAATTGATAGTAGGTCCAAGTTGATGCAGTTCTTGATGAGGTTAAATGATGACTTTGAATCAGCTAGGAATCAGATTTTGTCAATGGATCCATTACCAAACATCAATAAGGCATACTACATAGTACAGCAGGTGGAAAAACAGAAGCAAGTTACTCATTATGTGGCTGATCCAACTGCTTTCTTTGCTAATACTGGTTCTAAGGGAAATCAAGGGCCAAGAAGGGGTAGCAGGGAAGTTAGAAATGATAAGAAGTATTGTACTCATTGTAAGCAAGATGGTCATTTGTTTGAACAATGTTTTGAGAGGTTGGGTTATCCTGATTGGTACAAGGGTAAAAAGAACAAGAAAGGAGGAAGAATGGTGGCACAAGTCAATGCTGATTTTGAGTCTTATATGCAGCATGATACTCCATTTGATTTTGTTGGTGAGAATGATGTCAATGGGGGTAAAGGTGAATTGGATCAAAGGATGGTAGCTGCAGTTTGTCAGGAAATGATGAAAATGTTTAAGGGTAAATGTGTTGATCAAAGCAACACTGCTAGTACTTCTAATGCACATGCAGGTACTTATTTTTATGGCTGCAAACCCTGCTTGAAAGTGTCTTTTCATGTATCTTTAAATGCATTAACAAGATACTTGAAAGTAGACATTAGAGTTGATTGGATTGTGGACACAGGGGCTTCTGATCATATGTCACCCCACTTGCATTTGTTTAAGTGTGTTAGAATACTTAAGTGCCCAATAAGGATTAAATTACCTGATGGAACTAGCAAACTGGTTACCAAAGTAGGCAACATTCAAATCAACATCACTTTGACTCTTTACAATGTGTTCTATGTGCCTGATTTCCATGTAAACCGGTTATCAGTAGGAAAACTCCTTAAAACTCAGAGTCTCATTGCCATTTTCCTCCCCACTATGTTTTTCTTCCAGGACCCTTCAACTAAACAAGTGCTTGCTTCAGGAGAAGGGACACACAATCTCTACATTTGCAAACCTTCAACTTCTCAGACCACAAAATCTATCTGTTTTCCTACTAATTCTGCTTTATCTTCATTTGTTAATAAAACTGCACTTTCTAGTGATGTAACAGTTGATTTGTTTCATTCTAGACTTGGTCACACCTCTGTATCAAAGATGCTTCATGTAAACAAATGTAAACATGAAAATCTTTCTGAATTCAAATGTGATACATGTATGCTAGCTAAGCAACATAGGCTGCCTTTTCCAAAAAGTAATACAAGATCTTCAGTTTTTTTTGAACTCTTACATGTGGATTTATGGGGTCCCTACAAAGTCCCTGCATTGAATGGTGCACACTATTTTTTCACCATTGTTGATGATAACTCTAGATGCACCTGGACTTATTTAGTTCATACTAAAGATCAGGTGTTGTCTATTTTATCTGACTTCTTTGCTTACATTGGTAACCATTTTAATGCTAAGCCTAAATTTGTAAGATCAGACAATGGTACTGAGATTGTTAACAAGGAATGCTTGGCATTTTTAAGAAAGTGTGGTATAGTTCATCAAAGGTCCATGGTTTACACACCTCAACAAAATGTTGTGGTAGAAAGAAAGCATAGGCATTTGTTGGACACTGCTAGAGCCTTAAAGTTTCATGCAGCTTTGCCTGATAAATTTTGGGGGGATTGTGTTTTAACTGCCACTTTTCTGATTAATAAAATGCCAATGGAGATCTTGGATTGGAAGACACCCTTTGAAATTTTACATGGTACTCCTCCTAGTTATGACAGTTTAAGAACTATAGGGTGCTTATGTTATGCTGTTGTTACCAAACCACATAAGGACAAGTTTGCACCCAGAGGTATTAGATGTGTTCTTATAAGGTATCCTCCAGGTCAAAAGGGCTATAAATTGTATAATCTTCACACAAAGGAAGTATTCTGTAGCAGGGATGTTATTTTTCATGAGACAATGCTTCCTTTTAAGAATGAGGTTCAAGTTCTTAATTCTGCTGAAAAGCTTTGGCCTGATTCAGAGGTAATTGAAGAAGATGTAGTTTTGGATAGTTCTGTGCAACATAATGTGGGAAATTCTGAGGTAAATGTTGTTCCTATTCCTGGTTCTATTTCTGCTGACAATACTAAAGCATCAGCAGTAACTCAAGCTGAGATACCTACTTCTGTCCCTAATCAATCTTCTGAATCATAAATTCCAACAAGGAGATCTGCCAGGTCTACTAATCAACCTGCATGGCTAAAAGATTTTGTTATTGGCAAACACAGAGCTTCCATGGCAACAACAGCTAAACACCCAATTTATCCTTTATTTAATGCTAAGGATTTTGATGACTATCCAGAAGATTATGTAGCTTCTTTGGCACATGTCTTAGCCAGTCTAGAACCCGCTCATTATTCACAAGCAGCTTCAGATCCAAAATGGGTGAATGCCATGGATAAAGAATTACATGCTTTAGATGTGAATGACACTTGGGAGCTCACTTTTATACCAGAAGGGAAGAAAGCAATTTCTTCAAAGTGGGTCTATAAGATCAAGTTTCTTCCTGATGGTACAGTTGACAAATACAAAGCAAGGTTAGTCATTAGAGGTTTTGATCAAAGGGAAGGACTTGATTACAAACACACCTTTTCACCAGTTGCAAAAGCAGCTACTATTAGAGTTCTTATTGCTATTACTACTGCCAAGGGATGGCCTTTACATCAATTAGATGTAAACAATGCCTTTTTACATGGTTATGTGGAAGAATACATTTACATGAAGCCACCTGAGGGGTATACCAAAGCTTTGCTTGGTCAAGTTTGCAAACTCAACAAGTCCCTTTATGGTCTCAAACAGGCTTCAAGACAATGGAACCAAGAGCTTTCAAGATTTCTTACTTCATTGGGGTATGTACAATCAAAGCATGATTATTCTCTGTTTGTTAAAGCACAGGGAGAATCATACGCAATGGCTTTGGTGTATGTTGATGACATTCTACTTACTGGAAATTGTTCTCAAGAGATTACTGATACTAAGTTGGCCTTGCATAAAAAATTCACAATCAAAGACTTAGGTTTGGCAAGATATTTCTTGGGAATTGAGATATGTACAACAGATCATGGTACTCATTTGCATCAAAGAAAGTATGTTTTAGATCTTCTCAAGGATGCTGGATTGACTGCTGCAAAACCTACCAGTTTTCCTCTCCTACATAACTTAAAGTTATCATTGGACAAAGGAGCTCCTATTTCTGATCCATAATCATACAGAAGGCTTGTTGGAAGACTGCTTTATCTATCCATGACAAGACCTGATATATCTTATGGAGTTCAACATTTGAGTCAATTTGTATCTTCACCAAAAGAACCACATATGCAAGCAGCTATGCATTTACTAAGATATCTCAAAGGAACAATCTCAAAGGGTCTTTTCTACCCAGTACAGTCTAATTTGAAAGTTGCAGGGTTTTCAGATGCTGATTGGGCTTCATGTTTAATGACTAGAAAATCCTTAACAGGGTATTGCATTTTTCTTGGTCATTGTTTAATTTCTTGGAAAACAAAGAAACAAGCTACAGTTTCTAGGTCTTCTACTGAGGCAGAATACAGGAGTATGGCCACAACCACATGTGAACTTGTTTGGTTAACCTATTTGCTAAAGGATCTTCATATCCCAGTTCAGGTACCAATCATTTTGTTCTGTGACCACAAAGCAGCTCATCAAATAGCAGCTAATCCTTGTTATCATGAAAGAACCAAGCATCTTGACATTGATTGTCATTTTACTAGAGACAAGCTACAAGATGGTTTCTTACAGACTGCCTACATTCCTACTAAGCTACAGCTAGCTGACATCATGACTAAAGCTCTGGGAGCTGCTCAACATACTTTTCTGTCTGACAAGTTGGGTCTTCAAGAAGTTCCAACTTGAGGGGAGGCTATAGAGTTACTAGAGTAGTTTGTACATTAGTCCAAAGTATAAGGACTAATATTGTAAATAGTCTGATATACAGTTAGATAGTTCTGTATAAAATCTTTCTCTCTTTCATTTTGTAAACATAACTTTCACTAATAACAAATCACTTTTCTCCCAATCTACTTTCCGCTTAAACTTTGATATGTACATACTGATATTGGAGATGATACGGAAGTTACATTGTCAGATAAAGAAGAGTCGGAAGAATCAGATGAATTTATTCACACTGGTTCATAAAGTGAATCGTCCGATGAAGAAGACGAAGATGAAGAAGAAAAGAAAGATGAAGAAATTCAAGATGACGAAGACGATGATGATGATCAAGATGATGACAATCAACAAAACTCAGGAAGAGATAACTGTTTACCCACACCTCCCAAACAACCGTCACCAGGTGCATCATCTCAAGATCAACATTCCAAGACAGAGCCTCCACCACCAAAAGCAACTCCAAAGATCATAATCAAAGTCTCTTCGAAGGCACCTCCAACGGCAACTGCAAAAGAAATCACACTTGAAAGAGTTAAAAGTGTTCGTCTTGCTACCGCTCACATTAAGAAAAAGAAAGGAGTCGAAACCGTTCAAGAAAAACTCAAGAAACTCCACCAACAAGTTAAAGCACAACAATAATACATTGATGAATTCAAGTCTTTCAATATCACAGAATCAATGGAAAATATCTTCAAAACACAGCAACCCAATGAACTAACGAAAGCTGTTACTGAGGTACTTACACCAGCAATCAAACGGTATGTTAAAACCAAGCTGGACGACATTGTAGCTCATCATTTTCAAACAACTCCAATCACTATTCAAACAAAACCATCCAAACCTTCAGCTTCTGATCTCAAATAAAAACTTCTAGAATTGATTGAAGCAAATGCTGATGAACGAGAACTTAGAAAAGCTTTAATCAATTCCGTCAAAAAGGCTGAAAAGAAAAGTGAGAGCTGCAAAGAAAGGCAAGCCAAGAAAATGTCATCATGATGATTCTGATAAAGATGATGATGTAAAACCAAGAGACAAACGCTCCAAAGACCACTGGACCTTCACGATCTGGACTACAAGCACCACCGTTCAATGTACCTGTTGAAATCATATCTGAACCTCCACCAAATATGATAATGACACCAGCTCCCAAATGGGTAGATCCTTCTTCACAGAAATTTGATTGGTTTAAAGAAATGGTCGATACATATCCGGACGTTCTAGAATACGAAGCACCAATTGAAGGTACAACCGTGGACTTTACCAAGAAGATAAAGCAGATAATGAAGATTCAAAAACTGGCAAAATCAGACATTGTCAACATCAGGAAAGACGGTTTTACCACCTTCAGCACTGCGTTCACAACACGATTGAAGTTCCAATATAACCTGGAACAAGTTGCCAGAGCATTGTCCGAGAATATTGATTGGGCCGTATCCTTACCAAGTCATGAGCCACAAACCTTCAACTACCGTGATTACACTCAACCCTTACCCATGATAGGCCATTCGCACAATCCCAAGATACCTACCCCTTACTTCTTCAACCACGATCTTGAATACCTGATGTATGGTAACACCGACCCATAAAAGAGATATGCAACTTCACTTGCGAAATATCCAGCTGCTTTGTACTCAGTAGAAGGAATGGAAGAACAGATCACCTCCAAGTTCAGGAGTTTAGTCGAAGAATATAATGATGAAGCAGTCTTAGGAATATTTCATTGGCCAGATATGAGAAAGTGCTTCTACAAGTGGAAGTTGACATTCACATCCAAACACAAAGTATTCTTTCAAAAGAAGATAGTATCGATTGTAAGTACAGAAGTAGATGAAAGGTACAATTATCGTTTCTTGTAGAAAATAACAGTTAAAAGAGATGACGATAAAGAATAATCCTTCAGCGAAGCTGATTACAAGTTTTTCAGCCTAAATGACATTGAAGATTTGTATCTACAAAAGGTTCAAGGAAACTTCATCATCTACCTGGTCAAATAGAATACGACATCATAAACTCAGTCTTAATCTACATAAGAAGCATTGTTTTGAGAACACGAGTAGAAGATGTTCATCTTGGCATTAAAAGTTATCAGAAACAGCTTAACCTAACAAAACCTGAACTCACGTTTCCAAGAATCGAGAAATAGAAGCCGTACAACTTTAGAAAGTCAACTTTCGGGCTAATCTACCTCAGCAAGTTTACAGGGAATCGTGTCATGAATTTTGAAGAAATACACAGGTTCAATGATGAAACATTAATGAAGGTCAACATTGAACTGGAAAACATTCTTCAGGATTATCAGGCAGGTCGAAAGTACAAATGGTTAAGGGATATGAAATGGCGAAGAGAAGATGAAAAAAAGGCAAACAATAACATTAACAAGATTCAATGGAGCCTCAAATATCAAAGACAAATATGAAGGTTGGAAGGCTATGTTGGAGGAAGACAAAGAGAACCGAACATTCTCACGATGTCTGTAGAACATTTGAACGATGTCTAGATTGTTTAGTTAGATTAGTTAGTCTAGCTAGAACATTTAAATGATGTCTGTAATAACTCCAACTCTTTACATTCATAGTAGTATAACACTTGATTGCATTTTCTAAAACCTTGAGCAAAGTTATCTCATGAATTTCCAAAAGTATTTTTTAATACATTTCAAAATTCTGCTCAAGAAAACTATCCCTCGAAGAGAAAAGTTCATTATAGAACTCATATTTGTCATAGAACCAATTAACCAATCCTAGCCACTCATTTCTTTTATTAAAATAAATTCACCCTTTTTTTAAAAATTAAATATCTCGCAAACCGTTAATCGTTACGCCAAAAAAATCATACCATCTCGACGAGAATTAAATTATCTTTCTATAGATATGCATTGTTATATACTTTCGACGAACTTTTTTTAAAAAAAAATTTCATCCCGAAAAATCACATGTGATTTGTTAAAATCATGTGTGATTTGATTTTTACGAATCACATGTGATTTTTAAAAATCACATGTGATTTTTCTGGGCGAAATTTAAAAAAAAAAACTTCATCGAAAGTATATAACAATGCATATCTATAGAAAGATAATTTAATTCTCGTCACGATGGTGTATTTTTTGTAGCTTGAATATTTACCGTTTGCAAGATATGTTGTTTTAAAAAAAAGGGTGGAAAATAATTTTTTATTAATTTAGATAAAAAATGGATGGCTATGATTGGTTCATTGGTTCTATGACAAATATGAGTTCTAAATGGATCTCAACTCTATAAATAAATTTGCATTATTTAAGGGGGAGTATTTTGCGAAAAGAAAACCCATTTTTTGTTAAAAAACCATACGGCTTATGCATGAATTTCAATGCATAACCCGATCTTTGTAAGGAAAGGACCCTAGGGTACGCTTTAGTACCTCAATCCTAATATAAGGAGCGAAGGCTTCTTACTCTTGAACATAATTCACTCAAAATTTTCAAACAACTTTTTCAAAAGTTTTCAAAGTTCTGTTCAAGAGACAAGTATTTCCTCAAATGTTTCAAAACTTCAAAAAGTTATTTCACAAATTACGGGGGAGTACTTATTACTCTTTGTTCAAAAAGTTCAATATGTTCTTGTGATGTAAATCTCCTGAGTAAATTTAAAACCTAAAAAAGCATATTTTAATCAAAGTTTCAAAAACAGCAATCATATGCTATTTTGAGGGGAGAATCAAGATTAAAATATGTTGTTAAGTATTGAAACTTAGTATGTTGATCAGTGCGGTATCCCAGCTGAGTAAAACTCATATTTAACCAAAGAATTGATGGTAAAATTATGTTAGTAAATCGAAATGAGTTGTCCTGGACGGGTAATAGTTATCAAGTGATGTAAACGTGTCTCGCGATGGACTTGTCAAAGTAGAATGTATTGTATAGAGTTTAACTCACAATTAACAAATGAATTGACGAGATAACATTGTCAGAACCGAAATGACTTGTTCCTGGACGGGTAATAATTTCAAGCTAGTCTAACTAGTGATGTAAACGTGTCGTGCAAAGAACTTGTCAAAGTAGGATGTACCATTATGTATAAATTCAGATATCACCCACGAAGTGACGAGTATACAAAAGTTAGTAATCAAAAGGACTTGTTCCGGGACGGGTAATAATTTCAAGCTGGTCTAACCAGTGATGTAAACGTGTCTCGCGAAGGACTTGTCTTAGAAAATAGTGCCATCTCGAGAGATTTTCATTAGACTTGCACCAGGACGGGTAATAATTTCAAGCTAGTTTATCGAGTGATGTAAACGTGTCTCGCAAAGGTCATATCGATTGAAAATCAATCAATTCAAAACTACCAACTCTTCCCTCAATGTGCAGATTTACTTTAAAACTCATGAGTACACGAGTATTTCTTAAATGATGAAAACTCTCAAAGTGTTAACAAAATACTTTTTCATGATATAAAACTTTGAGGATATAAAACTTTGAGAGATTTTACAAAAAGATTTACGGATACATGATCAACATCAAGTAACATCCTTTCTGGTGATTGTTTCAAACGGTCTATAGTCGTGGAGTGATGCTTTGGTATACTTCAGCGACTCACCTGAATTGTTGATACACGTTAGTGTATCTTGTTAGCCTTCTTGAGGGCCTCCAATTTAGGAACAACCTTTGTGAGGATTTTCTACAATCCAAACCTATAAGAGCTAGAAATCCCGCTAAGGAGATTCCTCTTACGAATCGAGTCCTGAAGACGTGGGTCTTTGCTTAGAAATCATTCAAAGTTTTGATAACTGTCCCTCAACGGGATTCGGATGGCTGATGTGCCCGACCAAGGTGAATGTAATCAAGTCATTCATCAGTAAAACAATCGTAGTGAACAAACTCTCTTAAGAAAAGTTCACCATGATTGATTGGAGTTTATTACTAACCTTTACCATGCAGCTAATGACGAATGCACCTTAGAGGGAGATAGTTACCATCACCATATTTATCAACATTCATCCGCCTCCACATGCTCATAATAACATCATAACCAAAGATAAAGATCAACAAAGTTCAAAGAAAGTTCTCACCAAAGATCAAAGCAAAGTAATGTTCACAATGATTCTATGTCAAAATCAAAGAATCTACAAAGTGTAAAGACAAAGATCAAAGCCAAGAAATGAGAACTACGTAAGTATGAAGATCCAAAGTCAACAAGAAGTATGAGCATGTTAGAAAAGATGCAACGACACCAGCAACATAGACATTGATGAAAGGCAGGCAACACCACTATATGATCACAAGAACAAGAACGAAGAACAAAGAAGTAAATATTTAAAGACGTCTCAAGCAAGGAAAGTCAAAGTTCAAGTGAAGAGACTAAGACGTCAAACGACTTATGTCTAGAGACCATGATGACCAACCCTTAGGGGGAGATTTTTGGGATTACGTGTAATCAGTATAAAGTCTCGGTCACTGATTTTATGTAATAGGTCGTTAATTATTAGGCTTGTATGTTAGTTTCAATGCTCACTCATGAAGCAAGCCCATGAGTGGCCCATTTATCTTACTTTAGGGCAACGCCCACTACATCCCTTGTAACTATAAATACCCCTTATCTTGATAAGAAGGGTGTTGGTTCTTTGCATAATACATTTCACTTATTCATTTACAAAGTTTCTTCCAATTTTTCTCTCTAACTCTTTCTCTCACTAAGATATACACATATTATTCATGTATTAATGATGGGAACGTGACCTACAATTTTTATACTCATATCTTACCACTTCCAACCCGTACCCAATTCCTATGTCTTTACCAAAACTTTACCATCTTCACATAAGCACCTATATAACATGGTTAATAACTATAACGTAAGTGAAATGCTTAGTAAGTAACCAGATATCATATCTTATCATATGTAATATAATTAAATGCATTCATATACATCAAGACTAAATCACTTAACCATTCACCCACATCATTTGCATACTTACAATACTAACCATCCATCACTTGCTTACAAACATCATAATCACATTAAAGATACTAATACAAACTATCAAATTATAACCCATTCACACACCTTGATTAATCCCATGACAAACCAAGAGCTCATCTTAACTAGAACCTAACTAACTTAGTTCTACCTCCATATTCACGTCTCTATAACCAAACACTTAAACACTTAACAATCAATATACATAAACACATGATCATTCAATATCATAACATATTATAACTTGGTTACTTACCTTGAATCCAAGCTAACTTACCAACAAGAACATCATCTCCATTCTTTCTTTTCATCCTAATGCCATAATCATCACCACAATCATTATTACACAAAACAATATATAATAAGGGTTTATATAACCCATTTACACATCCTTTACTATTTCTTAATATCATATGATCATACCTTGATCATATGATGAAAACCTCCAATTACCAATTTCACTAATAATTATTAAATAACTTTAACCATAATTATAAACACATCAAAACTTGATTTAGAACCACAATTACCCAAAACCTAATATTGGTACATGAACCCTAACTCATAATTTCATCAATTAACTCAAATAAGAGGTTACTTACTTGTAAAAAGGATGGATATGAACCCAATCTTACAATAGGATACTAATTTCTTCCACCATTGATCACCAAAGCTTGGTCTCCTTCTTTCCCTTTCTAAAACACACGACACATACACACTCTCCTGAATAAATGAGAAGTTTGTAGAATTATCCAGGAAATTTTAGTTATAATTAGTTAGTTTGGCCAAATGACACTTATGGTCCCTCAAGTCATTTTCTCTTATGTTTGTGACACATAATCCTTTCTAAAACCATTTACACAATATTTATACTTATAGTTTGACTAACCAATCACGTAACGCATTCAAACTTATAAAAGCCGTAGTCAAACTTTCTAATGGCATTCTTGTAATAAAATACTAAAAACCCATTTTTGATGTGTTACAAATCTATCCTACTTATTTAGATTTCATCCCTGAAGTCTCTTTGTCTAAAACTTTCCGAAATTCGATCACATCTTACTCTTCATCCCATCTTAGCACTTTCACTAATTTATCCAACTAGTTGCAACAATCTATATGATTTTGCAACTCCAGCTATACTAGAACACAACCAATACCCTTAATCCGTTCTATTACTCGCTTATGTCTATCACGTAACGACACTTACTAGGGTCATCAAGTCATTCATGTCATATTTTACCGTAACTAATTAATCATTTAATCATTCTATTACTTCCATATTATGCTCTTACCCAATTTATTTAAAATTTCCAATCAAGGACCATAGGCCACTTGAATGATTTTACTACTTTGACTTACAAAATTCAACTTTGATTATTACCTCCATACTTTACATAAGTGCTCTAATAACACTTAGCATCTGTCTTTGTCATTTCTCATATTTTACCCAATGTCTCAAGACATTATATTATACTAACTCAAACTCTTAATCTATCAACCTATACTCTAAACACCTAAAACGTCCAATTACCAATTTCACTAATAATTATTAAATAAATTTAACCCATAATTATAAATGCCTCAAAACTTGATTTAGAACAACAATTACCCAAAGCCTAATATTAGTACATGAACCCTAACTCATAATTTCATCAATTAACTCAAATAAGAGGCTACTTACTTGTAAAGGGGATGGATATGGACCCAATCTTACAATATGATACTAATTTCTCCCACAATTGATCACCAAAGCTCTGTCTCCTTCTTTCCTTGTCTAAAACACATGACACATACACATTCTCCTGAATAAATGAGAAGTCTGTAGAATTATGTATGGAATTTTAGTTATAATTAGTTATTAGTTTGGCCAAATGACACTTATGGTCCCTCAAGTCATTTTCTCTTATGTTTGAGACACATAATCCTTTCTAAAACCATTTACATAATATTTATACTTATAGTTTGACTATTAGGTTTGACTAACCAATCACGTAACGCATTCAAACTTATAAAAGCCGTAGTCAACTTTCTAATGGCATTCTTGTAATAAAATACTATAAACCCGTTTTTGATGTGTTACAAATCTACCCCACTTATTTAGATTTCGTACCTGAAGCCTCTTTGTCTAACACTTTCCAAAACTCGGTCACATCTTAATCTTCATCCCATCTTGGCACTTTTACAAATTTATCCAACTAGTTGCAACAATCTATATGATTTTGCAACTCTAGCTATACTAGAACACAACCAATACCCTTAATTCGTTCTATTACTCGCTTATTTCTATCACGCAACGACTCTTACTAGGGTCATCAAGTCATTCATGTCATATTTTACTGTTGCTAATTAATCATTTATTCATTCTATTACTTCCATACTATGCTCTTACCCAATTTATTTAAAATTTGTAATCAAGGAACATAGGTCACTTGAATGATTTTACTACTTTGACTTACAAAAGTTAACTTTGATTATTACCTCCACACTTTACATAAGTGCGCTAATAACACTTAGCATCTAGCTTTGTCATTTCTCACATTTTACCCAATATCTCAAGACATTCTAAAACATTAACTCAGACTCTTAATCTATCAAACTATACTCTAGACACCTAAAACGTAGGTTTCACATATCGTCTCAAACTTAAAGTTGTAATCTAAGTATTTTCTCACCTATCTTAGTTCTTATGATGCCTATCTTGTTTTGGTTTTTCACTTTTTACTCTCCTACCCGTACTTAGGCCATACAGAGGCGTCCCAATCTATATAAGTAAAGGATTATAAACTTATGGTTCAACGATTTTTAACTCCCCCTTCTCGTTTTCTACAATTGCCATCATAGCTCCGTTACCAAGTTTCTTAGAGTATTGTTAGGATCGTATGTATGGAAGATTTAGTGAATCGAGAGGTCGGGGAAGATGAAAGAACATCTTCATCATGTTAGTGAGAGAAACTAGAGAGAGAAGGGAGAAACTAGTGTGTTTTATTTATGAAAGATGAAAGCTTACACTAATGAGACTCACCCCTCCATGGAAGTATGGAGGGGTATATATAGCCTACCACATACATAACTATTACACTATGACATTACTTGTCCACGTGTTTGGCTAAATAAGATAGATTATGTAATCCCATAAATGTCGTTCCATTTCCGTGTTAGGAGCGATTCCAACAATCTTCCCCCAATGGGACGACATAAGGGATTACTTACAACATTTCCTACAAGTAATAAAACAAATAAAGAAAAGTCTTCATAAGCTCTTCAAATGCTGAGGATGATGACAGTTTACGCTCTTTGTCTTCTTCTTGTACCTCGACTTGAGAACTGTTTTCTTCGCTTGTAGGCAAATGATGTAATATGCATAAATTGGATTAACTTCCCCCCAATTCATGTTGCATGTCTTTAGCAGCTTCTCCGTACACTCCTTTTTGGCGAAGTTTCTGAATCAGCTTCCCCCCAAACTGACAACCGTCTTCAGCAGATTCGAAACTTTGATGTAGTGAACATTTCCTCTAACTTTTGAAATTTTCAGTACGCAGCAGAATTTGTAGATGAGCAGTAAACCACACAAGGTAAATCTGACTTGTTGCGGAAAATCCGTTCGGGGGTAACATGCAAGAAATCAACAAGATCTTCTCATATATGTAGATGCGTCACACCAAACAATCCGCGAAAGACGAGATAAAACGACTTCCCCCTGAATGTTGCGGTCTATCGGAATAATAGTTACCTGTGAATCTGCAATTACTCGATAAAATGACCGTGTGTGAGGCATCACAACATCATATTTAGGTAACTTCACACATGATAACTCTGTGAAAGTGAGACGATAACACCAAAGTGAGACGTTTGAACCACAGATCGTCTCATTTCTTCCCCCTGATTGAAGAAATTCATGAAATGAGAGGGTTTTCGCAAAAAAATACAAAAACATCAAAGGAAGCAGACACCACCTATACTCTCTTCCCCCCGATGTTTTCAAAGAATCAGAATCATACACCACGTATGTTGATGATGAATTGGAGACAACAAAACCATGTATGTCCAAGTAATCAAACAATTGTGAAGTACCATAAATATCATGTGAGAATCAATTTCTGATAAGACTTCTTGATTGGCTCCCAAACAATCAGGTTTTATTACACAAGTCAACCACTTGTGAATGGTCAACCGTAATAAAAGCCAAACAGCTTGAGAACGCAATGCAATTAAGTCCAGGAGAGTATAGTGTTTCCCCAGGTCGTTAAGTCCCAACGAGCTGTGCGACTGAATAGCCAAACGTGTATTGATCGGGTGATATTGAACGGGAAAAGGTTTGTGATTGATACTAGATGACAAAGGAAAAATGAAAGAAAATTAAAAAGCTAAATTATATTAAATAAACGCTATCACTATTTTTAAAATTTGATTTTCTTGATTTTTCTTTTATAAATTTGAATTAAAAACTAATTTTAAACTTTAAAACTAAATTAAAATACTAAAATTATGAAATTAAAGAAGAAAATTGTGAAACTATTTTTCAAAAATCTAAAATGACTAAAGAGAATTTTCAAAACTAATTTTGTATTTTTCTGATTATTTTTCGAATTTCTATGAATTAAAAACTACTTAAAATTAATTAAATGGCTAAAAATTACTATTTAAACTAGGAAAATTATGGAAAAATTATTTTTTTGCTTTTTATATTTATCTTAATCTATGAAAATTGAAAACGTATTTTTTTGAATATTTTCTGATTTATTTGAATTAAAAGCTATTTAAAAAGTCCTAAAACTGTTTTAAATAAGGAAAAATACTAAACAGTAAATGAAAAATCTGAAAAATTCAGGAAAAGTCTAAAATATTATTCTAAATCTATGAAAAATATAAAAACCAGGGCTTATGTGTAAGATTATGAAGCTGTAGTGAAATGTGCTTATAAATAAGCACTTAAAAATAAGCTAAAGGCCACAAATAAGCACCAATTGAACACAGAAGCTAGATTATGCTATAACTACCTGAAATGAGCTAAACTCAACTAAGCTATACCACTGAATATCAAGCTACAATGGTTTGATGGTTTACAAGCTTAAGTGCCAAAACAGTTTTTTTCTCCTAACTTCTAGCTTAAGCACAAGCTTATTGAAAAAGCTTATGTGAAAAACAGAACTGAGGATCTCAAGACCACCAGCTGAACTATCTCAGGACCAAGTCTCAGCCACTTCCAAGCTAAAATGAAGCTTGTGCAAAGCTTGCAAGGGGCCTGTTTCACACTCAGTGTATGCTGAGTGTGAACAGGGCATATGGGGGTGTATTGGATAGCTGATTAAGTGCTTAAGATTGTTCCCAAAAATTTGACAAAAATCAGATTTCAAAACTTGACCAATTGAAGTTGTTAAGCCTAAAATTTCACTTGAATTGAACCAAAATTGAAGCTATGAAAAATCAACAAAGGTTGGTGAAAACTGAGTTTTTCACTTTTTTGACTTTTGACAGTTTTGAGAGTTTTGACCAAAGTGAGATTTGAGCTTAATTTGTGAACTGATATTGATGATTTAAGGTAAAGTGAGACCAAGTAAAGCTAACTTAACTATTTTTAAACCTAGATGCTTAATATTAACTACTGAATCTTAGTGAGTTGAGAATGAAATCAGATATTAACCCATTTTGACTATGAGTAGTAACAGATTCAAAATTATGACCAAAGTAACTTTAATATACCTAATAATGACTAAAACCAATAAACTTAACTACTGAATTGTCCTAAAACTCAGATACAATCCTTGTGCCAAACACTGCTTACCACACTAAAATGCAATCTAACTAACCTGTTCTTCTAATCTAGCCAATGGTAGTAAAAAATTTATATTCCAACTACTTAAATAGAACTAGAAACAATAGAAACAACAATTAAGCACAACTAAAACAGGATGTTCAATGATTCAGTTTTGAAAGTTAAACTCACTTGTGTCCTCAGCTACTATGGCTTGCCAAAAATCAAAGAACCACTGTCCTATCTTAACTCGACCCATATCTAACTCAGAATCAACCCATATCCAACTCCATCTCAGCAAACCAGATCCAAGTCTCAATTGAAACTGTATGTTGACTTTTGTTGACCAAGTTCCAAATTTGCTTGAAACTGCTTCTTGGGCTTACTAAAAGCTATATACAGCTTTAGTAAGCTTACTTGGATTAAAATTAAGCTACTTGGAGCTTGAGTATAAGAGCATGATAACTGATTTTATAATAGTGGACATAAAAACATGAGACTTAGATAAAACCTTGAATTAACACTTGAAAGCAAATTACAATGGCTAAATGGCTTTAGTTCAATATAGGAAAGCTTAAGATTACAGTTTTAGAAACTAACTAAGACAATTTAAATAAAAACGACATACATGAAATTTAAAACTAAAAACTACTCCCTTGCTTTTCTCCTCTTTCTTCTATTTATCAACAAAATTGCTCCCACGTGTCTTCTGAGCATTTCCCACCACTAATCTGAGCCATTGGATCACTTGAATCATTTTTAGCAATTGATGAGTTTTTTTTGGCGCCAAATTGATATAGCAACAGGGGAGGGGGTTTGAGTGCAAGGAAGGAGAAACATTAATTGTTTCTTGTTTTGTTAGGTGAGGTGGAGTGATAAGGGGTGGAGTGTGAGCTGGAGGTGAGGGGTGATGGGAGATGGTTGCAGAGCAGGTAGAGAAGAAGTGTTTGGAGGGAAAAGGTGTTGGGCGGGAGTTGACTGTTTGTTTGACCGGGGGTTTAATATTAGACAGGGGGTCAAGGTCCAAGGGGTTCAAAGGTGTTTTGGCAGGGGTTCAAGCTCAAGCAAGGGTCAAGGGCCAAGGATTTGGTATTTATACATAAGGACCTTTCTTGTAATTTCTGAAAATTGAAGGACCAAAGTTGTACATCTTCCAAAATAAACCAAGGGTGATTCCTGCCATGACCCAATAATCCAGGGACCATACATGAGATTTCCAACAATAATATTTTCCCAGGGACCATTTTTGCAAATTTTGAAAGTGCAGGGACCAAACTTGTAAATTATTGAAACTTTTCACCAAAGGATTAAATATGACAACATATGATTTCAAAAGGACCTTTGGTGACTTTTCTTACAAAACAAATGCCTAGGGACTAAATTTGACGAGTTTTGAAAGTTGAGGGACTGAAACTGCCAATTATGCAAACTTTGTTCGTTTTTCATCTGATTTTAAACATTTTGCATCTGAAACATATAAAATACAATTTTGGGATATTTTCAGTATTTTGATGCATTTCTGAGCGTTTTTAAGTGTTTTGCAGTTCAGATTTGACCAAAAATGATGAGTATTCACACACTCATCAATCCCCCACACTAAACTATTGCTAGTCCCTAGCAATATTTTATGAAAACTTAATGGATTTGAATCTCTTTACCAAAAGCCATTACTTCTGGAGTAGCCAAATGTTTCAGTTCAAGTAAGAACCTTGGTACATCGATAACCAAATGATTTTGAGCAAACCACCAGCTTTCAACGGTTTTGATTTGTCTTTACCAGAAGCCGTTTGCTTCTGGACTAGCCAACTCTTAGATAATATATACTATCTTTGGTGAGTCGATTACCAATTATGGTTTTCCAGCTGCCTTTACCACAAGCCATAAACTTGCGGGCTAGCCAACTCTTCACTAATTAAAGATATGGTGAGCTGAACACCATACAATTTTGGGCAAATTGCAAGCCGTCAACGGATTTGAGATATCTTTACCAAGAGCCGTTTGCTCCTGGATTAGCCAATCCTTTTGTTTATTAGACATGGCGGACTGATAACCATAAGCTGAGTAAGTGCAAAACACTTACTCCAAAAAAAAATTTTGGCCAAGAATGGGGGAATTGGGTGGTATAATTACATGATAAAATTCGTGAGAATTCCCCCCCACACTAGAAATGAATATTGCCCTCAATATTCAAAGTACCGGCGGTTATGCCAAAACTGAGAACGTAAAAAGGAAATACTACGGCCATTATTTGATTTTTTTTTTTTTTTTTTTTTTTTTTTGAAAACTTTATATACAACAGCTGGGGGCAACTCCCCCACACTAGGGTGGTACACACGGGTGAAGACCCATGTTTAACTACTGTTTTTGATTACCGAGTCGCTAGCTTGACTCGACCCCGAATTAATTTGTTCATGGGGAAGGAAGTGGAAGAGACAATCTCCATCGGACTTTCATTCAAGATGTTTGTATAAACATTTGAAGCACGCGAAAGTTCCACACCGACGAGATATACAACCGCGGTATTGTTAATAGTAAAAACTATAAAGGATGATACTGGGGTCAAAGATGGTGTCCTCATTCCCGAAAGAGAAAAGGGAAAGAGCAACCACACCATCTGTGAAGAATGGAATAAAGATGTGCATGAGAATGCAAGTCCATTCCTCATCAGTAAAAAGCAAATCACCATTTTTGACATTTTTAAGCTTAGTCTTGAAGTTTGTATGGTGATTGTCAACAGAATTTCCGGTAGAGAGGGTTGGAAACGGTTCTTCAATCAACAGATTTTCCAGAAAAAGGATGTCCCCCTCCGGATCAAAGTAAGTATTATCAATTCCTGTTGGAATCGACTCATCACTAAGAAAAGCATCGACTTCCTTCCAAAAGTTGTCATCTTCCTCATCCGGAGTGAGAGAAGGAATGGAAGAGTCGGAAATGGGACAAGAAATGAGTGAATGATCATTATATAGGAGATTTTCAATTTCTCCAAGATCGGCTTCGACATCAAAGAGATCATCGTCACTTTCTGATGAAAGTGGACTGATGTGAGTGAGTTCATCGGTGAACTCCTCAAGAAGAGGATCAGACTGTGGGAGTGATGCCTCGACATACTCGATATCTCCATAAGAAGCACAATCGTCGCTAAAATCGGAGAAAGTCTCAAAATGATCTAGAGAATACTCAAGAGGGGAAAGAGAATCACACATATGATTAGAAATTCCCTGTGACTCTCTCGGGATTGGGATAAGGTTCTCAACACTAGACTTTATGAATTCGTCCGATTCCTTTTCAGGAACAGTGTCAAGATGCTTGTCCCCCATGTTCAGAGAATGAGTGGGAGTTTCGGGTGTGATAGCAGTTATTTGAGATGGAATCTCAACTGCTGGGATATCAACTGATGAACTTGATGAATCTTTATAGAATTGAAGGATATCAAGTGTATCGTCATCATCACTGTCATCAGGAATAAAACAGAACTGAGAGCTAGATCTGGCTGCTTTTTCTTTTGCAATTGATTCCATAATAGATTTTTCATATGCATCTTGAGAATTTATTCTAGCAGCCTGCTCTTCAGCCAGCAATTCTTCCATGGATTTTTGATGAGTGTTTCTTTGGGCAAAGTCTTTAACTAAACCCTTAAGATCATCAATGATTTCCATTATATTTTGCATTTCTGGAAGAAGTGCTTGATTCATTTGGTACTGTGGAAGTAGGTCATGATGTGATGTGTCAAAATTGTCACAAGGAAATGTATTCCCCTTTTGACAATCCGAGCTGACGTGTGGACCTCCACAGTAATCACAACAGTAAAACTGATGTGGCTGTGAGTTGTATGTGCTGGAGTCATAATTGTTATCAGAAAACTGTTCATAGACAAACGTGTTTCCGTATTGACACTCAAATCCTTGGTGAGGACCTCCACAAAACTTACAAAGATACAAGCACAAGTTCTAGAATAAATAAAATCACCGGCACACTCATATCAAAAGATCTAAGCATAAAAGATGTATGCTAATAAGAAATAGGCTCAAATCCTCACAATTTAGTGGAAAGGGTTTAATATGTGCTAGCAAATGTTTATCGATCCCAGAATGGATTGCAATAGTAATCGGAACACATCTCGAGGTTTCAAATATTACCAATTTTACCAGTGGAATGATCCAGTTATTCTAATAGATAATCCTAAAAGTGTGAAAACAACTAGATCATAAGGGCAAACAAAATTTTAAATTTAAGCATGAAAACTCTAATTTTTCCTATTCACCCCCCACACTTAAGTTAGACATTGTCCTCAATGAAAAACGAACTTCTAAGTATAGAAATAGGGAAAATAGAGATGAAACCAGATATGTCAACGAGTTTATCAGCTTAAAATTCTTTCTTCATTCCTGGCGTCCACTGGAGAAATCATCACCTGCACACAATCTTATAAACAAACAAAAGGTTTTATTAAAAGGATGGCAACCCCCCCACACTTAAGTTCAACCAAAGGTTAAGACTTTGGGGAGTGACCATAGAAAATCAAAACACACACGGGTTGCCTCCCGAGAAGCGCTTGATTTATTACCGAGTCCTCAGCCTGACTCGAATCTTCCCGAATTTATTTAGCTGCAAGGACAGCTTTGAACATTTTTTAAAGTTCGGGGATGTACATGAATTCTTCACCAGTAGCTTCAATATCGTCCCAGATGAACTCAACAGATGGTTTCCATGGAACAGTTTGTGGGATTTTTCCTGGAAATGGTGCTACAAAGGTGATAGTTTCGAATTCATTCTCATGGTGTCTCCAGGACACTGTCGCAACTGAAACTTCTTTCATTTGCTCCTTGTCGTAATATAATTTGATTCGGTGTCCATTAACAATGAAACTTCCACCTTGTTTGTCATAGAGTTCGACATACCCAGATGGATATCCATGTTTTACGACATATGGTCCAAACCATTTTGGTTGTAACTTAGGAGCTTTGAATTTGAATTTCATGTTAAAAAGCAGAACTTTATCTCCGGCTTTGAATTCTTTTCGAATTCGTAGCTTTTTATCATGATAAGCTTTTGTTCTGGCTTTATACAGTTTGGAGTTGTCATAAGCTTGGAGTCTTAATTCATCGAGTTCGTGCAATTGCATAAATCTTTTCTCTCCAGCTATTTTGAGATCGGTGTTACAATGTCTGAGCGCCCAATAAGCACGATGTTCAACTTCGAACGGCAAATGACAAGTCTTCCCATACAAGAGTCTGTAAGGAGTTGTGCCAATTGGTGTTTTATAAGCCGTACGAAATGCCCACAGAGCATCGTCAAGGTTTCTTGCCCATAATGAAGGATTGTCCTTTACTGTCTTTTCCAGTATTCTTTTAAGAGCTCTGTTGGTATTTTCGACTTGACCACTGGTTTGTGGATGATAGGCAGTCGCAAATCGATGATGAACTCCATATCTTTTCATGGTTTTCTCCATTTGTTGATTGCAGAAATGAGTTCCTCGATCTCTTATGAGTGCTTTGGGAATTCCATAATGAGCGAAAAGCTTTTTGAGAAAATTAACGACGACACGAGCATCGTTTGTTGGTAAAGCTTCAGCTTCTGCCCATTTGGACACATAATCTATAGCAACGAGAATGTATTCGAATTTGTGGTATTTAGGGAAGGGTCCCATGAAATCTATTCCCCAAATATCGAATATTTCACACACTTGGATGCTTGTTAATGGCATTTCATCTCTCCGAGAGAGATTGGTTGTTCTTTGACAAGCGTCACAATTTTGAACAAGTGTGTGTGCTTCTTTGAATATTGTTGGCCAATAGAATCCAGCATCAAAAACTTTCTTAGCTGTGGTGGAAGGACCATAATGTCCCCCAGTTGGGCCATGATGACATTCGTCAAGAATTTTTCGGGTTTCGGAACCAAAAACACATCTTTTGATCATCCCATCGGGACACATTTTGAAAAGATATGGTTCTTCCCAAAAGTAGTATTTGAGTTCCGAAAAGAATTTGCTTCTTTGAGCATGAGTTAGACCTTTTCTGAGAATTCCTCCGGCGAGGTAATTCGCAAAGTCAGCAAACCAAGGATCTTCAGTTTCATCGATGGTCATGAGAGTTTCATCGGGAAAATAATCATCGATTTCTTCTTCTTTTAATTTCTCAAGATTGGGATTTTCGAGGCGAGATAAGTGATCAGCAGCAAGATTCTCTGCTCCTTTCTTATCTTTGATTTCGATGTCAAATTCTTGAAGTAGTAAAATCCATCGAATAAGACGTGGTTTAGCGTCTTGCTTGGTGAACAGATATTTGAGCGCTGAATGATCGGTAAAAACGACTGTTTTTGAGAGCACAAGATATGATCTGAATTTGTCGAATGCAAAAACGACGGCCAGTAATTCTTTTTCGGTGACGGTATAATTTTGCTGGGCACTATTCAGTGTCTTTCTAGCAAAATATATAGGCCAAAAATGTTTTCCTTCGCGTTGACCTAAGACAGCTCCAACAGCAAAATCGCTTGCGTCGCACATAAGTTCGAAGGGTAGTGACCAATTAGGTGAGACCATGATCGGAGCACTAGTAAGTTGAGATTTCAGTGTTTCGAAAGCTTTTATGCAATCAGCATTGAAGTCAAAGACAGATTCTTTCTCAAGAAGTTTCGTCATTGGACGAGATATTTTGGAAAAATCTTTGATGAATCGGTGGTAAAAACCAGCATGTCCTAAAAAACTTCTAACGGCTTTGACGTTAGTTGGTGGTGGAAGTTTTGAGATTACATCGACCTTTGCTTTGTCTACTTCCATTCCGGCACTGGAGATTTTGTGTCCAAGCACAATTCCTTCGGTTACCATAAAGTGGCATTTCTCCCAGTTGAGAACAAGATGTGCAGCTTTGCATCTTTCGAGCATTTTATCGAGGTTAGAAAGACAAGCTTCAAATGAATCTCCAAAGACTGAAAAATCATCCATGAAAACTTCCATGGAGGTTTCTAGCATGTCTTGGAATATGGCGATCATACATCTCTGAAAAGTCACGGGTGCATTGCAAAGACCAAAAGGCATACGCCGATATGCGTAGGTTCCAAAAGGACAAGTAAAGGTGGTCTTTTCTTGATCGTTAGGATCGATGGGAATTTGGAAATATCCTGACAATCCGTCGAGGAAACAAAAGAATTTATTCCCTGCTAGTCTTTCAAGCATTTGATCCATGAATGGGAGTGGAAAGTGATCCTTTCTCGTGGCTTTGTTTAACTTACGATAGTCAATACAAACACGCCAACCAGTGACAGTTCTAGTTGGAACTAGTTCATTTCGCTCATTAGTTACAACCGTCATTCCTCCTTTCTTGGGAACACAGTGTACAGGACTTATCCAAGGGCTATCCTCAATTGGGTAAATGATTCCAGCATCAAGAAGTTTTATGATTTCCTTTTTAACAACTTCTTTCATGTTGGGATTGAGGCGACGTTGACGTTCTACCACAGGTTTAATCCCTTCTTCAAAATTGATTTTGTGTTTGCAAAAATTAGGACTAATTCATGGGATATCAGATGTTTTCCAAGCAAAAGCTTGTTTGTGATTTTTGAGGACAGAAACTAAACTTTCTTTCTCATTATCCTCGAGCAACGAAGATATGACTACTGGAAGAAGAGAGTTTTCCTCCAAATAAGCATATTCAAGATGATCTGGGAGAGGTTTGAGTTCGAGATCTGTGGGTGGTTCTTCGATAGAGGATTTAATTCGCATCTCGTCATTGAAAGTTATTTCTTCGAAATTTTCTTCCTCTTCCTCTATTTCTTCTTCTTCTGAGTTCTCTCCTTCGAATTCTACTTTCATAAAATCATCAAATTCTTTATTAAAATCTGTTTCATTGATTTTTTCGGAAGTAGTCATGAATGGATCGGATTCGTTCAGTAATGCATCTAATTCCTCATCAGTGACTTCATCAATAACATCGACGTTAAAACAAGTGTCATCACTGGAATGTGGGTAGCGCATTGCTTTATCGATAAGAAAAGTGATTCGATCTTCCCCAACTCCAAGGTTGAGTTCTTTTCCTTTCACTTTGATGATTGCATCGGCGGTATTTAGGAAAGGTCTTCCTAGAATGAGTGGGACTTTACTATCTTCTTCCATTTCCAAGATTACAAAGTCCACGGGAAAAATGAATTTACCGACTTGAACAAGCATATTCTCAGCGATTCCCACAGGATATTGATAGGAATGATTTGCCAATCGGATACTCATTTTTGTTGGTTTCAGGCTGTTGTTGCACAACTTGGAATAGAGTGAATAAGGCATCAAATTGATACTTGCGCCAAGATCGGCCAAAGCATTGCATTTAACATTATTCCCGAAAGTACATGGAATAAGAAAGCTCCCAGGATCTCCGAGCTTTGGTGGGATTTTGTTTTGAACTATAGCTGAGCATTCTTCGTTAAGAAAAGCTGCTGATATTTGCTCAAGCTTGCTTTTGTTATTAAGAAGTTCTTTCAAAAATTTCCCGTAATTGGGCATTCTGGCTATAACATCAACGAGAGGAACATTGAGTCTAACCTCTTTGATTATTTTGATAAACTTCTTATAACGCTCTTCCATCTTCTCCTTCTTTAGGCGTTGAGGATAAGGAATTTTTGGTGTATACGCCTTGACAGATGGAATGTTTTTCTTTTTGGTGGTTTGAGTTGTGTTTGGTTCTTCGTTTTCATCCTCACTATCAATGGTGACAGGAGCATTAGGATTAGGTGGTGGATCGTACGAGAGACCACTTCTTGTGAAAACAGCATTGATATGTTCATTTCTTGTTTGTGGTGGACGGTACGTCTTTTCATTTGATGGTTTTGGGTTGGATTGAGTGTTACATGGCAATGAACCAGATGGTCTAGAGGAATGTTGGTCAGAAAGTCTGCCAAGCTTGTTTTCAAGATCTTGGATAGATGCTTGATGATTTTTCTGTCCTTGCTCAACTTTGGCTTTGAGATTGAAAAATTGATTTTTGATAAAATCATTTGCGGATTTTTGACCAGCCACGAATTCTCTCATGGTTTTTTCGAATTCGGTTTCTTCTGTCTTTTTGTCGGGATTTTGTGGTGGTGGATCGTCAGTTCGTGGTTGAGAATCACGGTTGTCATCTCTTGGTCGGCGATCTTGCCAATTTCCAGAATTTCGACCGTAATAATTACTACGATATCCTCCTCCACGGTATCCTCCTTGAGCATAACTTGCTTCTCCTTCCTTCGGTCCGCCCATAGGTTTATCGTCGCACTCGGACGATGGATGATTTCCTCCACAATTGTTGCATACGTCTCGTATTTCCTTTATTTCATCTTTGATATCTTTGTACTGCGAGTCGATTTATGAGGTTAACGCTTCCATCTTCTCCATGAGTTTTGAGTTATCGGTGTTTTCGACAAAAGCAACGGTTTTTCGGAGAGGTTTGGTTTTGGAATCTTTGGACCAATCGAGTTTGAGAAGTACTCGATCTTCGAGCAATTGATGAGCATCGTTGGGAGTCTTATAGAGAAAAATTCCTCCAGCATCAAGGATGCCTTGAGAGATTTCATCTAGTCCATGGTAAAAGATTTGGATAATGGTTCCTTTTGATAATCCATGTCCATGACAACTACGAAGCAAATCTTTCATTCGAAGCCAAGCTTCAACAAGTGATTCGTTTGGGTGTTGGTTGAAAGCACGAATTTCTCCCATTAATCGGTCAAACATGGCAGGTGGAAAGAATCGGCTTACAAAAGCTTGCCTCATCTCCTCCCAAGTATTGATGATTCCCGGGGTTAATTCATTGTACCATACTTTAGCATCTCCGGCGAGTGATGATGGGAAAAGTTTGAGTTTGATGGCATTGACATCGGTGTCGCCATAACGGAACATGCCGCAAATTTTGATGAATTCGGCAATGTGCTTATGCGGATCGGCCCACGCACGGCCATCGAATTGTCGGTCTTTGATCATAGAAAGGTGATGTCCCTTCACGGTGAAGTTGTCACCAAGGTTAATAGCAACAATAGCACTTTCGGGTGTTGGTGCTACGGTCCGGTTGGTTCCCCACATGGGTTGATCGTCCGCCATGGGAAAAGGTAAATTGGTGAAAGGGTTGTAAACAACTTTGGCTTCAATGAGGTTATCAAATGGTGGGTTTGGTACTCTTGGTACACGATTTTCCAATGGTATGAAACGTGTTCTCCTTCTTCTTCGAATCAAACGTTCGGGGTTGGTAAGAGGTGTAATTGGTTCTATTCCCGCTGCTCGAGTGTTCATACAACGTCCTAGAGAATCCAGGCAATATCTAAACACACGGACAAACAACGAAAATGGTTTCTATGGGTCAGAGAAGGTAACCGGATCGGTTGCGGGATGCGACCGATCGGTTAGACTAAATGATTGATGGACAAACTCGTAACCGATTCGGTTGAGGAGCAACCGGATCCGGTTAAGGTTTCTGAGAAATATATATATATATATATATATATATATATATATATATATATATATTTTGGGTTGAATCGACTGAGGGAAATTCAAAAACTTGTTGAAACACAATCAAATCCCCGGCAGCGGCGCCAAAAACTTGATGTGCCCGGTTGGTGCAAGTTTTAAATTTATAAAAGGTGAATTACCAATATTACCAATAACACATACGAGCAAGTATACTCGTCCGTTATAGCAAGATTATGAAGGTAAGTCGGGATCGTTCGCAGGGATTTGAGTAAATCTAAACACAAGTTTGAATTAACGGAGTCTATCCAAAACATATAACAAAGCAAATAGATATAATAAAATTCAGATGATTAAAAACCACACTTGCTTAAACTAGTTTCATATCATAGATTAATGTGATTGTGTTAACCTCTTAACATGTTGGTTGTGATAATTAGTTGGTGTACTAATCTATTGTTCTTACAAGTTAAACCTTGATCAAAAGTTTAGTTTATAAAAACAAGCATTAAGTTTAACCAATCAATTCAAGATCAATTCAAGTTTCATAAGTCTACATACATAAACTTAAACACAAAAACATCCACTTGTTCATCAAATTGCTTAAGAAATGGTCAATACAAAAGGTAACCGATCATAGACAAAAGGCTACAATTGATTCTCAACAATTAATCTTACGACCATTTAGATGTTTCCAACCAATCCAATTTGATAATCAAAAAAAGCGTTTCTATTACAACCACACCTTAGTTCCTTTGTATAATCAAGAATAATGGGTAAAAACAATCATCCATAGACAAAATGATTATGACTAGTTGAATAACACGAAGTTCTTTCGACCCCAACGATTATTGTCAATTAGCCAAACTTGATTAACAAATGTCACTATGAAACTTTAGCACAATTGGATCTTAGAATCAACTTGAAATTGAATTAAAGCATGTTAACACAACCACTAACTAATCATATGATAATCAACATCATTTAAGCAAGTGCATAAAGAAACTAGCCACTCATAGCAAACATAAACATAAACTCAGAACTTTGAATATTAGAAAACATGATTGAAAGTCTTACAATGTTTGGAATAAGATTACAAATGGTATAGTAATGATTCCCAAAGGATTGAGGTAGACTTCTTGGTGTTTTGGCCTCCAAATGGTGAACTTCTGGATCTCCAAACTTCTCTGGACTTCTAAGGACGAATTTTAAGAGCTTAAGGCTTTGTTTGATGAGTAGAGAGATTTGTATTATAGGATGTTGTTCTAATGCTCACAATTAGCCTCTATTTATACTAATTCCAAGGCCTAGGGTATTAAATGCTGAACTTGGCCACCAAGGAGTGAGGAAGGGACTAGAATACATCAAGAGAAGGACCTAGAATCGTTTGGATGCAAAGGGGGAGCTTAGTGATGAAGATTTGGCAACTGCAGCTTCTCCAACCGGATCGGTCATACGACCAACCGATCCGGCTGGTCTTCAATAACAACAAGCCGACCGATCCGGTTGCGGGTTGCGACCGATCGGTTGGCGATGGTAAAAACACTGATTCTGACCGAATTCCAACCGATCCGGTTGCGGGTGTAACCGGATCCGGTTGGATCTTCTGTGATACAAAAACTTGATCTTTCTTCACTTACTTTGTAGAACTTGATTCTTCAATCACTGAGGTCTTCAAAAGGCCTTGAGATACTGATTTAGTCTTGTTGAAATGGGAATCTTCGCTTAGCTGAATATTTCTTCTTTTTCCTCCATTTCCCTGCACTTGGTTATAAATACTAGACAAACATCTCTAGATACGATTAAGTACTATAATCACGCAAATATAACCAAATAATAGATATAAAAGTACACATAACGCTACTAAAAACATGCACAATCTGAGCGTTATCAGGTCCATCCATTTCAAACATATCTCCATCACCACAACACCAAAGTCATGAAGAAACTTGCTATCATTGCCAACAAACTCAAGCCTTAGTTCACAAAGTGCGCGATGAAATGCTTTTCATGTTCTATCATCTTTTTGAACGTCTCGATGACATTAATAAACCTAACCACCACTAGCTACCTTGAAAAGAAGTGCAAGCACAAGTGAGCATCCTTATTTTCTCTTCTCTAGCTTAAGTTTAGTTTTAGTCTTTCCCATTATGATTTCTTAAATTCTATAGACCATGTTCTTAGTTTTTAGATTGGTCATTGTTGTACCACTCATGTTGTTTCATTACATGGACTTATTGATTATGCTACGTGTTTTCTTAGCATATTATAGTGTTTGCTATCTTCTTTTATGGTTTATCATACATTAAACTGCTACTAACAGTGCAGATAGCCGGATCCCTAAGTTTGTACCTGGTGGATCCGGGTGCTCAGAAACAAATCTGAGACATATTTTAGTTTATTTTTTGCAAAATCATACTATATGCTTGCATTCTAACTTTTGTTTTGTAGATTTTTAAAACTCACTTGGATACTTGACGCCCTCATTAAGGGGGAGCTTTCGTCAAAGCAAAGCATTGCAAATCTTGCAATATATTCCTTTTAGCCTTCCTAAAATACTTAACGCCCTCACCAAGGGGGAGCACTCGTCAAGGGGGAGCAAGTGTGCACTACTTTACCCTTCTTATCTCTTTCTCATATCTTTATAACCTCCTTCTAATCTCTTTCTTCTCTTTCTTATTTAGGTTAGTTTCTTTTCGGCGCTCTTTTTGTTTCGACAAAAAAGGGGAGAAAAGAGTGAAAACTTAATTCAAAATTTTAAAATTTTTATTTTTGCTTAGAATAATTTTATGTTTTGTCATCAAAAAAGAGAGGGAGATTGTTAATAAAAATAAACCGTAAAGACGTTTATTTATATCTTACGATCTCCTTATGTTTTGTCGATAACAATCTTAAAATCATTTTAACGAAATAAATAAATTACATAAGTTTTTGAGCCAATAGTTTACTAACTCATTTCACTTAACAAATAAACAATCAAACATGTTTAGTTAAATAGTTTACATAAAACCAAAACAATTTTATAAAAACATTTATAAGTAACTTTTGTTACTTACAATTTTATAAAAATACATAGTTGTAAACTAACCAAATAAACATACAAAGTAGTTTGGACTATCCATAACCCGAAACCCATAACCCATTACCCATGACCCATGGCCCATGTGCATTACATCATGCATGACATCAAAATGGGTAAAATCCATGAGCCATGACCCATGACCCAAAGTCCATAACTCATTACCCGAAGTATGCTTTACATCATGCATGACATCAAATTGGGTATCCATGACCCATAGTCCAGAACCAATAACCCAAAACCCGGTATTGTAACCAAAATCCGGATTGGACTGACCAAGGTGCCGAATCCCTTGGTTTACATGGGCCGGATCCCTCTGAGAAAGGATCCGGCGGATCCGGCTGATCAGAAGACAGTTTGCCTAAAAATAGTTGGCCACTTCCTTATTTCTTCTTACCACTTTTAGATATATATTCTCTCTATATTCTTACCTCTTTAACCTCAGATCTAATGATCATCTATGTAGTTTTTCTCTTAGTGATTCTCTAAGTTTCTCTTAAAGGCGAGATCACGATGTTTAGCATAGAAGACTTGCAAGCTCGAATACATGGGTTGCTAGACTTCATCATCATCACAAGATCACATAAGTGTCTCTTGTTGTTGGTTCCTCTCAAGTATGTCATAGGTGTGTTGTGTTAGCTAGTGGTGCTTGGATTAGTTCCTCCATTGTAAATGAACTCGGTATCTAGCCTTGTACCGGATAAAGTGTAGGCGACGTAGGTTTGGTTCTACCTTGTGAAAGAACCCGGTATCTAGCCTTGTACCGGATAAAGTGTAGGCGACGTAGGTTTGATTCTACCTTATGGAAGAACCCGGTATTTAGTTTTGTACCAGAAAAAGTATAAACAATGTTGTGAGGCTTCTCCGCTGGTTGAAGGAGCTTGTGGTGTGTAATGATTAGGAACTCTCGAGTTGAGTACTCGGGGGTGGAGTAGGGAAGGAAGGCGACCTTGTAGCCGAACCAATATAAATATTCGTGTTGTGGTTGTGTCTTTCTTTCTCTATCTCGTAGTATATTTTATTCATGTCTAACTATCAATATCCACACACCAAAATATATTGACATAAGTCAATCTAAAAGTTTTAAAACAAAATTTTATTCGGTAAAACTATTCAACCTCATTCTATGTTTTATGTACTTCATGTCAAATCAAGTTTCTATTAATAAACGCATCGGTTTTTAAATGCTAATTGAACTCACCAATGTTTTATGTAACTCATGTCAAATCAAGTTTCTATTAATAAACGCATCGGTTTTTTAATGCTAATTGAACTCACCAATTAAGAATCCATTTCAACGTGGTTTTTCCAAACGAACTTGTTCAAAGTTAGGCTGTGTCACAATCACAAAGCTTGGTATTTTAAGAAAAAAAATAATGACAAGTTAAGTTAAAAAGTCTCTTATATTAGATGGTATAGATAGATGCCTTTCAATTAATAACTTGATGCATCAGTTTTTATAGCTAAGATGTAATAATAATGTTGATTATGATGCATCATTTAATTCAGTGATTAATCAGTGTTTTTTCTAAGGGAGGTGATATTTACATCACATTTTTTGATGCATGCATCACAATTTGTGCATTACAGTTTGTACCGTACAATACTGTAATGCACAAATTGTGGTGCATGCATCAAAAGATGTGGTATGCATCACAGTTTATTACGATATATATTAATACATTAACATGTTTGCCTTAAGTTTATAATCCAAAAAAAAAAAGAAGCAATTAACCTGTTTATTACTTTTATTTCTTGTAACACACCGATTTAAAACATAAAGTTTTTGAACTTTTTTCTTTTGACATAATCACACGTGGTTTGAAGTTTAACAAACTTGCTACATTTTAGTGTTTAGAGATTAGCATCGACCAGTCTAAAAGAATGAGATTAGTCGTGATTTAAAAGTTAATGATAACGATAAAATCTGAAAATTAACATATTTATACTATTTTATAATGTATTTGAGACATTTCTAAAATGAAAGACTTAAAATTTTAAGCAATACACTTACTAATAATGGAAAATGAAGTTACATCCGAAAAATTAAGTATCTTAAATTTGTAGACTTGTAACAACCCTCCAATAAATACCTAATTTTTTTTTAACATGACAAATACATATTGTTATACATATTGTACAACCTAATAAAACACACAAAGTTTCATACAATTTATATGAAAATAAGTCGATGATACATATCGTTTTAAAAAACCGGACCGGACCAACGGTTTCAACCGGTTTAACCAGGAATCGGAGTCATCACCGGTTCGGCTAGACAATAAAAGTTGTTTGCAAACGAACCTGAGATGACCGCCGGAACTGGTAAAAACGGATTAATCAGGCAGGACCGAGATCATTTTCTCCTTGTTTTTCTCAGGTTAATCAGATCGTCATTGTTATTTTGTTGATGTCTGGACTTTAATCACAAGTTATCCGCCGTCATAACGAGCGATTACCCGGCTAATTCTGTATTAATGATCATCATTCTTTCAAGCGAAACTCATTTATTTGACATCATAAGATTACTTTTATTCCATAATTAAAAAGCTAGTCTTATCTGAAAAGGCTAGCTTGCTGTTCATGAAAGCCGCTATATATATATGCACTATATTATCATGCATATTTCCTCAAAAATGATCTTAAAGCATTGTTTCAGTAACATTAACGCTAGTTGGTGATCCCCCACGTACTTCCCATAATCAACACCATTTTCCTCCAATTCTTTTCATCCTTTAACAAAGCCATTATGGATGACATTATTCGTACCACACACCCTAGTTCATATGTAGCTCGGTTTATATTCACACTCATTGTCTTCTTTGCTTCTTCTTCAACCTCCGAGATAGGTAGTTGATTCGATTATCTAGTTCAATAGACTCTTCAATGTTAACACATTTCATAAGCTAATCACTCTTTTCATTTTCAGCTCCATACGCCACATTTGCCAAAGACGCGACTAAAGCACCAGAAGTGGCATCCTACGATTATATCATAGTTGGGGGCGGAACTTCTGGTTGTGCATTGGCAGCCTCACTTTCACAAGGCGCAAAAGTATTAGTACTTGAAAGAGGTGGCTTGCCGTATGGTATTCCCTCCATCAACACCATAAATGGCTTTATCGACACCCTAGCGAACCTTGGTCCTACCTCTCCTTCCCAAACATTCGTGTCCACAGATGGAGTGGTCAACCAAAGGGCCCGCGTTCTGGGTGGTGGTTCTGCATTGAACGCGGGTTTTTTCACTAAGGCGGAACCTGACTTTATTAACAAAGCGGGGTTGGACCCAAAACTTGTGAGGGAATCTTATAAATGGGTAGCAAAGAAAGTGGCATTTGAGCCGAAAGTGTTGGCATGGCAGGCAGCCGTGAGAGACGGCTTATTGGAGGCCGGCGTGTTGCCAAATAATGGTTTTACATTAGAGCATTTATATGGGACTAAAGTTGGCGGCAGTATTTTTGATCAGAACGGTAGAAGACACACGGCTGCAGATTTGCTAGAGTATGCTGACCCAAACAACATTACGATTTACTTGAAGGCAACTGTCCACCGAATATTATTTAAAGCCGATGGTAACAACGTTAATTTCTACTTTCATCAATATAGAAAGTACTATAAGTGTATTGTATTAACCAAAATGTTACGTCCTCCTAATCTGTATATATAAGACACAATATCGCATATTTTATTACGCCAAATGTTCATTTAAGGTATGGTATTAAGTTACTTTTTATCAAATTATGTTTTAAAGCATGTAATATATTTACTTTACAGAACCAAAAGCTATAGGAGTTTTGTTCAAGGATGTGAATGGGAAAGAGCACACCGCACTTTTAAACGAAGGGTCATTACTGAATGAAGTTATATTAACGGCAGGCACTCTTGGTAGCCCACAGTTGTTGATGTTGAGTGGTATCGGGCCATCTGAACATCTTACTGCACATGGAATTGAAGTGGTATTGGACCTGCCCACGGTAGGACAAGGCTTGTCTGATAATCCAATGAATATAGTACTCGTACCCACAACCCAGCCCGTAGAGATTTCACTCATAGAGGTTGTGGGGATTACCCGATTCGGAAGTTATATTGAATCCGCAAGCGCCCATATTAACTTGCCATTGCTCACTATATATGGTTCTCAATTTGGAAATTTTGTTAACAAGGTTTGTAGCAATAACTTCTAACCATTTTATTTATTACTCCGTAGTTGTTTGTAGTTGCATGATCACAAATTATATTCATTTTTAGCTGTTGAAGTGAATTGCAATTGCTTATGCCAAGACACATTTTAACAAGTTACATTATTTCAGACTACAAATATTAACGAGATAATATCTATTATTGGGCGTCGCTGGAACTTTGATCTATCAGGAACAAATGCCGGACTGATCCTTGAAAAGGTGACTGGTCCGCTCTCTGTAGGTGTTCTTGAGCTCGAGACAGTAAATCTAGAAGATAATCCTAAAGTCACATTTAACTACTTTCAAGACCCTCGAGACCTTCAAACATGTGTTCAAGGCATGCAAACCATTTTAAATGTGTTAGAATCAACAGCACTGTCCAAATTTCGTGATCCTTTATTGTCAATTCACGAGTTGCTTGCTCTGGTGGTCGCTCTACCTCTCAATTTGAGACCTAGACATATCAATGCACCATTTGAACTAGAGCAATATTGCAAAGACACCGTGATGACTATATGGCATTACCATGGAGGATGTCAAGTGGATAGAGTTGTTGATCGTAACTATAAAGTTGTTGGTGTTGGTGCATTGCGTGTCATCGATAGTTCAACTTTCCTCAGTTCACCAGGAACAAATCCTCAAGCTACTGTGATGATGCTCGGAAGGTAAACAACAAATATGTATTATTGGCTGTAGAAGAGTATATAAAAAAATACTTAAAAAAAAAGAAGTCAGATATATTAACTTAACATATATTCTTATAATTATTTTGTCAATTTCAGGTACATGGGGGTAAAAATGCTGGGAGAAAGGATGGAATCTGGAAAGATATAGGAGACTTTGCTCGAGAAAAGGTTTTCTTATAAGTTGTCTTATCTAATGTTAACGGGAAAATGTTTTCCACGCAACTTTTGATCGATATATATGAGTGGCGGATCTAGCTGGAAATATATATAAGGTGGTTTTTTGATTTTGTCAAGTTGAAAAATTCAATAGGTCAACCAACTAACCGATCAATTTTCGAGTCGGATCGGGTCCAACATTACAAAATGCGATAATAAGAAAAAAGATTAAACATAGATTGTACGTAACATAATAGTTAATACGTTTACAATTTCACTTTCAGTTTTGTCTTCCTAGGTTTCACAACTTGAAAACAAACAATGATTGTATCATTACTAATGCCTTCTAATATATCCTTTTCAACATACGAGGCTAAACAATCATGCATAAAGTCATCGCCCATTTTATTGCGTAGATCACTCTTAATGAGCTTCATTGCCAAAAACGCACGTTCCACGGTAGAAGTTGCAACCGGCAAAATCAATACTAATTTGATGAGAAGATATACATTTGAATAGATTTCATTTTTCTTTGTTTCAACCATCTTCTTGCATAGATCTTTAATATCTTTCATGGTAGCAAACTGTTTATCTCCACTTACATCCACAACATAACGTCTAAGTTATAATTCAAGTGAATCATAAGGTGTTGGAAACTCTTCCGGATAAAAAGTTGCCAATTCTATTAGATCGTCGACTTTAAATGCTTTAAAGGACTTACTTGGGCACAAAGAAGACATACAAATAAGTAGTCTCGTGTTCATCTCGTTAAAAGATGATTGAGCTCTTGAAGTTGTATATCAATAACCAAGTAAAGTACATCAACTTGGTAATTGCGCAAGTTGTTAACCTAAAAAAAATATAAAAATCATATTGTTAGTGGTTCATCTGTTAAGTGTGAACTAGTCAAACAAATACATCAACTAAATTATAGTGGAAATTGCTAACATTTGAACCAATGCGACGACTTATTCCATCAAAATATGCACCATTCATATCAATAAGTTTACAATCATATTTTTCAAAAAACAAAGTAACCTACCAACGGGCCTCTGGTCCAGTGGTATGGAGGTTTTACCCTCCTAGGCAAGGTCTCAAGTTCGAGTCTTGTCTAGGGCGATATGGGTTTCCTCCCGCGTGCGTAAAGAGAAGGGTGTCATTGCCTTCTGGGTTGGACCCAACCTGGTTGTGTGGGCTCGTTACGCCTTCTGGGCTAGGGGCCATGTAGCTACAATTGTCGTTCAAAAAAAAACAAAGTAACCTTTTGTATAAGAGGTTCATATCCTCCATTCCTCATGCCTTGTAATCTTTCTTTAAAAGTCCTCACTTGATGCATTGCATTAACAATTCGTTGGTGTTTCTTTTGTAATGTTTTATTTAAACTATATGTTTCCCCTAAGATTTTAACCATCAAGTGTAAACAAAACACAAAATCAAATGTTTTGATTTTTCTTGAGGCACGAAGTGCTTCGACTCTATTGTCTTGATCACTACTATCAATGCCAACGTCTTGAAGTACTTCACAGACCGAAGAATATATTTTCTTGATATTTTATAGTGAACCATAATGCGAGCCCCATCTAGTGACACATGGCCTTTTTACACCGTATTTTTGATTCATCCCTTTACCGCTTTCAATATCATCTAAACAAACAATGGTACAATAGTATTATTTAGTGATAGCTCAAGTACATAATTTCTATAATACAAAATAGAAAGAAAAAAAACAACCCCTATAATTAAATAGTATATAGTTGAAACAAACCTTGTGCCAATGATGCTACATCGTTGGTTGCTTGTTTCTCTCGTAGTTTATCCCTTCGCTTATATGAAGATCCAATAAGATTCAACAAACGAGTAACGGTAAAAAATAAATCATTAATTTTGTGGGAAACTAGAAGGGGGGGAGGGTTGAATAGTTTCACCGCTTTTTAATTTAGTTATCAAAGTTTGCTTGTGAAATACTTCGATTCAATCCTTTCTGAAATCAAACCACAACAATATGAATTCTACTTAATAAGACTACAATAAACACACTACAACAATTGAAAGTAAGTTATGAAAGTAAAGAGTAAGAGATGGAAAGATCAAACCGAGACAAAGAGATTTATAGTGGTTCGGTCACGAAAGCTCTTCTTCGCCCTACTCCACTCCCCGAGTACCCAACTCGAGAGTTATAAGCACTATGTCAACAAACTCCCTTGAGGCAGAGAAAATTGTACAACGTTGCTTATCATAATTTCCGACACTAAGCTAAATGTCGAGTACAAATCTCACTCACGATCTACCCGATCCTTGCTAATCACACAACCTACTGGATCACCACGATCTAGACTTGATCCACTTGATCAACACACTAACTCACAAACTACAAGAGATCTGCAAGATCTTAACAAGATCATAATGATCCACACAAGTTATCTAAACAAGACTCAAGACTACTTGATGTATATTAAGATACAACAAGTATGTAACAAGAGTTACAAATGCACACTACTATGACTACAACAATTAGTATCTTCTTGATACAATGTGTTCTTCTCTTGCACTAGGAGATGAATGAAGGTGATCACTTGGTTTGAAGAAAGGGTCACTCTTAAACAAAATAAAATTATCTAAATGATCAAAGGAATGTGAGAGTGTTAAGAGAATTAAACTCAGAAAGTTTTGTGTGAAAAAGGATACCCAAAAACTGTGAAGTGGGTTGGTATTTATAGGGACAAAAAATTCGACCGTTACAGTGCACGGTACTGTTAAATACTCGACGGTACCACTAAATTTAGTGGTATCGTGGTACCGTCCCAGACAAAAACACTCCTATTTTTGTTTCTGTGGTGAAAGTTTATTTGGGAAAGTTAGGAGCTGTTTGGGGGGGGGGGGGGGGGGGAACTAACCGTTGGGATTTTTTAAACTTATTTTTTAAATTAAAACATTTCTTTATTATTCAAAAATAATTTGTAAAATATATTTTTTAAAGAATGTTTTGTCACATTAAAAATGTGAAGCTTGAAACGCAAATTCAATTCTTTGATCATTTGTCAAGTTGTAAATTTGTTTGTTCTTACCTAGAGTGATATATGTAGAAACGGGATATTTCGATTAAAAACTTTTTTACGTTAATTTTGACGTAACGTGTTTTTACATTTTGTTATCATCAAAACGTAGAGATATTGAAAGATAGAAATAATGTTTTTAGACATTATATGCGTCAACAATCTCCCCTTTTTTTATGATGACAAAACATAAACTCACTTTAGGTGAAAATTAATTTTAACAAGTTTTTAATTTGAGTTTATATCTCACTTCTTCCCCTTTTTGTCGAAGCTAAAAGATTGTCGAAACGACACTAAAGCTCTCTCTTGATGTATACTCCCCCTCTCTTGGAGGGCACCAAAGAATCGAGCAATGGTTGTTGCTACAAAACAAAGTTAGATGACATAAATACAATATCTAACATGTAGCAACTTAGACAAATATCCAACCATAAACAAAGAGGCTAGCTAGCCTTAAAATTGAAAAATATAATCCAACCATAAAGCAAGAAATAAGCATTCATAGATAAAGCAAGTTATCACACACAAGGTGTGTAAGATATTGGATATCATAACACAACAAGTAATCTAGCTATGGGTCGTGTATGATTCTAGAGAGAGAAAGAGAAATGAGATGTTATAGAGAGATAAAAACAAAAGAAAGGTTAGATTACCAAATGAACATCCAACCCTCTCCCTTGTGGGGAGAGGGCTATTTATACATATGTTTACGCCCTCCTTCGGGCTTTGGATCAGGCATACAGTGGGTAAAGACCCGTCCTTCTTCCACAGTGCTACTTATACTACAGTAAGCTAACTTCACTAACGTTATGTCTACGAGCTATAATATGCTAGACTATTGTTGGGGTGACCGACACTTCAACATGGATTTTCTAAATCCTAACAATCTCCCCCTAAGGGAGGTCACCCCGTGAATTATATTTCGAATCCTAGCATTCTATCTTTAATCTTTCATGCTCGAGCTCGTAGACTTTAAAGCCTCCTTAAGTTTCACTTTGCACATCAGTAGTGGTTCTTTGACTTGGATGTTTCTTTGATATGTGATCACGAGCTTTCTTTGAGATCATCAGCCACATAGAATCTCCAGCTCATCATTTGTAGTATCATCGTTATGTGATTTGTGACTTTTGGACCGACATGCTCACAGTATTGGATCATGATATCTTTTCATCAGAGTAACGGAAGCTTCTTTGGATCATGATATTGCATTAGCGTAGAAGAAGCATAGTATGTAAATATCAGAGCCAGGTTATGTAGATATGCACTTATCATGATTTCTTTAAGCGTGAGTGTGAGCTTGCGGTTATGGATTGACTCCTCAATTCTGATCAGCTGCAACCGTCGGGTGTTCCTGCAAACAACAGTTAGCAATAAAGCGTACGAAAGTGTCATTGATCACTTTCGTTGAATGAGTTTGCAAGAACCACGGTTCCCAGCTGATTAGTACAAGTACTGCCTGTGATCAGGTAGAATTCCGAAGAATCTCCTTGACAGGGTTTCGCAGCTAATCAAGCCATTCTCAAACCGGAACGTCTCAAAGAAGACAGCACGGAGTGAGTGAACCAGAGAATTGAGATTCACTGATTGATAATAAATTGACTTGAAAATAAACGCGTATTGCTTAAGAGAAAGAGTTTTGCAGTACAAAGAAGGTTTTATGGGAAAGATCAATTTTCAATCATAAATACCTTTTATTTTGAAAAATTAATACACAGTCGACGAGCAAGAGAAAAGAGTTGTTGAGCACAATGACCGGTTTTTCAAAGGTATCCGTCAATCCATTTCCTGGACCAAGGTTGATTCAAGAGAGAATCGCCCCATTGTTTCTATCCAGTTGTCACAAGTTTGATCTTTTGAAAAGATCTCACATGTCACCCACCAAGAGCTTTTTTTATGTTGGCTCTAGAAGGATTTCCATCTTCATTGTGAATATTTTACATATCACTCGGATGTTCTGGCAATACCACAAGGATAATGCGTAGGACTCTCAATATATATTCTTACTTTTTACATTGTGTGAAACAGCAAGTATTCATGAATTGTGTGTCCTAATGAGATTTATTGATGATCTCTTGGCTCTAGACTCTATTGTGCACTTTGGTTTCCAATATCGGAGACTAGGGAGAGGGTCTCCTTATTTAATATCAACCATCTCTAAGAGAAAGAAGATAGATTATGTAGGTTCCCCGTGAGAATGAAACAAGTCCTTTTAAAAGAACTTGAGTAGCTAGGGAAGTTTAGTGCAATGCGTCACTGGGTCCATGACGTCTTGTCTTTAGTACCAGTGTTACCATAGTAACCACCAGTAGCATATGAATTGAACCCGGTTTCTGCCCTAAGGTTGAATTATTGGAGGGCTATTTCTTTTCACCCTTTTCTCAATTCATTTTTTTTCATTCTTCAACCCCTTCATTGCTTACCGAGACTTCATAACTAGAACTTTGTTGGGTTTGTTCCAGTCCTAGATCTGTCTCAGTCGGCACTCTTCCCATATTCTCATTTTCTCCTTTTTTTCATCATACCTAAGGACTTCTACACTAACTAGTGGATTGTCCCTGGGTAGATCCCTCCGGCATTGGCGGGATCGTGGGAACGAATACCTAACCTAACCATCCTTATAACTCCAATGCATAAAGTAATTTGGTCAGTCTTTTGGTATTGTTCTTTCCGCCTCGAGACCAAATAAAAACCATTTGAAAATCAATTAAGGTACTTGTGATATAAAATCAAAGCATTTTGTATCTTAATTGTTTTTTATCTTTTAGAAATGCTCCCCCTCAACATTTGCTTCAAGTATTTTGAAATCATTTTGGCATATGGAGTAAGACTCCAATGAACGTTAGATTTGAATAAAAGCTCCAATTCTTGAAATCGTTTTCTAAAATGATCAACATCACTCCCCCGATCAAATCTAATATTTAGATACTTTTAGATAAAACATTTTAGGAGGATGTGGTTTTCTTTTGATTGCTCCCCCTCAATATGTGCATCGAGATTTTTGAAATACTTTTGGCACATGGAGGATGGAGTGTTTTGAATCATATTTCACCATCACACTAGCCAAGGAAACCATTTAAAAATCAATCAAGGTACTTATAATAGAACGTTGATGCTTTAGTACCTTGATAGATTTAAAGGAAATTTTGAAATGCTCCCCCTTAATATGTGCATCGATATACGAAAAAGTTTAGCACATATGGGAGAACTGCCTATACATTGAGTCTTAAAAGATCATATTTTATCAGATTTCATATTTATATCACATTTTCTCCCCCGATCAAAAATTTCAAATCCTTTGAGATTTTGGATCCCAAGTGATTTATATATGTTTTATTTAATCTGAAATGAAACATTACAGTGCTCCCATTTAAATTATAGAGGGAGACTACAAACCATAATCCTATCACTACTATATACTGCATAGTTATTATTGTTCATATTACAATCACCACATCACAAATAAGATTTCAAAAAAAATATAATAACCACCATAAAGAAGATATTCTCATTCGGTTCTTTGTAGTAGCTTGTAATGCCCTTCACGAACTCTACCGCCCACAAAACTTTCCAGACTTCGGAAGATTTTACTAGTCTTGAGCCTTCTTTCAATAGCAACAATGAAATCCTCACCCCTTTTCACGTCATGCTTAGACCAAAACCTTGTATTAACTCCCGGTCTCATGTTGAGCTTAAACTCCTTAACCCTATAATCCAACTCTTCTTCTATTTCCCTTAGAGTACCATCGCTAAAATTATACAGCTCATACAGCCTCATAAGCATCCTTGATCCATATTTGTCCGTGAAGATAACTGCTCTTGGAGTATCAATTACTGAGTAGTCACGCCTGAATTCAAATCCTGTTGCTTCCCATCGAGGCTTGGTGAGATTGACTTGAGTTTGGTAGCTTCCATGCCAAGCTGAAAGTCACCAACTCTTTATCGAATCAGTAGTCCTCTTATCCATGGGATGACAACTGCAGCAAGAGACTTCTTTTCACGAATGGGCAGGTGATCGAGGTGGCCTTGAAGGTTCAATAGATAAAGATCTTTGAAATCATTTGGATATAGATTTTTGAAGTCATTTTCCTCTATCACTTGGTCTTTCTTATCTGCTCTTCTGAGGACAATCTTCTTCAAGTAACCGTATCCATACATTGGGAAAATCTCCACACTGACGACTAGGAATGGCAATGGGGCGGGTTTGGAAATCCCCATCCCCAAACCTGATAACAAAAACCATCCCCAAACCCGCCCCAATCCCCATTGGGGATCTTATCGGGGTGCCCCATTGGGGCGAGATACTCCCCAAAACCCGCCCCATTCCCCATTGGGGTCTTATCGGGTTGTCTTTTTTGAGAGCGATACTCCATCATACTCGTGTCGCTCCCCGTTTACTCTTATTTCTACACTATTAACAATATTATTTTATGGAATAACTTGAATAATCGAGAAACCATTAGTAATATATTAATCGTTGGAATAAATCACAACTTTATAGAATAATATGACACAAAACAAGATAAAAACTAGAGAATAAATCACAAAGATAAAAACTAACAAAAATAGAGAATTATATTTAGTACGTAAATACTAACACAATATTTTATGTATATGTATATGTATATATTTCGGGGCGGGCGGGGCGGGGATGGTGTGCCCCGTCCCCGCCCCAAACCCGATAAGAATCCCCGTTAAGGCCCCAAAACCCGCCCCGAAACCCGATAAGCATGCCCCGCCCCGCCCCAATAAGTTCGGGTTTCGGGTTTCCCCGTCGGGTTCGGGTTTTCTTGCCATCCCTACTGACGACGCTTAGAATTCGCAGTTTTGAACGAACACCTTTGCGACTCTTCTCCGCACCCTGTCTTTCAATGTAGAATCGTTTCTTTTTGAACCACCAGTGTGAGATTCCGTATGAGGCAGCAACGTCGTACTCATATTCTTTTTCCGCCCAAAACTGATATGGGACCATCTGCTCAAGACCTGCATCTGGATAGTTGGCATCCTTCATCTTTTAGATTGAAAGAGATGGTTTGCTTCCCTGATTCCTGACACGCAGATAATCCAGATCTTTGTTGAAGAAGAAGTCTGCTTGGATAGTAATCTGACCTGGTTCACCACCGAGAGGAAGTGGTTTGTTGATGTTGAATTGACGAACATTGTCGTCTACTTGATCTGTCAACAATTTGTAGCACTCCTCCATCTGATATTGCAGGTGAGCAGCATCTAGATGAAAGACTTTTACAATCTCATATGTTGGGCCTTCCAGATCCTTTGGTGTAATCGTTGAAATTCTTTGCTTCTCACAATACCACTTCATAAAGCTTCCCATATCACCTGTAATATGTAGCAGATATTCCTCAGGAGGTGCTTCATGGTTAGCTGCGATGGTGTTCGCCCAGTTGTTGTCAGGAATGTTAAGACCAGACGAGGGAATTGTCCATGAAGGCTCAGGAGTTGTTGGTCGTTCCTCTGTCCACCAGCCTTGAGACCTAACAATTTCTTTTGTTGGTGCAGACCATGATGACTCAGTACACATCCCTCCTATATATGCATTCCACCAGTCGTCATGACGTGTTACTTTAGGGATGTGTCTGGTGGAAGCATCATCTTCCTCTGAATCGGACTCTCGAGCAATAGTCGACTCTTCATTTATGACTTGATCTTCAGGAATGGAAGTGAAGGTAGGTGTAAACCTAGAGTCAACCGTGGTCCAGGCAGCATGGGTCGAGGTTTTAGCCATCTTGTGTGAACCTTGACCGGCTGAGGAACCAGGATGACTTGATGACTTTGGAGAAGGAGGTGGTGGATTGGTCATAGAGGTATCTGCAGCACCCGAAGATCCACCTACACCAGAAGAACCAGCACCACCAGTTGGAGGAGGAGGAGGTGGTGGTTTGGGAGTTCCTGATGTTGACTCAAGCATCACGAGTATTCTCTTGTTCCTTGCTTCCTTTTCATGATTATCTATTAAGTACTGCTTATGGTTATCATGATCTATCGAGTTCTGAAGAGCGTCATAGAGTTGCATATGGACTTCGTGCTCTTTGTGCTCATCAGTTTCATACATCCTTTCATGGATAATTGATCTCATATCCGATGTAGGTAGGTCTTTAAACCTCTTATGTAAAGGAGCTTTCATAGCTCATTCAACTGCATCCTTGACCTCTGCTTCAATTGCATTGATTACTTCAGTGTCAAAGTTGAGTCGCTCCAGCTTCGATAGTCGACGATCGTGATGCTTGACTATTTCTGGCAGGTGTTGCTTCTCAAGGGCCTTAATACGTTTTAAGGCCTCGTCAAGTCGTTGTTAGACTGTTTTGCATGGGGGTGGTGATGGTGGTAGAGTAACAGTGTCATTAACAGTAATGATTGTTGAAGAGACGGTAGTTGTTGTTGCTTCAGAAATCACGGGTGGTGGAAGTACGGTTGATAGAGATGACACCGGTGGTGGAAGTGAGGTTGTAGTAGGTGTTACGGATGGAGTTGGTGTTGGTGCAGACATGGGTGGAATGGTAGACTTATCCTGTTGAATAGTAATAGAAAACATAGATTCGACCTCTTTTTCTTCATTCTGCTTATCAGGCTAAGCATCAGATGGTCTATCTCTGAGGAATTGGTCACCATAGGTAATATATGTTTCAAGGTTTTTCAGAGATGATAGGGTTCCAATTGAAATGTTCATTTCATCCAGGCGAACTTGTTCTTCAGATCTTTGCTTTAGAGATTCCTGGAGATTCGGATATGTTTCTTGAATAAGATCATTTCCTCCTAACCCCGTACCTTGAACTCCAGCTTCTGTTTCCTTAACCTCTGATTCAGTTACCGTTCCTGTAACAGTCTCTGTCTGCACCACTGCTTGTATGTCTGGTTCATTCATATCAGCATCTCCACCCTCATACCCATGATTTTCCGACTCAGTGTCACTCGAGTTGAGATTGTTTTCCGGAATTGTAGAGTGCTCTTCTTCTGCTCCACTTAACTCTTGTGCAGATGATGATTCATTAGTTCATATCTTGAGCTAGTATTGAGTGGTGGTCTTTGGAGCAGGTGAGGATATTGTCAACAACATTTCCGCAGCTTGCTCAACTTCTTCAACTGCCTTCCCCTTTCCCTTTCCTTCAGCATCAGGAGGGGTGTGACTTGGCTCAGATTCTCGTTCATTAATTGTCACACCCTTCCTAGGTCATTTCTCCGACTCCTCTAGACTTTGTAAACTGGCATCAATGCCCTATTGGAGTGCATCATCATCTTCATCCCTTAACACCATTTCAGTCTCGGGTTTCTTGGACCCTTTTCCTTTGCCTGCTTCACCATTTCTCTTCTTCTGACTTTGTGAGGGTGAATCTGCAGATTTGGATCTTTCTTGTCTCTTCTTGGGAAGATTGGCATAATATGATTTTTTTGATGTTTTGGTCATTTTAGTAGATGTGGGATTGGGTGATTCATCAGCAGTGGACTTCGTTGCCTTTTTGAAATAATCTTTGAAGTAATCGGCGTCGATCATTAAATCGGTGATAAGAGCATCAGGAATCGCCTTTCCAAAGATTTCCTTATTAGTGCCTTTAGCGACAAACTTCAAATTCCCAAGAATGTGTTCATCGTCGGCTTCGTGAAGAGCAGAATCACTCCTTGGATTAAACCGATGCTTTGCCTGAAGATGCTTGATAATGAGCTTCGAAAACCTTATGCTAGGGATCAATCGTTTGGCCATGGATTTCCTTCCCTTGACATTTTGTAGAGCATTTTGCTTGTCGATGATGAATGTGTCCATTGATAGAGTGAATTCTTCCCAGATACGTTCAGCGTAGTCAATATTCTCCCGGTTCACCACTCCCCACAAGATCTGTAGAATTGAGGCTCTGACTCTCTCATACCCAGATGTTTTACCGGTTAAGCAAAGATTGAGAATTGTAATGATTTCCCTCCAGGGTTGATACATCTCGTTGGTGATGATTGCAGAGATCTTGGTGATGTCATGTGGATATCCCAAATCACTGACGAATTTTATCAAGTCTGTAGTGGTTGGTGGAGAGGTGAATGGATTAGCAGGGTCAACTGGTGTGATTTGAAGAGCTTCCCTGAGTGTGTCTGCAGTAAAATCATACCACGTGTCATCGAGCTGACAAGTGTATACAGCAGAGATCTTGTCCCACTTGACCGTGTTCTAGAATTGTTGTAGGTAGATAGAAGGGATTGTGGAACGTAACGTCAGAGCACCAAAGAAATTGGTGTTCTTTAGTATATCTACAGCAATTATGTAGGTAGGGTTCGGTTGGTTTATGTCCACGTCAATAAAACAGTTGCTTCTCCCAATAGCCACCCAGTTTTCTCTAGGAAAAATATGTTCATCTGTACGTGTGCTGGGTGGAACGGCAGTTGCTTGGTTACCAGGAGCAGTGATATCAGCCATTTTTTTGTAATACATACATCTACAACGAAAGATATTTGGAGATTTGTTATGTTAGATGTGAAATACAGAGTGACCACATGAAGCATTTGAGGTTGAAAATCAAAGCAATGAAAATCTAAGACATAGTCAAAGCATGGCAAGTACACAACTGGAAATGGTATACCCTTGAGACTAAGACACATTGAATATTATCACAATACACACGAAACACTGTTTTGTCAATCTGTGATGATCAAGTCAAATGTGCAAGTCTTAGGAAGTGAATTAGCAACATACATGACATAGGGCAAAACACATTCTAAATAGATTGGGTGAAATGGACAAGACACATAACACTCAACACTCATAGTACATACCAAACCGCATAGGGAAAAATTGCATACCATATAAGAGGCACCTGATCAAACCGCATAAGTCAAATCGCACAGGGTCAAACCGCTTAATGGTCAAACAGCACTGGGTCAAACCGCACTAGTTCAAACCTCATAAGGTCAAATCGCAAGTGATAACTCGCACTTATCAAAATGCATTGGTCAAACCGCATAAATCAAAACGCATTAGGCCAACTCGCATAGGTCAAGACTCATATGACAAACCGCAGTTAATATGTGTAAAACCCTAAAAATCGTAAACGCGATAAATGACCATAATACCCCTCAATAATAATCCATAAAATAAAGCAAGCTCGGTAAATACGCTAAATACTTAATTGTAAATGATTTACATGGAACATTGAAAATAAAACTTACATTTATATTACAAATGAATATAACACATTAAAAAGGTTACATGGACTATTTACTAGGCAATTAAAATAAATGTAACATAAGTTATTATGGCAAGTAAATAAAATTGTGATTTGGTCTTCAAAATCCCCCCCAACCATTCTCGGCTTGATTTAACACCCCAACACCCATATTTTTGCCACAAATAGCTCATTCATATCTCCTTATATCTCCTTATTCTTTTTCGAAACATAACACACTAAAAACCCTAGCACAAGTAACGGCAAAATTTCTATCCCTCTTCCATTCTTCCATTCGACAAAGGTGATTCAAGGAGGAAATTCGTAGGCTTCATGTATAGGCTGATATCGCGGGTATTTGGTTCGAGGGTTGTTGGTTTGTCGTGGGTTTTGACCTCCTGCTGGTCGTGGTTTTCTAGGGCACAAAAAGGGTTGGTTTGTTTCGAGCCTTATTTCTCTTCCTCTCTTTCACGACAAGGTAACATCATCATCATCATCTCGCCTTTTCTTTTGCTTGCTGATTTGGGGTCATGAGTTTTGTTTCCTCCATGCGCATGCTTTAACACAACTTAACATGTCACATAAAATGATAAAAACATGGTCTTGTAAATCATCTATTATATTACTACATAAAATGTTAATTGGTATAACATGTGTTGAATAAATATGTACAACATGAGTTGATATTAAATATGCTTTTGAACCTCTCGACATGCATGTTTTCTTTGGTTTAGGTCAAGCTTGAATGAGATTTAAAACACATGTATATGGTTGGTATTATTTTGGGTCGAATGGCACAAGGAATTAGGATTCATTGGATTATTCATGTGGCGCATAAAAAAACTGTTTTGGGGTGGGTATGTGTCTCGACATTAAAAGGGATCACAAGAGAGTCATGTAAGCTTGTACTAATCGAGTCTAAATGGTTATTAACGTGAATGGAGATCGTAATATTAAACTAGGGTTTCGTTTGGTTTATTGTTGGTCGTATGGTTTGGTATTGGGATGGTGAGGTCTCGACAACAAAAAGGAAAACACATAGGGTCGTGTAAACTTGTCCTAATCAAGGCTAACATGTTGATAACGTAATGTAATGCATGATTTAAAAGCTAGACTAAATTGTATACACATATACGTTTATATAAGTTAAAGGATGGATTTGTAATTATTGAAACTTAAAGGTTTGATATGTTAACATGATAACTAAAAGGGCTAAATGAGTAAATGAGTAAACTTGATATATTTACACTTAAGACCCTATACTTTGTAATATGTACATTTTAGACCCTAAACTTGTGTAACTTGGCATAAATGATCCTTACACTATGATAATACTCATTTTTCATCATTTAACCTAATATGACATTAATTACTTCATAAATGGCCAAACTTACTAAATATGGAAACCTACCTAAAATAGAAAGTTACCTAAAATGGAAAGTTACTAAAAGTGGAAACCTGCTAAAAATGGAAAGCCGTCTAAAGTGAGTAATCTAATCTTAATAAGCGTTATCTAATTCATATAGGTTCCGGGCAGCGGGATTGATTCATCTTGTGACTTTACTTTTCCATTTTTTCTTGCTTCGAATGAGGTACAGATATTCTGACCTTTCTCATAAGGTTTCTCATGATCTCTTTGCAGCTTTGATCTCTTGCCATTTTGATATTGAACCTTGTCTCGATTTGAACTATTTATCTGACCCCTTTGCTATTGAACCTTGCTATTGACCCTTGTGCTAATGAACCTGTGTTATTGAACCTTTGATATTGAACTTTGATATTGAACCATTGCTATGAACCTCTGAATTGGGAACTATTGATATTGAACCTTTGATTGTGATGACTTATATATTGCTACACTGTGGACCTTCTGCTTTGACTTGTCATTTGATACCCGAGCCATTAACTAGGCATGCGGGTTCCATGTCCTTGTCATTGATGCACCAATGGCATGACTCTAGTGTAGTTGAGTGATGTTCCACACCGTCCCTATTTTGTGTTGATTATGCGCGCTTCAGATATATTGTATGGCCACTTTTGTTCTGCAGAGGCGTATGGATACATCCTAGATTTGTTCTGTATCTGATATGTTATGATATGATCTGTTTTGGTGTTGTGGTGCGTGTGTGCAATACACCCCCTCACATTTTATCTTGAGGTGGTGATCAAGAAGGCCTAAAAACTCTTAACTTCAATTTCCTCTTAATCAAGTAAGCATGTCCCTTAATTTTATGATGAGGGTTTTGATTATTGGGATTAAAGATAGTAGTAGAAAGTTATTAACTCGTGAAACTTTTAAGTTATTAGTCACTAATTAAGACTAATCTTGTATAGGAAGCTTAAGGGAGCTTGTGTCTTAATCTCAATAGAAAACCATTTGTGGGATTGAGGTAAGTATAGTGGGTTTTGTGGGTTTTGTGGTTTTTATGCTTAATTGTGAAATGATTGATTATATGTTATAGTTTTGTTGGAGCTTGTTATAGTAGCTTCTGGATCCATAGCTTTTAATCGTTAAAGTAGCCTAATTATGCAATTAAGGTATGTTTTATGTTATAGATTCTCCTAATTGTTGTTTTAGTTAAAGTTACATTAAGCATATGACCCACTTACTTACTAAGCAATTCGCTTACGTTATAGTTGATGATGTTTTGTAGGTTCCGGCAAGGAAAACAAGGGTAAGAATAATGTGTAAGATGGATTACACCTAGTTGTATAGTTTTGGAGGCCTATATTGAATACCGGAGTCTTTTGGACCAAAGGTGTTAAAAGTTGGAAGCCCCGAAGAGTCAATTCTTGTTTTGGTAGGTGAATTACTTTTCTTCTCACATGAGCAGTTGAATATCGAATATTAGATCTGTATGCAAAAAGTGATTAACTTTCCAGATTATCTACCGGGTAGGGTTTTGGGTCAGCACCGGTTACGAGCCAAAACATATTGGGGTGAAAACAGGAGATTGACATTTATGGTCTACGATAGCTGTCATGGTTTACTTTACGTCTCTGTTTATCCTTTTTTAAAACATTATAAACTATGTCAGATATGATCTTTCTAAAAATTTTAAGCATTAGAGAAACGACTCATATTATTTTTTATAGAACTGAATAGTCGTGTCATCGATTGGAATCTTTCCACTCGAAAGAATATCGCAATCTTCATTTGCTAATATTGATGCGAGATTTTTAAGATACCGGCCTGTTCTGATCTTCCACTCGAATTCCTTTCGTTAAAACAATGGTCTAGCAATACGTTTGGTGCAGACGGTTGCACAAAGGTTGTTGAAATAGCAAAAGAGATTTGAGGGGGCGATCATACGGGTCTCGCTATCCTGAACATCACATGTTAATATTAGCGACCGAAGGTTGAAATGTACTTCCAGGTGGAAAGACTCTACTCGATAACACACCAATATTCAAGTATTACATCGTAGCGAATCAATAGCCATTTAGTGGCTAAAATGGGTCATTATTGGGAGACCCAAGTGGTCTTAATGCGTTTTTTCTTCAAGTTTAGCCTTTTTTTTAGTTCACGTCGTAATTGCCTATGTATCTCCTTTTTTTCAGGAACTTTAACATACAATTTTCCTTTTTTTTTGGTTTCAGGCTATCATTGGGACAGTTACTGTATCGATCAGTATTCGGCCAAGAAAAAATAATCCTGCTACTGACGTACTGGGATTGCTTTTTCTTGGTTGAATACTGATCACCACTTTCCAAGGTAATAGGCTTTTACAAGTGGCGCATATATCCTATTCTTGAATACCCTAAACGCTTTTGAATAGCAGCAATTCATTTGGATAAAATACTGCTCGTCTAACACTACTGACACTTCAAAGTTTGAGAAAGTTCTTATCTTGGCGGGGCGTTCAGTAACGCAGCCATGGAGCTCTTTCTGGCTTCGTTCCAAAAGTCGGTTAAGTCGCTTTACGTTTTTTGATAATATATTTACATTATAATATTGGAAGTGGGAAGGGTTGATGGGCTAGCTGGTAAGTCTGTGGGCTGAAATGGGTACCCAAAATAAGGTATGTATGGGCATTTTAAAGTCGTTATATTGCTTTTTTGTTTCTTCAGTGGGAGGTTTTCTGAGTCTCAGTAGTTCCTCCAGTTTTGAGTAGGTACGATCTTTTTTCTCCGCTCTTCCATTGTTGCATACTACCTTTGATGCTTCGCTTTTGCTGTTGCATAGGAGTGTTGCATGCACGAGCGTTGGTAGCGATAGTGGTTGTTCAGAAATCTGAGAAAAGGTTGAGCAGCAGCCATGGAGTTTTTAGTCACTTTCTTTTGGTGCTTGCAAATGTTGAATATAGGCGATGATGATAATATGCTCACCATTGCGTGTACATTTCCTAGGCCCGCATCGTAGCAAGGCAGTCATATCGAACGTATGACTGCAGCCATGTTGGTTGCCTGGTATAGATATTTTATACATAATTCTGAGCCTCATTTGTCAGTGTGTAATTCCAGGATTTGAATTCCTGTTAACTTTTACTCTTTTTTTGATGAATCATCAAATACAGGTATATTCATTCACTTCTACGTGATCGTCACACTTTTGTAAACCACTTATGTAAAAGCTCCTATAGGCATGGCCAATGTAATGTTATAAGAACAAACTATGTAAGCCTGATAAGGCAAACGTGTCAGAAAAAAGCTAAGGCACACATTTTGGTAGCAATTGCACTAGCAATGCTATAAAAATAGAGTCGTAGAAATTTCCTCACGCCACGATGAAAATTTGAAAAACTAGAATAACGCCTATCACAAAGGAACCAAACCCGCCGCAACGCGGCGGGGGCAAATCCTTGTTAAGTATTATATTGCAAAATTTGTGAATTTCCTTATAATACAAGGTATGAATCATAAAATTATCAAATAATAAAGAGTAAAAACTATAAAATTATCAAAATAGTGACTACAACTTAAAAGCATGTAAAAATTTGCTGATGGGTTCATGTTTAAGTAACTTGTTCAAGCGTGTAGTTTTTATAGATCTTTTTACCTTTATTAGCTGGTGATTTATGAAAAAAATTCACTTTAAGCGTGGACACTTTTTTTCTTACACTTTCAAGCGTCACAATCAAATCAATTTGTCTACGATTAATAATGTTCATAATTTTGCGACGCCTAATAATTCCACGCGCATGCATGGCGTGGACTCCAAATTAATCACTTGTAACCGTGTAAATATGTCCTAATATGTGTGTGTAATTAGATGCTTTGTTGTATAAGGTTGGTAGATGATCAGTTTGTTTAGTCCTTAGAAGTTAGAACTATACACGAACATTTTTTTTGCAATTATGTGATAGGGGATCACCAAGGACGGGATGAGGGGGAATCTCGGGGAATCATGGAACACTCATAGATATTTGTAATACTTCATTTATTTTTGTAAAGAACCTCCTATGTGGGTTGACTTTGGGCATATGATACCAAATCCCAACTAGTTTTTTCGCCTTTAAGTGGTTGTTTGGGATTGCTTACTGCTTAGTAGTTTCTGAAGAGCCAACTCCCAACCCGACTAATCAAAAGACATTCTTTATTTTTGTTTATTCTAAAGTAAAGAAAATAATTACCCTCAAAACTAAAACTAAAAGGTGTATTTGGTTGATGGTATTAACAGGTAAATAATAGCAAAAATAATAATTAATTATGCTTGGTTGGCTTTAATGCAATAAGTTATTACTCAGGTAATCGGGCAGTACTCCAATAAATTTGAGGGTCCTTTTCTTAGTATTCCCTTTCCTTATAGTTCGAACCAAGCGCACAATTTCGAAGGAAAATGATTGAGTTCAACGGTGGGATGGAAATTTCACTTCATATATATGATGATTGATGATCGTGTAACTAAAAAGTAAAAAACCCAATAATCAAAATGGATAATTCTTTTTGACCTACCACCTGTTCGTGTAACTTAAATTGCTCCTTCGAGTTTATGTAGGTACATCATTCCCTTCCTATTTGTATTTTGCCACCTTCATTTCTATTTTGGATAATTATGATTTTTGGTTTTTACCTACACTATTGTGATAGCAATTTTTTTGTAAGTTAGTTCATCAAGTAACAGATTTTTTTACGAAATTCAGCTGGCAGTACTTGAGATGCCCGGAAGCTTCATAAGTGGCGTTAACATTGATATTTAATATTTGATTGCATTATATGGTTGTCTTTAACATAAAATCCAAGAAATTAAGGCCTAGTCAAGTAAAATGACATGCAACTCAAAAAGCAACTGGATAATTAAGATTATGGATCAATGGTGAGGAATATCACCTACCATATGCAAATAAGACTTTGACTTTTGGCATCTCTTCCCAACTTCATCTTGCTATATTAACATCTCCATTACTAGTTGAGTTGTGCACTCGCAATTGCTTGAAATCTTTGATTTGATTTCTTCTCACTAAATTATTCTTTCATCAACATATAATGGATTCAATCATGAAGGAATTTGAACATCTTGTAGTGAAACTGGAGGATATCAAATCAGCCACTAACAACTTTAGTGACACCAAAATTATCGGAAAGGGTGGTTTGAAATGTATATCAAGGAGAACTATCTCAATCAAGGGGAAAAACTAAGGCGGCTTTTAAGCGTTTAGATCGTAAACATGGCCAAGGTGACCCTCAGTTCTGGAAGGAGATCATGATGCTCTCCCGTTACACCCATGAAAATCTCATCTCTCTCCTTGGATTTTGCAACGAGGGAGATGAGAAGATCTTGGTGTATGAGCAAGCATCTAATGGTAGCCTTGATCGCCATTTGAGTTCCACTACTCTCACATGGACTCAACGTATTAGGATATGCCATGATGCTGCAAAGGGACTATGTTACCTTCATGAGGATAAAGGTAACCATCACAGAGTTCTTCATAGAGATATAAAAGGTTCCAACATTCTATTGGACAAGAACTGGAAAGCTAAAGTCTCTGACATGGGACTGGCAAAAGTAGGACCTGCTAATCAGTATACGTTTTTAATCACTGATATTGTGGGTACACTTGGTTACATTGATCCAATGTATCTGCGCATGGGCTTTCTAACGAAAGAGTCTGATGTATACTCTTTCGGTGTTGTCCTTTTTGAAGTATTATGTGGAAGACTATGTTTTGATTATAGCAATGCTCATAGTGGGAATATAGTGCATATCTGGAAACAAAGATACGAAGAGAACAAGCTAGATGAGATTATGTTTAAAGATGATCTTATCCGAGCATTGGATCAGAGTTCTTTGGAAATATTTTCAGAAATTGCCTTTCAGTGTTTGCAGGAATCACGTGAAAAGAGACCAAAGATGTCTCGTGTTGTAGAAAAACTAGAGATAGCACTAAAATCTCAGGAGCTTGTTGATCTCATACAAAAGGAGTATCAAGATATAGTTAAGGCTGTGGCACCTCCTCTGATCTACAGATCCATAGAGGAACTCAAAGTGCTTCTCTCCAAAGGAGTCCTCCTTAATGGGGGCCAAACGGTAATTAACTACTCTGCTTGAATTTGTTTTTAACAATATATATATTTTTTTTTTGAAAAATAGAAAATTTTGATTTATAAAATGTTAGCTTAATTATTTTATTGAACTTTATATTATTAATACAAATTAAATATTGTGTAGCAGTTTTCATGAGTTTAGTATGTGCTTTTAACAGCAATGGTTTATTACTTGCACCACATATCTCACAAATTCAATCTCACATATGTCTCCAACGAGAGTTGAACCCAAAACCTTTAAGTTATTGGGCCACTCACATACCATTAGACTAAGAGTCATTCGGTGTTTAGTATGCGCTACTAATGGATGGTAGCAGTTTTCATGAGTTTCAAGTTACCATTTATTATCTGTTATTATATCTAGATTCATATATATCTACAAGCCAAAATGCATACACATTGTTATCAATGGCAAAGACTTACCCGCTAGACGTGGGCCTAATTCCCTTGACCCAAAGGCCAAATCGAAAAGGTCTATCCCAAATTATACCCGGATTCTCATATTGTAAACCCAATAATAACTAATTCGGAACTTTATTTTTATGGACGTGTAGTGGCTGTCTATAAATGAGATGATGGAACACATTGAAAGGATTTACATTGAAGGATGTATTAATCCCGCTGTGATCAATGCTAACAGTCTACAACATCCGTCTGATTTTGACATTGTCAATTCAAGGTGACTTATCCTATTCCTATCCCTTTTGTTTGGAACAGGGAGTGAAAGTTCAAGGGGGGGGGGGGGGGTAATCAATAGCTTATTTAGTTGGTCATTCTTTAATTGTTGCCTTAATTCCTCTTTATGCAGATTTCCAGGGGGCGATGTTACGAGTATCTAAATGAATTCAAAGCACGTGTGAGAGGTCAATACTTGACACCTCAAATCTCATACACAGTCAACCTTGTTTTTCGATATAGATGGAATAAGTATGTCAATTCATATAACCCCCTGAGATACAAGGTAGATGGGGAGGATGAGATAAAAGTTTTCATAATTTACCCTATTATACATGAGAGAGAAGATGGATGGTTCATTGTTCCTTTTTATCAGTTCACAAGCCAACACAAAACTGCAGATCTTCTATTTGTGTTTGAACCCCGTTGGATCAGTTTACTTGTAGCAGGCATCGAGTTCCAACCATCTGAAGAAAAAGTATGCAGTTTATTGTCAATGGTTATGTTATTTATGAAAGATGTAAAGAAAAAATGACACTTAACCCGAATGTACGGCTCACTTGCTTGGATATGTCATATATAGGTGGAACTTCAAGTGATTGAAGAGTACCAATACATGGTCAAGGATGCCTCACAGTCTCTGTTCTACACATCCCTTGACGAACTTAAACAGATTCTCTACGAAGGAGTCCACCTCAACGGATACAAAACGGTATTGATTTGCTACGTCCAGGGGCGGACCTCTTTGACGGCAGGGGAGGGTCCCGGCCCTCCTAAAATTTACGGCACCTAGTGTAAATATTATAGATTTTAAGGGTAATTTAGTTGAGGTTACAAACAAATCTCCGATCCCCCCCCAAAATAAATTCGGCCCCCCTAAAATAAATGGTCAAGTTCCGCCACTGGCTACGTCTATGCATACACCTTGTTCATTGAGGTATTTTTATTATATTTTAAGAAAGATAAATTTAGCATAACTAATTCTTAACTTACTAATTATATAGTGGTTTTCACTGAATGAGAAAGGACGACACTGTCACATGATATCCATGGAAGATTGTTTGATTCCCAATGAAGATTTCACTTTTCCATTTCAGTCTCATAGTGCGTCAAGGTGACTTGTCCTCCTTCTTTGACTCATCCCTATTGTTTCATGACTATATATAAATTAATGTATCATTTTTGCTTCTTCTTCTTCATGCAGATTTCCAGCAGGATTTTATCAAACAAACACTAAGGGATTTAGAACACACGTGAAGACTCCGTTTTTGTCCCCGTCAATCACATACACCGTGAACCTTGTATTTTACGCTATCACATTCAGTTATCAACACTATGTAGAAGGCATTTTGTACAGATTAAGATTAAGAGGGGAGATAGCAACATCTACTGTGTACCTTGCAAATCGCAAAGGAAATGATTTCTTGCTTATGGCTGAATTATATCAATTCACTAGCGATGGGAGTATTGTTGAACTTGAAATTACTTTTGATAACCATGAATCCTATCTACAAGTAGAAGGCATTTTGTTTCAGCCCCTGGAAAAAGTAAGCTGGCAATACCAGTTATCAAGATCAGGTTGGGTCGGGAACAGGTAGAAAATTGTTTGGGTCAGAACAGGACATTTTGAAAGAAAAAATATTGTGCCGGGCTGGGTTAACCTGCTACATGTGGGTTTTATTTTGAATTTCATAAAATACACATTTTAAATAAAACTTCAACTATGGCTATACGATGAAGTGAATGGAAAGTATTAAACTGATTATAGCCAAAGTTTTTTTTTTTTTTTTTTTTTTTTTTTTTTCTAAATTATCTACTGTATCTTTATCCCAATTTTTTAAAAGGACTCATTATCATCAATGATTATCCAAAAAAGTTGGTTATTGTCTAATAATTAGATGAACTGCTAAAAGAATTTGAAAATTAGTTAAAACAAACAAAGTGAACTACCAAAAGTATTGATCTAATATACAGTAATACAGCTGCCACGTGGGAAGTGTGTAAGCTGTTAGATGCATTCTACTTAATGGGTTTCCCACAGCTTTCATTTAATGGAGGTTGGGGCAAGAATGGCCAATTAATGCTGATATATATTTAAATTTGATAGGTGGAAGATCCAATGTTAGAGGATGACAAGGTAGAGGATACACTAACCATATCAGATTCACGCATACCGAAATCGTCTAGTGATACTGGAAAGTGGACAATGAAGAATCTCTTCCCAAGTTTTGAATGTTTCCAACTCAATAATGACACTACTGAAGAGGTATATTATGTAGCTATGGTGCAGCCTAGGAACACAGTTTCACCTGTTTATTGGAACTTATTTTAGAGTTTCTAAACAATTACTTACATATATTTTTTTATTGATAGTGGTTCTATCTCGATAAAAATGAGAAGAAATGTTTAATGCTATCAGCTAGAGCGTCTTGCTTAACAATGAAAGGTCAATCTACTTGGTGCTCTTTAGCCGAATCAAGGTTCTTTCTCTATCTTCTTGCCAGTTTTCTTGAACATGTTTATGCCTTCTGCATACGTATCCACATTGGGCTAAAAATTTGCCAAACTAGGAGTTCAAACACTAAAACCAAAATTTCCCAAAAAAATATTTGGCTACTTAGATATAGTTATGCGAATCTCTAATAGTACTCAAGTTTTCAGCATAGAAGTGGATTCTCCATTCCCCAATTTATAAACATTATGAAACCTTATTATTTATCTCCTATCTTCAACAAATTTTCCCATCCACTTATTGTCTAAGTTATCATGTTTAACTTCCCAACACTTTTGCCTTCAGAATATCATTGAAACCAAATAAAACCTTTAAAGATCATGTTGATCTCTGTTATAACAGTTTTAGGAAGCATGATTACTGAATCGCAATAAACCCGAATAGACCTAACATAAGCAATCAATTATGTAAAGCTTCAAAAGAGAATTCTAAATGTTGGATTTTGTACCCTACAGTATGCCAAACCATTGTAGAACTTTGATTTTGTGTGTGATGGCATGGAAATTTCCCTTTGACGAATTCAACTCAGTTTAAATCTTTTCATCGTTTAAAGTTCGCATGTGTTTTGACCAATCATTCAGTTTTATATCCGTAATGAATGAGAAATCACTTATAGAACCTTTCCATTTGTTATAAAAAATCTAGCAAGTCCACCTGTTAAAAAATAAACATAAACAAATTAACATATAAGATGAATTTCTTTGTTCTGCAGATTTAGAGGAGTGCTTGTAATAACTAGCAACAGCTTTGAAACAGACTATGAAAATTTCATTTTCTACGAATTATCTGAAACAAAATATGCATGTTATCTTGTCTACAAACTCCCACAAGACCAGTCAACATTTGAGGCTCCTATGTTTGTGTGGGAAAAACATGGTTTGAGGCATAACGGTTGGTATATCTATTTAGTAAGCCCTCCACTCACCTCAGTTATCGGACCAAATTTTGATGAAAACAGTTACAGCCCACAAAACAAACCCAAACTAAACGTTGTTCCAAGACAGAGGACCGATGGTTGGATGGAAGTAAATGTATGGGGTTTTACTAAATCAGTTTCAATGCAACTTCACTTTGAGCATCCCTCTACAAAGGATCTTTGTGGGCTTATTATACAAGGCATTTATATTAGACCGATATAGATTCTCTATCTTTAATGATGGGTCAAGTACATGTAAAGCCATCAGTAAGTTTGTTCCCTTTTTTGCAACTAATGGAGCAAATTTATTCTTTTGGTAATATAGTTTGCATAAATTTATTATATATAAAGTCAATTTATTATCTATGGGAAACATAACTAAAACGCAAATCCAATTTCTGTAAAATGGTAACCGGTTCAAGTCCCAGGTCAGGGTGAAGAAGATGATTGCTTTGACCGTTTTAAATAGACGTCGTCAAACACTTTTTAATTTGACTTACAATTGCACGTGTTCAGAGTTTTGGCGATGTATAATACAACTGTATACCCTATTTATAGATGTTTGTATCTGTTGGGTCAATTCAGTGCATGGTTTCTTTTAGTATAGAATTTGAATGAAAAACAACCTTAGTAAAATACAAGTCCTTAAATGTCATAATACATTCACGGAGTCATTCTCAAGAATTTTTTAAGAGTCTAGAAGAAAGTCTTATTATAAACTGAGACAGAACTCAGAGAGTAAAGATAAGGACTAGGATTAGGATGATAGAGTCTCTGTGATGACAATAACACAGACTCTCTGAAGATATCCTCATCTCATTAAAGACATTTTGAGACTTAAACATTTTGATAAGTTTAAAAGTGCTTATCAAAAGTTAAGATGTACTATGGTATTTGCAACTGACTCATCCACTTTCTCCGTATAGTTGTGGATTGTTAAATTGCGTAGCCGGGCGACTCGCCAGCTGGCTAAGATTAGGAGAGCTGTGGGTAACGCTAACCCCGAAAGAATCCTTTTAGGTTAGGTGATGTAAGCTTCATTTACAGTTTTTCGGCTTTTTTCGAGCTTCAAAAAGGCTTGAATTATTGTTTATCCGTTCAGGTTTTCTTCATTTATTGTTCCATTTCATCTATGCGTTGTGATTTCTAGTACAAACAGTTGTCAACACTATTTCACCAAAAGTAAGTCTGGTAGCATACTAAGAATAGAAGCTAAAGTGCAAAATGTACTCTAGCTTATCACATGTTGACACATACTTTTTACCTTACGGGTTTCCACTTGAACCTTGCCTATAAATAGAGTGTTGTAACGAAGGAAAATGCATCTTTTATATTAAAGATTTTTGTAACACTTTCAAGAGTTCATTTTCCTTCTCCAAATAGAACTAAGTCATAGATTTGATAATCAAGTTCTTACTTAAAAATATACTTTGGTTTGTGTTTAAGTTTAGTGAGGAGATCAACACACATGCTTGTCATTCAATCCCAAGTGTTATTCCGCAAACCCTTGGGTAGAATTCTTTAATTTATATCAATAACGAGTTTAACGTTGAAAATTAAACTTGTGTGTTTAAATAGTTCGTTCATATATACTGTTAAGTGGTAAAATAATATCTTAGACATGTTACTTAGTTGTTTAACCTCTTAATAGTTAAACTTACTTAGTAAGTAGGAACAACAAGTGGTATCATACCAGTTTGATTTATAAAACTATTTTATAAATTGTTCAATAGTTTTTAAAATCAAGATCCATCATGTTTAAGTATGATGTACCAAATCTCATTGATCCTAAGGGAGGTAGTTATTCATCTATTTCCTCTTAGCTTGAGCCTCGTAAGTTTACAAAGTGGAAAAAGAGAATGAAATGTTTTCTTTTTGGCATATAACCTTATTTAATTAAATATTTTGAAGAAGGTCCTTATAAGCCTAAAACCACTAAAGGCCTAGACAAACCTGAGGCCCAATAGAATATTGAAGAGAGGAAGCGGTCAATCAGGACCAAAGACTTAAAAGAATCATTATATCATGGCTACTAGATGATATAATGGATTTAGTGATTCTACTGCCAAGCAGACATGGGCTGACCTGATTTTTAGCTTTGAAGGTCCCTCTGATACAAAAGAAAACACTTTAGTATAACACTTTTAAAGCCATTGAGCGTGAAAGTCTCTCTTAAACCTACACCAGATACAAAACCCTAATGAATGAACTAACCAATGATTGTGTTGAATTATCTAAACATGAAATCAACATAGGGGTTTTGTAAACAGCCTTTCCATCAAATGGCTTAGCTTCAATAATGGGCTAAGGAATGCAAATCATGTCAAGAATCTTGACTTAGCTGAAATTTATGGAAGATATATTAATGAGGATAACCTGATGTCTAAAATGTATCTTGAAAACAAAAAGGCCCTGACCACGACACCCATATCCACTGCCTTTCATTCAAATGCTGTTGTTCAGGATTTTCAAGATGATTTAGATGACGAAGTTGATGAAAAAAGTAGTCAAGAGTACATAGATGACCTAAACAAGGGATTCCATGAAAGGGCTTTACTAGCAAACTCAAAAAGATTTATCGAAAGAAACTCTTCTAAGTTCAATAGAACTAAATATTTTTCAAATGAGTATTTCAAATGTGGAAAGCCTCTCCACATGGCAAAAGACTATTTTTCAAAAGCATCAACACCATATTATCCATCACAAAACCAAACCAGATTTCAACCCAATTGGATTTCCTCTGGCCAATCTTATCAACCTGAACCTAAAATTCAGAAAGATTGGATGGCTAAGTACAAAAAGGCTAAAGCTAAACTTGCTCTTTTGGAAGCAAGTTCTTCGAACTCACAACCTTCAACCTCATCATAATCATCTCAGTTAAAAAATAAAGGCCTAGTTGCTGAAACTTATGACTGGGATGAAGAGGAAGTATTCTCTAATGGATTAACATCATCATGAAAAAAGTAAATACTCTTATAGCTATGGATGATGATGGTGATTGGAAATCATATTTTGACTATATTAATGTTAACCTGAAATTTGTTAAAGAACAAAGAAAAATTTTATTTTCCAAATATAATAATCTTGTCTTTGAATTGAGTAAGTGTAGAGAAGAGTTGATAGAACTCAAACAAGCTAAGTTAAATGCACTTACACTTCAAAATCAAAACACTAAAATTCTCAATGAGAATAAAGTCCTAAGAGAGGAATTGAAAAATAAAAAAGCAATTAATCAAAAATGGCTTAACGATTCTGACAGGGTAAATCAGTGTATCAACAAGCAAATCCTCAGTCAAAAAAGTCTGGATTGAAAGGCTTGAGTTGTGTGAACAACCTGAAAATATAGCCAACTTCAACACTAGTCGAATCCTGACCTATACACCCATTGAATTACCATCTGATACCGACTCAATCACACCACCACCGTCAAAGGCACAAGTACCTGAATCAAAGGCGACTCAAACTAAAAGTCAGACCATTCTTCAAAATCAGTTAAGGCCTCTAAAAACACCTCTGAGTCTTTAAACCCTTTCAAAATAAATAGTTAAATACAAAACTCATGAGACCATGTGAATTGTGTGGATTCACTGTCAATTGTTATAGAGTCCTCTATTGCAAATATTGTCATGGAACTGGTCACAATTCATCAGAACATGCTACACATATTGTAGTTATGAGAAGTGCCTCACAACACAGGCAGATATACACTTAGGTAGAATCATCTAGAAGACCAAATCATCAAAGACCAAACCTTTAACACATCAAACCTGAACCACTTCCATCCTGTATTTATTGTGGACTCAATGATCATCATCTTGATGAATGCTTTGACTATCGAGGATGTGACGTATGTGAAAGTGATACACACTATACCTCTGAGCATGACATAATCATTCAAAGAAGAAGAGGTGGAAAGACTGAGACCTCTTAGTCTAAAGAGCTATTAAGAAATGGGTTCACAAGAGAAACTAACCCATTTTTATTTGTGCAGAAACACATCAGGGAGCCCATCTGGTACCTAGACAATGGATGCTCAAGAAGTATGACTGGTGTAAAAAGTTATATGCACAAATATGTGGAACAACTAGGACCTAGAGTGTTATTTGGCGATAACTCATCATGGCTCACTAAAGATTATGGTTCCATTAACTATGGTGGTATAGTATTCTCTAAAGTTGCATTTGTAAATGGTTTAAATTACAATTTGATTAGCATTAGTAAATTATGTGATGCTAATATATTGTTTAGTTTAATAAGAAACAAGGAAGCATTTTCAATGCAAATCATTAAGTAGTGTTAATTGCTCTTAGAAATAGCCATAAGGTGGGAGTGAAAGATGAAGCTTGTGCATTAATTGTGAAAAACACACACAAGCATCTTTCACTCCTCCAAATACGACTATGTCCCTGAGATAGCTCAGTGGTACATGAATAGTTGTGCTTAGACTTAGCCTAAGCTTAGTGAGGAGTCACACCCATACTTGTCATTTCAATCCCAAGTATTGTTCAGCAAGTACTTGGGTAATGTATTCTTTTTTATTCATTTTAACAAAGAATATAAATGTTGGAAAAATCCTTTTTGTTTTATCTTGTTAAAACTGAATTTTAAACTGCTTTACTTCAGTCATGATTCACAATTAGTATTAATAATTGTTTTAGCTATTTGTGAAACGGGAACAACACCATCTCACGTCACATATTAAAAAACGCAGTGAGCAACAATAACTACAACACCCACAATATCAATCCCTCTTCCAAACATCTACTCAACTCAACTAGACTTAATCGAAAAAGAAACAAAAAGGAAGATCTCAGATTTTGTTTATGAAACACGTTCATATAGTCACAGATCAGTAAAGATCTTAGGTGCTTGAACTCAACTTTTCAATGATCTTTTAGAGGCTCACCTTCATTTTTAATATACGAAAGTTATACATAAGTTATTATAACAAGAACTGTTATAACCTTTCTTTCTTTCGAATGAAACACAAAACAAAAACTATAATCGCAAACCTTACCCGAGACCACAAATCAAGATCTTGATGATTATTCTTGAATAAAGAACCACAGAGCTTAGTTTATGACCAGTTATCATATAGGTATTTGGGTTTGTGAGATTTGCACTAAATAAGTTAGAAAATAGTGCATTTTGGTGTTGGGTTTATGAGCAAAAATGAGTAAATGGCTTGTAGTGATATAAGATTGGTGGGTGAGATAGATGATTGTGTGAGAAGATGAGATGGGTGCGTACCTACGTGTGTGAGAGATTGTTAGGGTTAGAAATTCGCTAAAGTTTAGGGTGAATAACTTTTATATAACAAACAACCAACAATGGACCGGGTATATGATTTAATGGGCCTGTCAACCGGGTGTCTCATTTTGGATTGGATTGGTTTGTGAATTTTTGGACTTAAATGATATATCACACGTTTGGACTGGGCTTGGGATCCGAAATTATTAAAACATGGGCTTAAATGGTGTTATACAAATAATTGGGATACATATGTTTTGATATTATTTGGCGAGGAATGGTATTTTTGTTGTTACAAATCTTCGCGGGGTTATGCATTTTTTTTACAATATTGGGGACTAATCCATTATCAAGATTCATTTAAACCATCAAAAGGCTAGGTGTATTTAACCGCAAGAAATGACTACGGAGTTTATTCACTATTATTTATTTGAGGTTGAAGTGGAATTTCACGGGTGCGTGCACTTAGTATCTGATGCAGGTTTTAATATTTATAATGTCTCGTTATATCTATGGTCTACCCTAATGCACTAACGGGCAGTGTACCCGGTCGTGTGTAGTGTAGTATTCGGTAAAACCGAGGTCGTCCCAAGAGTTATGTGTGTTGGATTAATACTAAGTCTAGGTGTCACGGATTTTAATATGATTTAATTAATTAACTACTAAAGCAAATAAAGGCAAAGGATATGATCAATAGAGGAGAGTGATGCTAACCTAGTTATTCATCCTAGCGAGTAATGTTTACGTCTACTTACTTCCAATTACTTAAGGTGGGGTCAAAGTCGAGAGGACAGCATTTGGTCAATTCGCCCTAACCTATCAGCAAAGATGCCACCACTGGAAAAGTCATGTGTCCCTTCATAAGTCCAGTTGTTCCTGGTCCCCTAAGCCGAGTCATTAAGTTCCGCTACATGTTAGACTTATAATAGTGAGTGCCCGGGCGTTAGCAACTTAAACACTCACCCCCTAATTCTTAAGTTCATCCAAACGGTAGGTGATCAGTTGGTCAAATCGCACAAGTAGAAAGGGTCGTCAGTTGATCATATCTTACCCTTCCCGTCTCAGTCTACTCACGTAGGGTCAGTTGGTCATATCTCCTAAGCAACTAGCCTCTACCGCCATTCAAAACTACCGAAACAAGAGTGGCTACCGATAAACTATGCATGCATACACTTAGAAATAATTATACGGAAGTAATGTAAACGCAAACAAAACAATTAAGGAATCATAACTAGGCCAGCACCAAGAGGTGCTTAGCCGCTCATATTAACCATACAAATCAATTCAATATTTAATGTTACGAAATATATGAATCGAAAGTAAAGAAAAGATAAAATGCTAATGCTTATCGTAGGGGAGTGATTTCTCCCTTGGAGATAGCTCCGTATGCTCCTCTAGACCTTCATTTGGCTTCTTCCCACGTTCTTTGGTTGTGGTGTGTGAAATGGGATGCTTTGAAATGCTGGAAATCGTGGGGTATTTATAGGCCAGATCTTGGTTACGGCGTAACTAATAGAATATTTACGCCGTAATCATCAAATTCTTCGTAAATTGCACTAGATCTGCTGGTTACGGCGTAACCTTAGAAGTGGTTACGCCATATCTTCAATAATTCTTGGTTACGCCGTAGTTTATGCACGAGTTACGGCGTAGTTATCAGCGTCGCGGAACCTCATTTGACCTAATATAGTTACGTCGTAATCTTTAGAGAGAGTTACGCCGTAATCTTCTGATAAGTTGGCTTTCTGAGTCACGCTTTAGTTACGGCGTAATGTGAGAGATGAGTTACGCCGTAACTCCTTCAAAATGAGCATACTATGATAAATCTTTAATAGTTCTCCAATTCCGCGTCTCTTTAGCTCCAATGCCCGTAATTTACCTGAAAGTGGAATATAATGGAAAACAAGCGTAAATCCATATAAATGATATAAATTACAAGCATTATCGGGGGAAATTGACACTTAATATTCAAGATAATTTGATGTTATCAAATAGCCCCCCACTTGAACTCTACTTGCCCTCAAGTAGACCTTATTAGATAGATTCCTAAAAAGATATCTCCTATAACCTAGAAAATATAAGTTTACAAATCCCTTATGCTAGAATAAAACAAAGCCGAATACCTCACGAAATGGGAACGAAACACTCGAATCTCTCAACTATTCTAAGTGTCAATTTCGGGGAGATCACTCAATCGCACAGTCATAGCATGTATTCTATCATAAGCTTGGTGGTTACACAAATCTCGACCACTAGAGTTAAAGGCTAAACAATTTTCGAAGGGAATATGGGTAGACACGACAAAGGTTAAGGGTGGCTCGTCATTACTAACATGTCACGGCGAAGTGGAAAAAATCAATGATACATGACCAAATCCATGGCCAAGACACCAAAGATTGCTCGCTGCATCACCTAGACACGCTTCATGACTAAAGGGTAGGATAATACATGGGATATATAAATGGTGTAAAATGAAAATAAAGCAAATAGTCTAAATCTATAACCAAGTCATCACCACTTACCGTCCACGCAAAGTTCAAGCTTTGAAGTTAAGAAACCGGATCATAAAATACTAGGTAGATGTGTCATTAGAAGACGTCGTGATGGGTACACTACCTTTTCTTCAACTGTTGGCGCAATTACCAACTCCAATCTTCAAATGTGACCGAGGTGGCCTCCTCGATACTAAATCTATATAAAGCTCATAACATAATCGCACTTTACAATAAACTAAATAACATAACTTTTTTTTTAAACATAAATATAGCAACTAAACATAACATCCCCCCACTTGAGATGAACAATGGGAATTCGGGGGGTCTTCAATGATCTATAAGAATATGTCGTCGGCAAAAGCGTGATTCCCGAACCTTTCCACTTGAACCTTGAACTTAGGCAAATGTGACTTCCCAATCACAAATAAAGACTACAGGGTAGGCTAAGGTGTATAGGTGTATCGAAATAATATATTGGGTTAACAAAATGAAAGGAATGGCTCATATGGGTGTATCTAGGGGTATCTTGCACTAAAGGTGAGTGCAACAAAAGGGTTTCACATGGGGGTCGAGAAGTCGAGGTGACTAATCGATAGACACACAATGGTAGGATATTTGGGTGATAATCCTATAATATTGCCTTCTTAAACTGAAAATTCCAAATACATCGAGCTAACTCAACATACCTCGTCTATGGTCTCGAAATATTGCAAAGGCCAAGTTCTAAAGTTTACAAGCTACCGGCACACTCATAATTTGGTAGATTTGGGGTAAAATATTGGAAGCAGATAAGGCTAATCTCACCATATAATATCAAGGGTTGTATGTGCTCGGCTAAGGTCTAATCTAGTTACGTTAAGAAAAACATGTCAAAATTTTAAAAATGGCATAATTTTTCAAAATAAACTAGAAAAACGAGGGAAAAATAAAGTTCAAGAGACAATTCTACTCCCGTCCCCCCACTTGAATTGTACAAAGTCCCTTTTGTACTAAGCGTTAAATAAAGGTGAAGAGAAAAGTAGAATTAGAGTGAGAATTTCCCTGAAATTTGCTCCAAAAATAAAGAAGGCCCACGAAAAAGAGTCGTGCCTTCGTATAAGCATCCACGAGCAAACTTCAATCCCTGAAATCACACTACCGACAAGCATAATTCTAAAAAGAAAAAATGAAAAATGAAAAATAACCCTAACTCACTTTCGTAGGAATCACGGTTGCATTTAGCATATGCAACAAGCCTTTTAAACCACTTGGTGTCCCAGGTGGACGAGTGAAGTCTCATGAGGGTTTATAGGGAACACACCCACAAAGTTCATTAAAATACTAATACAAGGTTATTGTGTTTTAAAATGAAAGAAGTAAAGCAGATGATAGTTACGTCGTAACTTCTTATAAGGAGCTACGCCGTAACTAGGCAAAACCTGGCATATGCTGCAAGAGTGTAGCTACGGCGTAACCACTGAGATGGGATTACGCCGTAATTGGTAGTGCATCCGAAATTCTGCTGCAAGGGGTTTGTTACGGCATAACCACTTAGATGAGTTACGCCGTAACTATAGTTAGATCAGCATGCTGTAGCAGCAATCACTCATCGTTTCCTGCAAAAATGGTTAAAAACATAAATCCCAACAGAAATGGAAATAAAACAAAAGAAAGGGATAATTCGGGCTGTCTCCCGAAAGAGAACTTTTCTTTATTTACGAGTCTTTAAGTTAGACTCAGAGCCTCGGGGCTACCAGTGCTTGTTGGTCATTTCGTGGATATGGCAGTCTCCATGTTGGATCCAACTTATCAGATTCTTATCCTGTTTGTAGTCCATTCCTAGTTCTAGACATCCTGAGTAAAAATTCTTGATCTTCTGGTAAGGGTGGTTAATACCCTTGGCCTTATCTTCATCACTAATGTCGCGTAGTGGCTGAGCATGGCTTAACTGCCTTTTTGTCCGTTTTTTAAAATTTGTAACAGTCCTTGGCATTTTAAAAACCGTTTTATCGTCCCCAATCTTTAACCATACCAACCCTTCTTTCTCATTCTTGTCTAGCCCAAAAAGTTCTTTAAAAGGTTTCCTGAAAATTACTCCGGTTAGCCCATCTTCTATAAATTCGCTAACGTCATCCAAAACCACAAAGTCCACCAGAAATGAGTGAGTCCCAACAAAGACACTGATGTTTGTTGCAATTCCTAAGAAATTGTTTCCTCTATATTCGAGTTCTTTTTTCATAACCTGGTTGTAGCATTCCTTAGAAATGATGGAGATTCTGTGTCGATGAATGGATGGAAATCAATGAACCCAATTTCGCAGGAAATTTTCAGATAATGAGGGTTTCTATGATGGATTCGAGCTCCCATCTCATAAAACTTTGGTTGGTCGGGTTGTGAAAGAGTCTTATCAGCGTTGTTCCAAGGAACCATTTCGATGTCGCTAGAGAAATCATCAACACTAACCCCTAAGTCTTCTTCTTCAAAATTTACGAACACATCGAAATCCTTTCCTATCTCGCCAAGATTTGTAGGAGTTTTCGGAGAGTCACTAAGAAAATCCTCTAATGCATCGCCAAAATCACCAATGGGGTCAATTGCACAAAATTTTTGAGTCAATAGAAGTTTATTAGGTCTAAATGTGTCAATTTCCCCGTTAGCCTCGAGAGTTAATTTTCGGGCGAAGACATCCACCTTTGCATGGGCAGTAGCCAGCATTCGTCTTGTTAGGTCACTAGTTTTACAAACACAAGTAATATAGAGAAAGAGATAAAGGCGGATGAACAAATACCAAACACACACACACGTATAAAAGAGAAAGGTTAAGCGTAGATGTATGTGAAAGAGTAACTTGAACAACCAACTCTCAAATGAGGGTTTACAAGGGTATTTATAGGAGGGAAGCTAGCGCAACACTCCTAGTTCCCATCCTTTCTTATATGGGCTTGGGCCTAAGCTTATGGGCCTTCTACATAAGCTAGACCTTAAACAAACATAAAGGCCATATTAAGCTACCTATTACATATGAAATATAAATACTTGAAATACAATTTAGGAGTGATTCCAGCAATCTCCCCCTCAAGTATATATGAATGTAAACGGTGAAGGCGTTGATGTAATAGTAGCTCTGACGTCTTCTGACATTCTTCTTTCTTGTGAGAGGAATTGCCTTGATTCGAACAATCTCCCCAGTGTAGAGAGATAGTTATCTTTGAACAGTTATGCTTCGACGTCATCTTTAACTTTGTTCTTTGATCATTGTTCTTTGTGGTGAAAGTGATAGTATGTTGTTGTTTGCATCAGTCTGCCTCAGGTCTGCTTCGCTGCTCCAGTGTCTCCACGTCATTCTTCAACATGCTCACACGCTCTTTGATGTTGAAAATCAATACTGATGAAGTTCTTTAAGTCTTTGACTTTGTAGATTCTTTGATTTGATGAAGAATCATTCTGACGGTTGTGTTGCTTTTGAATAGTACTTCCATTAGTGATGATGTTGGCGTGAGCATGAGAAGAATCAGCACGATCATCTCGCTCCGGAGCTTCCATAAGAAGAAAAACATTTCAAACGGTTAGTAATAAGCGGTTTCCGGCACTTACAAGTTTGAACTTCGAGAGTGTTAACAGCATAGTGTGAAAACACAACTCTAATTCTTACAAAGGCCGTTCCTGAACTGGAGTCCCACAAGTGAGATAACGCGATGTACCGAAGTACATCTACAGTTCAGATGAGTCGCTGAGGTACACCGAAGCATCACCTCACGACTGTAGACCGTTTGAGACACACTCCGCGTAATCCATGGGGAGTTACTGAAGTGACCTGCTGTCAGGGCTGTTTGATGTTGACCCTGGCAGGAGTTTCCATTCAATCACTGAGGATCACAGATGTGAACCTCTCATAAATGTTCTCGACAGATTGCTAAGATCTGTGAAGGACTCGATATGAACCACTGATAATCTTATTTGTTGATCATCAAGTGATTAAATGTCAAGTGTTCCTAAGAGATCTTTTGATGAATCTCGTGGCTCTAGACTCAATAGTGCATTTTGGTTTTCCTGAGCGGAGACTAGGGAGAGGGTCTCCTTCTTCAATACCAGCGATCTCTAAGAGAAAGCCAATAGTTTATGTAGGGTTCCCTGTGAGAATGAAACAAGCTTCTTTTGAGAGAAACTTGAGTGGCTAAGAAGGTTTAGTGCGTGCGTCACTGGGTCCATGACGACTTTTAATCTTCAATACCGGTGTCACTAAGTGACAATCAGTAGCATATGAATTGAACCCGGTGTCTGCCCTAAGTTGAATAATCTGGAGGGCTGTTTCTTTTCACCCTTTACTTTACATTTCTTTTTGATTCTTCAACTCCTTCTTTCTCCGATTCTCATTTTCTCCTTTTTACAATCATTCCTAAGGACTTCTAACACTAACTAATGGTAGTGTCCTTGGGTAGATCCCTCCGGCTCTGGCGGATCATAGGACGGTTATTCCTAACCTTAGTCACCTTATAACTCCATGACTAACCTATGTTTGCCATTAAAACCACTGTATGTGAAAATATCTCTCAAAGGGTTTGTAAATGAAAAACATGTTTGAACCACTGTGAGAGATAAGGTTTTGCATAAATACTCCCCCTCCACATGTGCTTAAGAGTATTAATGGTTTAAACGCACAGTGAGGAAAGAGCGCGCACTTTTTGAATTGATCCACTGAAGATAGACAATCCCCCGCGAGACACGGTTACGTTGCATAGTTATAGAGTTACATTGTCAGCTTTTAGGTGACAACTAGCTCTAATAACTACCTTGAAGGTGTAGACAAACCTCGAAAGGTTGTCATACCCGTCAGAGTTCATGTCTATCAGGAGTTTCTCGAATGGTACTTTCTACTTGGACAAGTCCTTTGCGAGACACGTTTACATTACTAGCGAACTAGCTTGAAATTATTACCCGTCCAGGACAAGTCTTTTCGAGTTACTAACAGTTTAGTACCGTCAATTCGTTGGTTAAGTCTGAAGTACACAGATTCATTTGCGTTTTGCACAACATATTTCTTATCACACAATTTTCTCCCCCTAAAAAATGGCATATAAGATGTTATTTTTGAAACGTTTGAAAATAAATATGACCATTTCGAGTGTTGCGGGAAGAGTGACCACTGTGAACAATTTGTGAACAAAGTTTTCATCAAATACTCCCCCTCAACTAGTGATATAAACGGTTGAGGTTTTTAAATCATATGGGGAAGTACTTGTCTTTTTGAGCAAAACCTTGAAAAATGAAAGGTTTGATAGGTTTTACTCAAAAATAAGAAGCTTTCGCTCCTTTGATAAGGATTGTGGCACTGAGGCGTACCACAGGGTCCTTTCTTTGACAATTACGGGTTGTACACTGTTATGTGTGCACAAGCCATTGACATATATCATCATACATCCAAAAATTTTAATGAAAGAACCAAATCAAGGAGTACCAGGAAGTGCAGTGATGTTCCCAGGAGTACGAACAGGGCGTTGATAGCCGGTGATGTTGATCCTGGGTCGACCACCAACAAAACTTTCCAACGTTCTGAACTGATCCCTTCTGAACAACCGTTCATCAATCATGGTAATGATCCTTCTCACATCCCTCCTTTCCTGAGAATTCCAGCGCTTAGGAGACCCAATTTTCAGGAGTATATCCTTCAACCTGTACGCCAATCCATCCCTAACCAGCTTCAAGGTATGATCCCCGAATTTCTGAAGTTCACTACACGCCATTAAGCAGTTTCTTTGAAGTTCACTGCGGTAAACAACTCCGAATGGTTTGCTGATGAGCGTATATTGAGTTAGCTGATTGATGTCAGGAAGATCAAGCGTTGGAGGAGTGAGGTTGACACGTTTCTGATATGATTCAACGGCAAGCTGAAGATCTTCAACACGTTCTTTGATGACTATGCGTCTGATGAAGATGAGCAGTGACTTGATGAATTCACGTTGTACTTCAGTTGGAAATTGTCTCATGCGACCTTGAACTTTGGCAAGATACATGTCTTCAATATCGTTGATGTTCAAATTCTCAAAGTCAGCTTCAGAGAATGCATAGTCCCTTTCGTCTTGTCTTTTGACCACAATCTTCTTGAGAAAAGTGTAGTCCCATTTAGACGATAGACCAACATGTTGGATGGCCACGATACTTTTAGTACTGAACACTGCATGTTGAGACTTCTGGACCAAGCAGCTTCTGTAGTAGATTCTTCAGCGTTCCGGCCAATGGTGAATCCCGTACATTGCATCTTGGTCATATGCTACCACTTTGTCGGAGAACATGTGGGTAGCACGTTCCTCGATGGCTATACAATCAGAGTATATGGCAGCTGGGAATGGAAGTGTCAGAGATGTAGCGTATTTCCTTGAACCATCGCCACCGTGTTGAAGAAAATCTAAGTCTTGGTTGAAGAAATGTCTGAAAGGAATCCTAGGCTGATCAGGTTGGCCAATGGTAGGCAGAGGTCGAGACCAGTCGGTGTAATATGGAGGATTGTCCCGTTTTGTGAAGTCGATGTTTGCTTCTGGGTTGAGCCAATCCATGTTATTAGACATGGCGCAAGCAATGTTTTCAAGGTGATATTCAATCTCGATTGCACTTTCCGAGCTGTCTTTCAAAAGTAGGAATGCTTCATTCTTGATGCGCTTCAATTCAGATTTCGTCATCTTCTTCACACGGAACCTTTCTTGCAAAATCTTTGCATGCTCCAAGGTACTACCGTCTACCATTTCTTGACCTTCTTCAGGGTAGGGAGTGCTGTTAACAAGTGTAGCAAACCAATCAAATTCTTCAGTTTTATCGTCATCTAGCCATGATATGACGTCAGTATGAAGCGTCTTCTTCTTCTTTTTCGAAGGTGTAGATGATGATGCTGGTTTCTGTCCTTGTTTGGGAGAGGTGGGTTGTTGTTGGGGCTCAAGGACCTCTTCATCATCACCACCCGTATATTTAAAGTAATCACCTGTTTTTTAAGACAGGGGTGGTAACTCGGAATCGTCCCGAGGTTTATCAGTAGAAGACCTAGGTGGAGGAGACTTCTATTGAGAAGAAGTCTGTTGTAGAGGAGGTGGCATCGAAGAAGATTCACCAGATTGCTTCTGACGTTTAGATGCAGAGTCCTTGTCCTTATCATCGTCATCTCTTGGCCGTTTGGGTTGATCGGCTGACTCCTTGCATGATGATCTGAGTTGAAAAGCAAGTAGACCTTCGAAAAATTTAGCTTCATCCGAAGTAAACGTTCTAGATCGCTTTGACATTTGCATCACTAGTTTAGCGATTAACTCAGATTCAGAGAGATCAGCTTCTTTGGCCATTGTATGTTTAACCAATGCGACGATGTTAGGGGTGAGTTGTCTGGAAAATACTTCTCTAGTCACACCGGGGACAGTTTCGAGAAGAAACTTGTGGGTATGATCTCTTGTTATCTTCTCCAGTTCCTTTTGGACTTTAGGAACGATATCCTGAAGGTACTTGTTAGTGTAACCTTCGATCATTTCATTCAGTTCCTCTTTACGATGACTCTTCATGAACTTCTGAACAAATTCCCTTTCTTTCTGCATCTTGTCTTTCTCATCATTTAAGTATTGTATTTGGTCAGCAAACCAATTCAGTTTTCTGTAAAGCATGTCCTTCTTTCTGACTTATTGGACAACTTTCACAATTCTTTCATGAGTCTGAGAAATCCAAGAGCGAGGTGGTTTCTTCACAGATTTGGATGATGATCTGGTTGACTTCTTTGATGGTGGTGGTGATGAATGAGATGAAGAGTCTGATGATGAGGAGACATGAGGAGGTTCGGGGTCCTTAGGCGGTTCAGAAGTTTCCTTCTGTGAATGTGTGGGGCTTCCCAGAAGCAACTTGTCATAATCATCATCTTTATCTTTCTCAGACTTCTCAGTTTCCGGTTTCTCAAAATCATATACAATAGTATCCTCAGCAGGCTTTTGTTGTTGCACAAGAGTGGTGGCACCAGCTCCCTTATCGGGTTGATTAACCGCATCAGGAGTTGTCGAAGATTGAGCTGCACCACTTGACCCACCGGGGCCACCCATTTGGTCTTTAGCAAATTCTTTAGCCTTTTGAAGATGTCTAACGATTTTAAACTTCTTCCTGTATGATTTATCCAGTTGCTCTTCTTCTTCTTCAGAGCTCTCATCATAGGGTACAATTGCTGGAGTCTTCCCTTTTTCTTGGACAGCTGGAGGACTTGGAGGTTTTGCTACTGAGGCATGTGCTTCGGTTGCAGTTGCAGAGTAATGAAACTCTTCATCTGTATCAGTATCTTCAGAGCTCTCGTCCACAAGCTTTCTTTGTGGTTCAAGTGTGGGAATAGGTTCGGCTTCCTTTACGGGAACAATCCTTTTAGAAGGAGGATTCCTTTTAGGAAGCTTCCTTTGACTCACAGTACTTGTTGCGCTTCCTGTACTTCCTCTTCTGGTTCTCCTTACAGGTGTTCCAGAAGATTTTTCGTCGAGATGACCAACTTTGCCTTGTCTAACTGCTTCCAGATACCTTTTGTACGTTTCGAGCTTTCTGACATCTTTAGTTAGAAGGAAATCTGGCAACACAGCACCTTGTTTCTTTGTAGACGATTCCTTGATTCTGACAGATAGAATAGGTTCCGTCAACATATCGTGATTGTCGGGGTCATTGAGCCTCTTGGGAATATCAGGATGAAGTCCAAGTGCTCTCTGGATCAACAGTTTAGTATATCTGATGTAGGGAATCTTTGAGCCAAGCTTGAGAAATGACATCATGTCATCCCAAATCAGAGCTTCGATAGCGATGTGTTTCATGTTGTACAATGACCAAAATATTTGCAGTTCCATGAGCTTAGGATGCTCATAGCCACTGTCACGACCAGAAACAGACTTGGTGATGATCATGTAGAGAGTTCTCCATGGTTGAGGAATACTCTTAAGCTCTACGTGAGAATGCTTGGTGATTACTCCTGTAGCCTCGTCATAACCGATATCGATTAAGAATTGGAGAGTGAGCTCTTCAAAAGGTGTGGCATATAGTTTGGTTGGATCGACTTCAGGAATTAGGAGAACAGTCCTTAAGTCTGCAGGTGTAATGGTGACTTGTTTGTGATTCAGAGTCACCGTCACAGCAGTTCGTCCTTTGACCCTTTCCATAGTGTTCCAGAACTGTTGGATATAGATCTCAGGGACAGTTGCAGAGTGAGTGAGCATATTTTGATACGGATGAGTCCTCAGAATATCAATAGCAATTAAACACGAAGATTCTGAGCAAGTGAGGGTGTCAAAATCAACATGGAGATTATTCTTTCCTATCTTCATTGGATAGCCATAAGGATAGATTTCAGCAATGGAGAGAATTTCTGATGCATCCACATTCATTTGTTCAGCCATGTCGTGATCTGAAATAACATTAGCCAAAAGAACCAACATATCGAAAGACATAATGTTAGTCAACAGAAGGTCTTAATGTCTAGTTATTGAATGTACAGTGTCAATGATTGTTACGAGTCCTAAGTCACTTGTATGTCCAATAGTCTAATGACGTCGTGAAATGTTTCGTGAGTTAGTTAACTTTAAGTTTTAAAGTTTATGTTATCACTTATTGTTCACAACATATTAGACGATTAAGTTTATTAGTGACATTATTGGATTCGTGACGTTATGATTAGTTTATTTACAAGTTTGTACACGTAACAATTCATCATGAAGGTCAATCCAGGGTTAAGCGTAGTTTTGGCAAAGTTAAGCGTAAACAGTATTGACATATGCGTAGACGAAAGCTTATGCGTAGGATCCTAACTTACGCGTAAGAAATGGTACGCGTAGGAAAAAGGGACCTTATGCGTAGAGCTTACGCGTAGGCGTATATATACCTTACGCGTAAGGCTTACTCGTAAGAGTAGACCTTATGCGTAGAGGTCACTGTTTACGCATATCCTTCACAGGATACGCGTAGTCCATTGTAGAACCTTACGCGTAACTGTTATGCGTAGGATTATTCTTACGCGTAACATGACTACGCGTAGGGTAATCCTTATGCGTAGAGTTGCAAATGACCTTGATTCTGAGTTTCACGAGTAACAAGCCTGAAATAGAACCATCATATCATCAATATTAACACATAAATTCATTTTAACAACAAATCATGGCAAGAACACTTGTTAAACAGTTATGCGTAGAACTACATACGCGTAATCCAAAACCCTAATAGTTCAAGAATTACGCGTAACAATTCTAACCATGGAAATTGCACCAAACGTTTTCTGGTAGGTCTAAGGTATTGTGAGAGTCTACTAACCAAGTATTAACATCCAATTCATGGTGAATCAAAAATACCCAAACTCAATAACTTTAAACCCTAATTCCAAATTGTTAATAATTTAGAGTTTCTGGGTGGTTATAGAGCAAGGATATCATCAATTCAACATCATAAGAACATAACCCAACAATCTTTTTGACCAAAACACTTCACATTCGAAAACACCCAATTCGACACAAGAACCCTAATTTTCAAAAATCATTAATACGTGTTTCTGGGTGGGTTTTGATGGTTAAAATGATATCATTGATGTATTTGAAACGTTTTGACACAATCCATTTAACCACAAACATACACACAATGATTGTGTGTTCATACTCTTATGCGTAGAACACATAATCACGCGTAAAAAAATTTTTAGCCGTTGGATTTGCATGAAATTAAAAACCTTTGCTTAAAAACATGTTTTAATCACGAAACAACTTACAAAGAGATGATCAAAAGAACGGATTTCTTGGTTGATTCTTAGGCGTAGATTGGTTAGGTTGTGTGTATTAAATGTGAAGTGAATAAGTTAGGTGGGGTATTTTATTAAAAGTAACTTTAACATTTTGACAGTTTTAGTCCCTCCACCTTTTCCATTTTCAAACAAAGCCATTTAACTTCCATTTTGGTTACCAAACAAAGTTTTTAGGAAAGAAACTTGACGACACTCCCCCTCGACTTAAGAAATAATGAAAGGTTATAAATTTAGTCCGAGGAGTGTCATTTAACCAGAATATTCACCAGCATTGTAAAATGAAACAACCGAGATATGAAAACATGCAAGTACACTGATGTTTTGAAACGGTTAAGAGATTATTTTCTCCCCCTCAACACGTGAGCGGAAAAAATACTGAATTTTGAAAGATTAAAGTGTTGACGGAAGAAATGTACTTGCCATGTTGAAAGAAAGATAGATTAGGAGAATATTTTTGTTGTTTTATCGGATTTTATATTTTTGTATTTTGTTTTTGAAAAATTATTTACAAAAGATGTTTTGGTGTTTGACAGGTTTTTAAGACTGTTTTAAGAGGTCATCCAATTCCTCTTGAGTCAAACACCTCATACCAATCCGGTGGACCAACTCATTAAACCTAGCGGGAGGCAAGGCTTTGGTGAGAAGATCTGCCAATTGGTATTCTGTACCCACAAAGTATAATTCAACGATACCCTGTTCCACGTGGTCCTTGATGAAATGATAGCGAAGATCGATGTGCTTTGATTTCGAGTGCTGAACTGAGTTGCACGAGATCGCAATGGCACTCCGATTGTCGCAGTACATCGGAATTCTGTCAAATACGTAACCATAGTCTTTGAGTTGTGTTCTCATCCAGATGACTTGAGCACAACATGCGGACATGGCTACATATTCTGCTTCTTTGATTGCCAAGACACCAGTTTATCACCGAGAAATTGTAGAGCTCCTGAAGTACTTTTCCTTGAGTCTAAGCATCCTGCGTGGTCAGCGTCTGAAAAAGAGATTAGTTCAAAACCAGAATCCTTCGGATACCAGATCCCCAAGTTAATGGTTCCCTTGATGTATCGGAGGATTCTTTTAGCCTCAGAGAGGTGGGTTTCAGTTGGTCGCGACTGATAACGGGAGCGTAGATAAACGGCAAAGACAATATCAGGTCTGCTAGCTGTTAGATACATGAGAGACCCAATAATACTTCGGTATTTGGTAGGGTCAACTAATTTCCCATGTAAATCAGCGTCTAGCTTCTTGGTATGAGTCATTGGTGTGGCATAAGTATCACAGGTGTTCATTCCAAACTTGTTTAACAATTCAAGGGCATATTTGGACTGACTTAAGAAAATACCACGGGGTGATTGATGAACTTGCAGTCCTAGAAAGAACGTGAGTTCACCCATCATGGACATTTCAAAATTTTTCTTCATTAGTTTTGCAAAAGCGGTTGAAAACTTTTTATGTGTAGACCCAAAAATGATGTCATCCACGTAAATTTGAACAATTAAGATATGTGCCCCGTGATATTGTATAAAAAGAGTTGGGTCAACCGAGCCTTTGGTGAAATTATTGGCAATGAGGAAAGATGATAGCTTATCGTACCATGCCCGAGGGGCTTGTTTGAGACCATAAAGAGCTTTGTTCAGTTTGTAGACATGGTTCGGGAACTCAGGATCAATGAATCCATCTGGTTGGCTGACATAGACCGTTTCTTTAAGTTGTCCATTGAGAAACGCCGTTTTGACATCCATCTGATAGACCGTCATATTCATATGAGCTGCGAACGCGAGAAATATCCGAACAGCCTCAAGACGAGCAACCGGAGCAAAAGATTCTTCAAAGTCTATTCCCTCTTCCTGACGATAACCCTTAGCAACTAGACGTGACTTGTTTCGGATGACGTTCCCTTCAGCATCCAATTTGTTTTTCCAAATCCATTTTAGACCAATGACGTAGACCCCTGTTGGTCTTGCAACCAGTTCCCATACTTCAAGACGTTTGAATTGGTTGAGTTCTTCCTGCATGGATTCAATCCAGTTGTCTTTTGTCATTGCGTCTTTAATGTTTTTAGGCTCAGATAGGCAGACAGTGAGTGCATAAATGCAATGTTCACCGTCTGTGTGAAGACGTTGTCTCGTAACGACTGGTTGATTGGGGTTGCCAATAATATTAGCCAGAGGATGGTCTTTTGTCCATCGGTGTGTAGAGGGTTGATGTTGGTATACATTGTGCAGATTCTGAGGGTTCAAATGGTTTGTTGAAGATTCTGCGACATCTGGTGCAGCAGTCTCATTGGCAAATGGGTTGAAGAACGCATTTGGATCAAAATCTGCAGGTGGGGGTACTTCATTCAGAATATCATCAGCTGGTTCATCATTGTTGGAAGCGGTGTGTTCAACTGTTGTGTTGGAGTCAACTGGTGTAGCTGCATCTTCAACAGTAGTTGTTGTAGCAGGTGTATCAGGTATAGGAATATTATCAGGTTGTGCAGCGAAAATAGCGGATACACCTGGAGCACGTTCATCAATATCGTCACAGAACAGAGGAGCAAATAACCTTTCCATTTATTGACGAGTTAGCTGAGGGCTTTGTTCAGCTGATGATGGGGGTTGAGGGAAGTTTAAACGGTTGTGACCGGGTTCTAAGCTGTTATACTCAGAAGCCATTTCCGTGAGTTCATCAAAATGAGCATGAATCGTTTCCATTACCTCCTTAGTTCGACGATTCCAGATTCGGAAACCTTTAGAATTGTCACAGTATCCAATAAAGACTCCAATATCAGCTTTGGCTTTGAGCTTTCCAAAATCATCACGATCATTATTTGGATAGCAAAGGGATCCAAATACATGAAAGTATTTGAGGTTCGGTTTATAGTTGTGGACAAGCTCGAAAGGTGTTTGGTTGTGGCGTTTTGTGATCATAGAACGGTTTTGAGTATAGCATGCAGTAGATACAGCTTCTGCCCATAAGTAATCTGGAAGTTTAGCATTGATTAACATTGTTCTTGCAGCTTCCACTAACGTTCGGTTTCGTCTTTCAACAACTCCGTTTTGTTCAGGTGTACGTGCAATAGATGTTTGATGCTGAATTCCCACTTTCTCATAGAATTCTCGAAGGGTTTTGTTAACAAATTCAGTTCCTTTGTCTGTTCTGATTATCCTGACGGTGTTGCGGAGCTGAACCTGTATTTTTGTGAGAAAGGTGATGATCATTTGTGGAGCTTGGTCTTTGCTTCGAAGAAAGTAGACCCAAGTCCATCGTGAGTAGTCATCAACAATTACTAAGATGTAGCGTTTGCCATTGATCGTTTGCACGCGCATCGGGCCACACAAATCCATGTGAAGAAGATGAAGCACATGCTGAGAGCTGTGTTCCACCTTTGAAGGAAAATGAGCACGAGTGCTTTTCCCTTGTTCACAGGCTGAGCAAAGGTGATCTTTTGAATACCGGAATCGTGGGAGTCCTTCAACTAGTTTGTGTCGAGCAAGGTAGGTGATGGTTTGAAAGTTTAGATGTGAGAGACGACGGTGCCATAGCCAGGATTTTGTAGATGTTGCCTTTGAAAGTAAGCAGATGGGAGAGGAAGCAACCATGTCTTGCATAGAGATAGTGTAGAGACTAGAGTTACGCGAGCCAGACATAAGGTCATTTCCTTGTAGATCATGAATGAAACAAGTTTTCTCCCTGAAAGCAACCTCCAAATCTCCATCACAAAATTGACCTACTGAAAACAGATTGTGACCGAGGCCTTCCACATAGTAAACCCTGCTGATTTCGATGTTCCCATTGACATACTCTCCGTAGCCCATGATAGCTGCGAAGTGATCGTTCCCGAACCTGACAGTGCCAATGAACTTTGCAATAAAGTTTGATAACAGTTTAAGGTTGCCTGTCATGTGTCGGGAACATCCGCTATCAACAATCCAGAGAATGATCTGTATCACCTGCATTACACACAGACGACACAGATGGAATAGAAGTAGATGTGGAACCCGAAATGTTAGAGGGTTCCGAAGCAGGTATATTAGATATACACACATTAATAGTTTTAGGCATCCATTTAAATCCTAGTGTGTTATATATCCATTTCTGCCATCTATAACTACTCTTTGCTTTAGTCTTAGTGAAAGCACTAGGTGGTACTACATTCTTAGGAGGTGAAACTGGAGCTACAGTGACAGCAACGTTTGCCTTAGAATCTAAAGAAGGCGGTCTACCAAGCACAGACTTAGAATGATTAGTGGGCCTAGAGATATTCCGATTCTTAGGATTCCGTAATTGAGAGATTATAGCTTTAGCAACACATTTGTCATGACAATCAGAATTCATACTCTTCCGACAAATAACACAAGGTGCATCAGTCTGAATATCAAAAGTACTTAACGGTTTAGCATTCGTTACATCACTATTTATATTACATTTGCCAGACGCAACATCTATAGTGGACGCAACATGAGTCTTATTCAAAGTCCTAGGGTGTTCTTCTACTTTAGCATTCCTTATTGTTCTTTTCTTAGGTCGCAACTTCCTATTCTTCGATTGAGTGCTCCTAGGCTGTGAAGTGCGGACGTTTGGAAAAGAAGCAACTATTCCTGTTTCAGTAGAGGGAAACACATTAGCAACTTGTGATTTGGCAGTAGGAATTCTAGGTTCACGATTACTAAGTGTGACTGGTGCTAATCTCTTAATCACGGTAGGCGGAAGTTGTTCATACTTTCCTAACATTTCTCTTAACTTAGAGATAGTGTAAATCAAATCCTGATTTTCAGAACGAATATTACCAGCAAAATTCATGACTTCTCTAGTGTGAGCAAGATAGTGACCAAGTTCGTTAGATGCTTCATGACGAGTCTTATTGAGCAAATCAAATATGACACCATATTCCTGTTTAACTTTTGAAAGTTCTTGTTCATATTTTGAGATTTGACTTTTCAAAGACACGTTTTGATCATCCAGTTGCTCAATTTTAGGATCAGAAGATTTTGCACTCAACTGAGCGATTTTCTTTTGAAAACTAAGTTGATGATTGTGAATATCTTTTTCACACCAATGAAGACGACGTTTTGCATTGTAGATTTCATTGAGTAATCGTTTATTTTCAGCTTTTAAAGACTCGATCTGAAGCACATTATCGGTGTTCTCAACAGTTACAACATTTTCAACAATATCAGCAGAGATGTAATCAGATGCAAATGGCAAAGCATGAAGTAACACAACATTATGGATATCAGCACAGATAACATCTTCCAAGAGTCAATCAACATCTTTTCTCAAGAGTTTCTTTTTACGTTTAGATTAGAAATAGATGCTTCTGTTTTCTCAAAAACGTTTTTCATTACCCCAAGTTCCTTATGAAAATCCTTTTCCCAGGCAATTGCACAACTTTTCAAGTTTTTAACATTAGGTAAAAGATTTTTCTGAAAAATGTCTCTTTGTTCTCGCGCCAGAGGCGATTGAAAATGTTCAACTTTGATTTCAGAGCGATATTCTATCTCATGTTGTAAAATTTTGAGGTCAGCCATGAAAATGTCAAAATATCGAAGAATTTTTCGATTTTCAGGTTTTGAATTTACTTCACTAATGGAAGGTAAAGGACCATAAGTTTGTGCATAATCTGGTTGGGGATTAACAATAGAAGACTCAGGTGTTTTGATGATAACCCTTGGTGTGTTAGAAGAATCCGTTGGTGTGACGAAAGTGACCGCGTTTTTATAATTAAAAGGTTTGTTGTAAACAACGTTTTTTAATTTTGATCGACTCTCGTCTTCTGCATCTAATTCCTCTTGACGATGATATTCAACAACACTCATAACAGTATTATCAATTTTGTATTCTGCACTGGAAACTTCAGGAGTTGGTTTGAATGTTTTTAGTGAAAGCTTAGGTTTGTAATCAGCTAGATTTTTTCCATACCCTTTTGGATTGGGTTTTAAGGTAAACATTTCAATAGCTGTTAATGATTCACCATGTTTGTAAACAACAGTTTTAAACTCTTTAAGTTTGTTTTGCAAGCCGATAATTTCTTCAAGAAGGTCATCCACCCGATTCGTTGAATGCTTTTTGTATGCGGAGAACTATTTTTGACAAGTTAACAACTCAGCCTTAGCTTTTTGATTTTCCAAGGTGAGAGCGTTAATTTGCTTTTTATGTTCATGTTTCAGTTGTTCTAATTCAGACAACAAAGCATTCTTCGAGGCGGCTAGATCACGCATCTGTCTCTCTAAATATTTTTCGTTTTGATGAGATTTTGCAAAAGCGGCTTCAAAACCTTTTTCACGGTTTTCTTGAGTTTTGAAAAAGTTGAGTTGCATTTGTAAGCATTCAAAATCCTTGGTTAACAGTGCATTTTTACTTTTTAAGGTTTGATTTAATGCAACACATTCAGCAATTTGGGATTGTTGGTCTTTAAGTAACAGAACAAGATCTGGATGAGGCAAAGGTTCATCGTGTTCAACGTGAGTCCCAACATGATCATTATTTAGATCCTCAAGTATAACCACGGAGTCAATTTGATTATCAAGGGAAACCATAAGGTCATCTGGATCGTCAAATGTGACTACGGGGTTTATTTGAAAATCGGCAGAATGAGATGTAGATGACTCATTTTGAACATTCTGAGCCGTGCCGGATTCAGATATTGACGAAGATATTAGTTCAGATATGATGATGGTTTGTTCGGGTACCTGAGACAAGCCATCAGTGTCATACACTGGGCCTGTTTCACTCATGTGTAACTCTTGCATATTAGCCATCAACATAACAGCTGCATTGGCCTGCAAGTCCTCCATATCATCATCTGAGTCTGCATCTGCCATAAAGCTCTGTTCTTTGTCTGTGAGAGATCCACCAGCTTCATCCTTAAGAGCCAAAAGTAAAGCCTCTTTGAAATAATCACTGCCCCTAGTCCTTGGCTTTGGGCATGCACTAGCCAGGTGTCCCTTCTCATTGCAGTTGTAGCATCTAAGACCATTTAACCGATTCTGAGCATTTCCCTGTTCCACCACTTGAGCTCTGTTGTTATTCCTACCCACAGCATTAAACCCTTGACCACCGCCCATCTGACGACCATAATCACGATTCTGAACTTCAACACGTCCATTGTTCACAACAGCTTGAGTCCGTGTGTTAGATGAGGAACGAATACGATTGTTGGATTTGTTGGTGTAACGGCCAAAAGCATTAGCAATCATCACAAATCCTTGTTGCAATGCTTCGAATGGATCGATTTCCTCAGTCGCTTCACTGACATATGCTTGAGCATTGTTGCTGTATAGAACCAATTGATTTTGTTGAGGTTGTTGCTGTGAAGGTGTGTTTGAAGCAGTTGGTTGAGTTGCTGGTTGAGAGGGATAATTCTGTTGAGCATACAAGGCAAATTGTTGATTATCCGGATGTGACTGTTTAGCAATTTAAGCACGGAGAATCCTTTCCCGATCAACTTCCTTTTCATGAGGCTTCAAGTAATCGTACAACAATCCATAAGTAGAATGATGCATATTCTTCGCTTGACGGAGAAAGATGACATACTTCTCCCATTCAAGACCAAGACTACTCAGGAACTTAGTATTCACTGCAATTCGTGGCATGATGATGTTGTGTTTATCCAAATCATTGATGATGTCTGAAAATCGATGATGATAGGACTCTAGTGTCTCTCCAGGTTCAATCATGAAGTGTTCATAAGCCAAGTAAATTTTGGATTCCAAATCCTCCTGATTGAGTACAGATCCTTCCATAAGAAGACGAATATGATCCCACATTTTTTGTGCAGTCTTTTGAGCATCAACACTACGAAGAATTGGGTTTGGTAATCCTAAGAGGATGTATTCCATTGAAAGTTCATCAGCTTCATAGTGTAGAAGTTCTGTAGCATTTAGATCTGCAACAGTAGCAATGTTGGTTTGTTCATCTCTTGGTGGAACAGCAGTTGGATCTCTGGGTACAATAACAGTAGGCATCTCAAATGGACCTTCCAAGATAACCTTCTTTAAGAACTTTCCATGTGGCTTCTTCAGATCACAAAACCTAAAGAACCTTATCACCCATTGATCGTAGTTTCCTGGAGTGAGCATTGGAGGTCGATCAAGTGATCCAGCTTCATGAATTGATTGTTGGCTGCTTAAAGCTTCACACATCTTTGCAAACCAAGTGGGTTCCTTCATAGTGTTCCTTGATGGATGTTGATTGAAATCATTTGTGTAGGATTGAGCTTGAAGACTTGGCGGTGTTTGAACCATTTGTGGTGGTGGAATTGCACCAATTTGTGGAGTATGTTGCTGATTAAATTGTTGTTGATAAATTGCTTGTTGTTGATTTCATTGTTGATGTTGTGGAGTTAATTGTTGTTGTTGTTGATGATTATAAGTGTGAGGGAAATAGTTAGAGTATGGTGGTTGAGACATGTTGTTATACTTGTGTAGTAAAAATGGATCTTTGTAGTCGAATGAACCTTTGTTGATGAAGTGTCCTTAGGCGTAGAAAAGACAAGAAACCAAGTAGCACTTATGCGTAAAAACACCAAAAGTTACGCGTAACAATAAGGAGTTACGCGTAGGATTTAGCTTACGCGTAAGTAGGATAAAAGCACTAAAGTTATGTGTAGACAAAAGTTAGGCGTAGAAAGTTAGGCGTAGGATTACCTTATGCGTAGACCTAAGTTTACGCGTAAAGTGAATCTTATGCGTAGGATTTCTACGCGTAAGCTTATGCTTATGCGTAATTTTAGGGTTTTTGCCCAAATGATCTTTTACACTATCACAGTGCAAAAGATATCCAAAGTCGACGTATTTTCAGACTTATCCAAGTAAGAAAACACGGAATAAACCACGAAAATGAAGATCACACCAAGGATAATCTTACGCGTAATTTTAGGGTTTCAATACGCGTAGGATTACTCGTAATGTTGATTTTGCCCAAATGTGTTTCTAAACCAGATTTTTGTTATGGAATAGCTTCAATAGTACCAAAAGAACACAAAAGTGTGAAACTTGATGTACCAAAACTGCTAAACGGGTTACGCGTAGAACGACACCCAAGAACAAAAACAAGCTTAAAAACGTATATCCACGCGTAAAGGTTGAAACTTTTTTCCAAAAACAAGTATTTTAACACCTTAAAACATTGAAAGTACAAGAATCTTGGATTAAAAAGTGTAAAAAACAAGTTTTTAAGCGAACCAAAGTATCATTCGTTAGCCTTACGCGTAGGACCAAAACCCACTTCAAAAGCAATAACGATTCACCCAACTATTAGGCGATTGATACCACTGTTAGGTCACTAGTTTTACAAACACAAGTAATATAGAGAAAGAGATAAATGCGGATGAACAAATACCAAACACACACACACGTATAAAAGAGAAAGGTTAAGCGTAGATGTATGTGAAAGAGTAACTTGAACAACCAACTCTCAAATGAGGGTTTACCATGGTATTTATAGGAGGGAAGCTAGGGCAACACTCCTAGTTCCCATCCTTTCTTATATGGGCTTGGGCCTAAGCTTATGGGCCTTCTACATAAGCTAGACCTTAAACAAACATAAAGGCCATATTAAGCTACCTATTACATATGAAATATAAATACTTGAAATACAGTTTAGGAGTGATTCCAACAGGTCTTCCTAAGATAATAGGTATTCTATTGTCTTCAGGAATATCCAGAATCACGAAATCAACTGGGATGAAAAATTTCTTTATTTTCACCAAAACGTTCTCAACAATACTCAAGGGTAACTGCATTGATCGATCGGCCATTTCAATCTTCATTTTGGTTGGCTTTAGGTCACCAATACCCATACGTAGGAACATTGAACGAGGCATTATGCTTATGCTCGCTCCAAGATCAGCTAGGGCATTACACATATTGAGACTCCCGATCAAGCAAGGGAGAGTGAAACAACCAGGATCTTTTATCAGTTTTAATGGAATTAATAAGAGGGACGTTTACCGGTAGAGCTTTGTCCAGAAGTGAGAGTTTCTCCATGCTGATTCTTCGCTTAACCTTCTCCGAAAAGGTAGTCGGTTCTTCAAAGATTGTTTCCACCGTATTGACAACTTCCTCTTCCCGAGAAGCTAGGTAATCTGTCATGGCTTGCGAACATGAGCTCACACTCTTCTCCAATCCCTTAATCCGCTCTTCATGAGTTTTGAGAGAAGAGATTGTGTTTTCCACGAATGTTTTCATCATTTTTCCAATTCTCTCATCTCGTTCCCTTGATTCCTTGATGTGGTCAAGAATCTTTTTTTCAAGGTTGTTCCCGGTTTTTGTCCCGAATACACTCTTAACCTTCTCAATCCTACAGGCTTCAACTTCATTTGCCCTTTCGAGCCTTCGCTTTTCGAAAATTTCACCATAATTGTATTCTTGCTTATGATCAAAATTGTCTCTTGGTCCGTACCCTGTATCCATATGCCATTTGTAGCAATGTTCAGAAATCCGTTGAATACATTCCAAGGCTTGGTCAGGGGTCATGCTAGGAATAGGTCTATGAGAATTGAGTAATTCCCGTGTTAGCGCATTAATTCCCCTGTAGAAGACATAGACGATCTGATGTTTGTTTAAATCATGAGTGGGACATCGATAAAGCAGCTCATTAAATCTTTCCCAGGCTTGATAAAGCGTTTCTTCTCCTTCTTGAACGAATTTATGGATCTTACTAAGAAGTTTAGCCATTTTTTAAGGAGGGCAAAATTGTTGGACGAATTCTCTTCTTAATTTATCCCATGCTCCTTTACATTCGTTAGGGAGTTTATTGTACCATCTTTTCGCAGTTCCTGTAAGAGTCATAGGAAACATTCTTGCGGTAACCGAATAGCTCGGGATGCTCCGGACGCTCAAAAGAGATGATAAGTAGAGTACTTCTTCTACATGATTCTGAACATCCTCATTTTCATCTTCCGAAAACTTAAGCTCGTGTAACTCTCGAATAAATTGGTCCGGAATAGAGTATTTTTCCGTACTAGAATCCTGTGTGAAGGTTCGTTGGCAGTTCTCATTTGGTCGCTCCAAGTACTCCTCCATGGTTAATTATTCGATATTATTTTCATCAATGACCTCCGGTTCTGCGTCAGACTGGTCTGATTCGTAAAATGAAAAGATGTTATGAATAGGAACTGGAGAGTAAACCTTTCTTGTGCGAAATTGTTTCTCCGGATCATCGAATGGGGTGGCCAGAAAAGGCCTCGAGCTTCTAGTCTTGTATCCTGACATTTAAAAGAAGAAAGAAAATTAAAAATAGACTTAATAAAAAATCCTAAAATAACTCCCCGGCAGCGGCGCCAAAAACTTGATGCAGGTTTTACTGACCAAGTTTTAATATTTACAATGTCTCGTTATACCTATGGTCTACCCTAATGCACTAACGGCCAGTGTACCCGGTCGTGTGTAGTGTAGTATTCGGTAAAACCGAGATCGTCCCAAGAGTTATGTGTGTTGGATTAATACTAAGTCTAGGTGTCACATATTTTAATATGATTTAATTAATTAACTACTAAAGCAAATAAAGGCAAAGGATGTGATTAATAGAGGAGAGTGATGCTAACCTAGTTATTCATCCTAGCGAGTAATGTCTACGTCTACTTACTTCCAATTACTTCAGGTGGGGTCAAAGTCGAGAGGACATCATTTGGTCAATTCGCCCTAACCTATCAGCAAAGATGCCACCACTGGAAAAGTCAGGTGTCCTTTCATAAGTCCAGTTGTTCCTAGTCCCCTAAGCCGAGTCATTAAGTTCCGCTACATGTTAGACTTATAATAGTGAGTGCCCGGGCATTAGCAACTTAAACACTCACCCCCTAATTCTTAATTTCATCCAAACGGTAGGTGATCAGTTGGTCAAATCGCACAAGTAGAAAGGGTCGTCACTTGGTCATATCTTACCCTTCCCGTCTCAGTCTACTCACTTAGGGTCAGTTGCTCATATCTCCTAAGCAACTAGCCTCTACCGCCATTCAAAACTACCGAAACAAGGGTGGCTACCAATAAACTATGCATGCATACACTTAGAAATAATTATACGGAAGTAATGTAAACTTAAACAAAAAAATTAAGGAATCATAACTAGGCCAGCACCAAGAGGTGCTTAGCCGCTCATATTAACAATACAAATCAATTCAATATTTAATGTTACGAAATACATGAATCGAAAGTAAAGAAAAGATAAAATGCTAATGCTTATCGTAGGGGAGTGATTTCTCCCTTGGAGATAGCTCTGTATGCTCCTCTAGACCTACCTTTGGCTTCTTCCCACGTTATTTGGTTGTGGTGTGTGAAATGGGATGCTTTGAAATGCTGGAAATCGTGGGGTATTTATAGGCCAGATCTTGGTTACGGCGTAACTAATAGAATATTTACGCCGTAATCATCAAATTCTTCGTAAATTGCACTAGATCTGCTGGTTACAGCGTAACCTTAGAAGTGGTTACGCTGTATCTTCAATAATTCTTGGTTACGCCGTAGTTTATGCACGAGTTACGGCGTAGTTATCAGCGGTGCGGAACCTCATTTGACCTAATATAGTTACGTCGTAATCTTTAGAGAGAGTTACGCCGTAATCTTCTAATAAGTTGGTTTCTGAGTCACGCTTTAGTTACGGCGTAATGTGAGAGATGAGTTACGCCGTAATGTGAGAGATGAGTTACGCCGTAACTCCTTCAAAGTGAGCATACTATGATAAATCTTTAATAGTTCTCCAATTTCGCGTCTCTTTAGCTCCAATGCCCTTAATTTACCTGAAAGTGGAATTTAATGAAAAACAAGCGTAAATCCATATAAATGATATAAATTACAAGCATTATCGGGGGAAATTAACACTTAATATTCAGGATAATTTGATGTTATTAGTATCTCAAAGTATCCGGGTTGTTTGGATGCACGATTCTTCGAGATCCTTGTTCGAGCTTTTAACCATCAGAATGACAGAGACTTGAGTTGTCTAGTTATACCTGATGTAAGGAGTTGAGTTGTTGTGCTCACAGTGTATAGCTATCACTTTAAAGGAGTTACGTTGTAGTGCTCAAGTGTCACAAAATGTTGTGGATAATTCGAGAGAAGTTCATATACAGTTAAGGATGGTTGGATGTGTATATGATTCTACCTTTATTGAAATTTTCAGTATTGGTTCTTAGTCTGACAATAGTGCAAGTTTAAGTCACAAGTTCAGGTTATTTTACTTAAGTATCAAGTTCGTCATATTGGGTTTTCTCCATCAGTAGTCACTACAAAGAGCCGTTAGAATGATAATGGAGTCGGTAAAGAGTTAGCTGAGAGGAGTATAAAAGAGTAGATATGTTATCAGCAGTTGATTCTCACGGGATATTTTTATGCTTAACATAGATTTATGGTACATCACACTTGTTCGATTAATTGGACATACGGGTTACGCTGCCTTCGTTTCCATCGTAAACATAGTATGTATGCTTCCGATTCCGTGAAGACATCGTGGGGGAAGAGAGTGGATGTTCTTTGTACTTTTTTCAACTTCTTTGCGAAAACACTCTTTTTCAATGAGTATCTGCAATCAGGGGTAAGAAATGTGCACATCAGGGACGCACAACAGGTTCACGTGATCGAGCTTTAAATGTTATGACTGTCGGAGAGACGTCTGCATAGATTATTAATGGTTTAGTTTTGTGATTTTGTTTTTATCGTTTCAACTTTCCCGGGTTGTTTTGTGTCGTGTAGCCTACTTAAGTGAGAAAATCTTGCTGATTTCTTGCATGTTACCCCAAACGGAGTTTCCGCATAAATTATAATTGTGATTGAGTAACTAGTCGTATTTTATTGGTTTGATTCACGGTGTTATCTACAAATTCCGTTGCGTACTTAAAACTTCAAAAGTTAGAAGACATGTTAAATACATCACATTTTCGAATCTGCTGAAGACGGTTGTCAGTTTGGGGGGAAGCTGATTCAGAAACTTCACCAAAAAGAAGTGTATGGAGAAGCTGCTAAAGACATGCAGTATGAATTGGGGGAAGTTAATCCAATTCATACATATTACATCATTTGCCTATAAGTGAAGAAAAAGTTCTCAAACCGAGGTACAAGATGAAGACAAAAAGTGTCAACTGCAAACATCCTCAGCATTTGAAGAGCATATGAGGACCTTTCTTCGTATTTGTACTTGTATGAAATGTTGTAAGTAATACCATATGTTGCCACATTGGGGGAAGATTGTTAGGAATGCTCCTAACACGAAAATGTGACAACATTTCGGTATTACAATAGTTATATTGTAAGGCACAAACACATGGACTGAAACCGTCATTTATGTAAAGTCATGTGTTTGTTGCCCTATATAAGCCCTCCTAGACTTCACTAGGACGGTGATGCTAAGTGTTAAACCTTATCATTTTCATTATCATTAATAAACACATAGTTATTCCTTCTCTCTCTACTTTCTCTCTCTAACTATAGATTTCATTTACTATCATTATCCCCGACATCCCGAATCACAATATCAACTAAAATAAACGATCCAACAAAAACGTGTATAAAGACATGCATAAAAACATATATAAAAATGTGTGTAAAACCATATCTAATAAAACCGCGTAGAAAATAATTATTTTTAAGAAACCCAAAGTTTGAGTTAATTAGAAACGGTCGTTAGTATAAAGGACTAACGTTGTAAACAATCGTTGGCTAAACGGTCGTTAGGATGAAACTTGCAATTTGGGCCTAACCACAAGGACGATTTATATAATTAATTCTAACCAAAAACCTCGTCAAGTGTTAAGATAGGTGGGATTAGCAAGTTCGATACATTTGTTAGGAAAAAAACGATACACAACTAAGTAAAAGTGATAACTTCGATGACAAAAGTTCAACCATCCATCTATTTTAAATCTAAAGGTCTAGATTAATCCTCATTTTAATATAATTAATTATTGAAGGTCACTTTTGTAATATCACTCAAAACAATACACATCAGATACCACAACGGTATAACTTCATCATTTACTCATTTCATTTCATTTCAAGCAGCTACTTCCATCACTATAACTTCATCACCAGTTAAAACTAAACTCATCGCTGTATGACTCGAAAATTAAAACAATAACTAATCAGATCTATCTTAATTTCTCCATCGCTATAACTTCATCACGAGTCAGATATCCACTTTCAACACGACAGGAGGATGTCAACGCATCTCCATGTTTTTCAGTTAGGTTTAACATACCAAGGTATTTGCAATGGAAGAAGCTTCTCGGGTAGCGCATGGATAGACACATGCTTTGGATTAGGTTGGGTGATGACAATTGGTTTTTAATTTGACGGCGGTGGCGGTTTATGATGGTGGTGGTGGTGGTTGGGTGAAGGAAGGTTAAGATGGAAATGAAGAGTAACGTGATTGTGGCCATTGAGATGATGACTTTTTTGGGGGTAAAGATCTCGAGACAAAGATCTCAAGACTTTGGAATCAATCCCAAGACATGAAGTCAACCTAGCCGAAGACACAGCAGAATGTAATGGCAATAAAGATTGCACACAACCTGTTCGACCAAATGCCCTTCAATAAAGATAGCACACAACCTGTTCGACCAAATGCCCTTTAATAAAAAAAAAGTAAATGGTTGATGGCTTTTGTGGGTTTTTTATTACCTCGAGATTGGTTTTGATGGGAGATAATCTACTTGACAATGAAGAGTATCACAACCAACAATGTCAAGGAGTATTAATAGTAAAGTGGGAGAGTGTTAATAGGAAAATGTGTTTGCTATTTGAAAAAGAGTGTAGTTTATTTTTGTAAAGACTTTTAACTATTTTCAATGTGATCCACTAAAGAATCACATGTGATTTTACCTTAATTATTTGTGATTTTATCTGAAATTAATTTTCTAAAGTGAATCAAGAGTGTGAAGCATAAGGTGGTAGCAAATAGTACCAAGAGTAGGGTGTCGATGATATATTTTGGAGGATCACCATTGAGTTCATTTACTTCTGATGTAACTTGTTTTTGTTGATGTTTAAATTACTTTGATCAATGAATTTTTATTTGTCAATAAATCAAGTCATTATTGTCATGTGTTTCACTTTCATGTCTATGGATTTTCAAAATAAGTTTACTATTTGAAAAAGATTGTAGTTTATTTTTGTAAGACTTTAATTTTTTTCAATGTGCCCCATCAAAGAATCACATGTGATTTTACCTTAAATCACATGTGATTTACCACAAATCACATGTGATTTTACCTTAAATTATTTTTTGAAAGTGAATTACATGTAATTTACTCATTTTTAGATTAAAACTAAATCTCACGTAATTTACATTTTTTCATAACATAGAAAAAAATAAATAACAGAATCACACGTGATTTCAGAAATTTGTTTTATAAAATGAAGGAATAAGTTGATTTGAAATTAAAGATCACATGTGATTTATTACTCTAAAGATCGAATGTGACTTGTAAAATCACACGTAATGGGTTGCATACTTAGCACTAGGCATAGAACAAGGCATCACAGCTTTATCACAAACACATCAAACCATGATTATAAGTGGGCGTACACTTTGAGGTTTTTAGAGAGAGAAAGTTTAGAGGTTTGGGAACTTAGTGAGAGAAAGTAAAAGTATTATTATGAGCTCCAACCCTCTACCTTGGGAGGTAGAGGGTATTTATAGTATCATACATAAACGCCACCTACGGGCTGTGGATCAGGTATACAGTGGGTAAAGACCCGTCTGTCCTCCACGGTGTTACTAAACTAAATACTAACTAACATTAAATAACTACGACTACGAGCTTTCTAACGATTACATACACTTGAGGTGATCGACACTTTAATAACTGGATTTACCAAATCCTAACAATCTCCCCCTAAGGGAGGTCACCTCAAATTACATTGAATACAAACAGATATTAAATTAAGATTGTTCTTGGATTCTTGTTAAAGTTCTTAGCTCTGTAGCTTGTAGTCTTTGATTCTTCATGTTTTGCATGTTTGGTTAAACCGAGTGGAGGTCTTTAATTGATCCATGTGATAATGAGTTTTGAGCTAGCTTTGAGATCATCAGCTACCATAAATCTCTGACTCTTCCTTTGTAGTGTTGACATTATGTGATGTTGTGACTTGTGGACCGACATGCTCACATTCTGGATCATGATATCTTCTCATCAGAGTAGCGGAAGCTTTAGTTGATTCAAGATATTTGCAGCAGCGTAGCAGAAGCATGGAGTGAAAATATCAGAGTCGTTGATGCACTTATCATGATTTCTTTTAGAGATGAATGTGTTGTGTGAGCATGCGGCTATGGATTGACCTCTCCATTCTGATCAGCTGCAATCGTCGGGTGTACCTGCATACAACAGTTAGCAATAAAGCGCATGAAAGTGTCTTTGGTCACTTTCGGTGAATTGAGGTACACGGCCCACGGTTCCCCGTTGATCAGTATAAGTACTGCCTGTGATCAGGTATAATTCCAAAGAATCTCCTTGACAGGGTTTAGCAGCTGTTCTAGCTGTTCTCAAACCGGAATGTCTCAAAGAATACAACACGGAGTGAGTGAACCAGCGAATTTGAGATTCACTGATTGATGAACAGAGATTTGAAAAACAATCGTGTACTGCTCAATAAAATGTTTTTGCGATACAACGAAGGTTTTTAAGGAAAATCAATTATCAATCATAAACACCTTTTATTTTGAAATATTAATACACATTCGATGTGCTAGAGAAAAGAATTTTTCGCACAACGACCGATTTTTCAAAGGTATCCGTCAATCCATAACCTGAACCAGGATTGATTCATAATTTTGAATCGCCCCATTGTTTCTGTTCAGTTGTCACATGGTTGATCTATTTGATAGATCTCACATGCCACCTACCAAGAGCTTGTTTGATGTTGGCTCTAGAAGGTTTTCCATCATCATTGTGAATATGTTTGCATATCACTCAGATGTTCTGGCAATACCACAAGGATAATGCGTAGGACTCTTAAAATATAATCTCTCTTTCCACATTGTGTGAAATAGAGAGTCTTCATTGACAGTGTCCTAAAGAGATTTATTGATGATCTCATGGCTCTAGACTCAAAAGTGCACATTTGGTTCCTATGCCGGAGACTAGGGAGAGGGTCTCCTTCTTCAATATCAACAATCTCTAAGAGAAAGTCGATAGATAATGTTGGTTCCCCGTGAGAATGAAACAAGCCCTTTTAAGAGGAACTTGAGTAGCTTGGGAAGTTGTAGTGCAATGCGTCACTAGGTCCATGACGTCTTGTCTTCAATACCAGTGTTACCTTAGTAGACACCAGTAGCATATGTATTGAACCCGGTTTCCGCCCTAAGGTTGAATTAATGGAGGGCTATTTCTTTTCACCCTTTTCTCATTCAATTCTTTTTCATTCTTCAACCCCTTCAGTGCTTACCGAGACTTCATAACTAGAACCTTGTTGGGTTTATTCCAGTACTAGCTCAGCCTCAGTCCGCACTCTTCCCGTTTCTCACTTTTCTCCTTTTTCCATCATACCTAAGGACTTCTACACTATCTAGTGGATTGTCCCTGGGTAGATCCCTCCGGCTCTGGCGGGATCGTGGGAACGAATACCTAACCTAACCATCCTTATATCACCATACATAAAGTAAATTTGGTCAGTCTTTTTAGTATTGTTCATCTGCCATTAGAACCAATTGAAAACCATTTGAAAATCAATCCAGATACTTGTGATATATTATCAAAGCATTTTGTACCTGAATTGTTTTTGATATTTCAGAAAAAAAAGCTCCCCCTCAATATGTGCATAGAGATTCGAAAGTGTTTTGCACATATTAGGGAAAACCTGCACTTTGAAGCAAATCAATCACGTTTTAATCCTTTTTGGTTTGAAATAGATGCTCCCCCTAAACATGTGCATGGAAAATTTGAAATCGTTTGGCACATGTAGGGATGAGAGCTTGCTAATCACATATAAAACCATTTATCGAATTATCAGTTTAAATCTAATTTAAATCACAAATTCTCCCCCGATCACAATTTTCAAATCATTTGAGATTTGTGATCTCTGTAGATTTAAATTGATTTTGAAAGCTTTTGAGGAGAATTGTGACTTGCTTGTGAAAACATTTAACCGATAAGGATCAAATTTGAGACTTTAAACTCCAACGATTAAACATGATTGAATATCTTTTGAAAACATGACATAAGCCTTGGTCTGAACCAATTGTATGACAAATAACCTTTTGATTTAAATGAAATCATTCTCCCCCTCAATCAATGACATAAGTTGTTGATTGAGAGATAGAGATTTTGACAAATGTCAAGTCCAAATGATTTTCAAAAATTGAGTCCGAGTTATTTTTATTAGTTTTCATTAGATAACAAATATTTTTCAGAAGAATTTATAGAAGGAAAAATATTTGTGAAGGAAACATTTGTCTTTTTAGTGACAAACATTTATTTTTAGAATCAGAGCATGAGATTTGAAAAATAAGATAAAGCATGGCTCTGTTCTTTCTTTAAAAACGGGTTATAGACAGAAATGACTATAAGCCTTGGTCTTTCTTTCTCTCAATTTTTTTTTTAATATGTACATTCGAACTTCATCTAAACACCCGTGTCACTCTTTGAATGACAACACAAAGACCGTAGATGAAATCGAATGAAAGAAATGATGAGAAAAATATTTTTAGCTTTTTCAAAGATTTTCTGATTTTTGTGGAATTTTGAAATTTTATATTTTTCTATTTTCTTTTGAGGGTTTTATAATTTTGTATTTTGCTTTTTGAATAAATATATACAAGATATGGATGAGGAAAAAACCTTTTACTCCTCTTCTTCCTCTTGAAGACGTTTGAGTGTTTCCGGTTGTAGACTCTTTAGACCAAGTCGTGGAAGGATAAACTCAAAATGTTCTCTAGGAAGAGCTTTGGTGAAGATGTCTGCTAACTAGTATTCAGTCCTCACAAAATAAAGTTCCACCACACCGTTCTCCACTTGCTCCTTGATAAAATGATGTCGAATGTCGATATGCTTTGCTCTTGAATGTTGAACGTTGTTGCATGAGAGAGCAATAGCACTTTTGTTATCACAATACAGAGGGATTTTGTTGAATTCAAAGCCATAGTCAGATAATTGGGATCTCATCCATAGGATTTGAGCACAACAAGATGACATGGCTATGTATTCAGCCTCTGTAGAAGATATAGAAGTACTCATTTGTTTCTTTGAAGACCAGCTCACAAGCTTATCACCCAAAAACTGAGCACCTCCAAACATGCTACGACGTGTATCTTGACATCCTGCATGGTCAGCATCTGCATAGGCTGTTAGTGACATACCGGTGTCCTTCGGGTACCAAAGTCCCATGTTGATGGTTCCTTGGAGATACCGAAAGACCCGTTTAACCGCTTCAAGGTGCTTTTTGGTAGGCTTCGCCTGGTATCTAGCACACATGCATACAACGAACAAAATGTCTGGTCTACTGGCAGTAAGGTACATCAGGGACCCAATCATACTACGATATTTAGTCTGGTCTACCATGATCCCTGAGAGGTCCTCATCCAGTTTAGTACGCTCTATCATGGGAGTGTCAACAGGGTCACAAGAATCAAAACCAAATTTCTTTAAAATCTCATTAGCATATTTAGATTGATTGATAAAAATGCCTCCGAGACTTTGTGAAATTTGTAATCCCAAGAAAAATGACATTTGTCCCATCATTGACATTTGAAATTTGGAGCCCATCTCCTTAGAAAAACGGTCACATTCATTGGGGTCAGTCAAGGCAAAAATAATATCATCAACATAGATTTAAACGTGAATTAAATGTTTTTCTGACTTTCTGGTGAACAATGTCGGATCAACTGCTCTTTTGCTGAATCCAGTAGATAGAAGAAACTTTGATAGCGTATCATACCATACCCTTGGAGCTTGCTTCAAATCGTAAAGAGCCTTCTTCAAGCGATAGACATGAGTAGGATGCTCTGGATTCACAAAACCTTCAGGTTGGCTGACGAATACGACTTCTTTAAGATCTCCGTTGAGAAAAGCCGTCTTTACATCCATCTGATAGACTACCATATTCTTACTTGCAGCATTAGCTAGGAAGATTATGATTGCCTCGATATGTGCAACTGGAGCAAATGATTCTTCAAAGTCAATACCCTCCTCTTGACGATATACTTTTGCAACCAATCGAGCCTTGTTCTTTAATACATCACCATGCTCATCAAGTTTTACTTTGAAGATCCACTTTAGAGCAATGATCATAGCACAGTCAGGAGCAGGCACTAATTCCCATACATCTAGTCGATCAAACTCATGAATTTCTTCTTGCATGGCATTGAACCAGCTGTCTTCATTCATGGCAGTTTTAACGTCTTTTGGTTCGATCTTAGAGAGTACGGAGTTGAAGAAGCACCATAAGGCATCAATTGCAAGTTGTTTACGAGTGGATACTGGACGAGAGAGGTTTCCAATGATTTTGTCCAATGGATGATCATGTGTCCATTTTCTAAGGTGTTCGTGTGGTTGTTGTTGGGGAACTGAAGTAGCAGAGTCGTTTTCTCCTGATGAAGATGGTTCTAATGATGGTTCAGGAGCAAATATGTTCTCAAAGGGAGCATCTTCGGGAGTAGCAAAGGGATTATCTCCATCATAGGTACCAGAAACAATTCCATGATGTACACTCGATGATTGAGGATTTGATGATGAGACAGAGTGACCAGCAGCAGGCGCTTCTTGACTCAATGACATAGAAACTGAAGGGTTATCTACGTTGACAGGGATAGGAGCAGCCTCTGTTGATGGATTTGACAGATCATTAGCAATTGGCTCATATTGTTCATCAAACATTGGATCAAACAATTTCTTCAAATTATCTTCTAAAGGAGGTACATAAGGAGTTGCTGGTAAGAGATTTTGTACAAGAGAAGAACTAATGGGACTACTTGATGAAGGTTCTGATATGGGTCCAGAACTTGATTGTCCTGGAGCCATTTGCCCAGACAGCTCATCGAACGTGACGTGAATAGTTTCCATGATATCTCGAGTTCTTTTGTTGTAGATTCGGTAACCCTTCTTGTTTGATGCATAACCCACAAAAACTCCAATGTCCGCCTTGGCTCTTAATTTACCTAAATCTTGACCGTCATTTGTTGGATAGCACAAAGCACCAAATACACGAAGTTAGGAGAGATCAGGTTTTCGTTTATGAACAAGTTCGTATGGAGTTTTTGCATGAGAAGTGTGTATGAGGGAACGATTTTGGATGTAACAAGCAGTGGCAATGGCTTCAGCCCAAAGAAACATTGGAACCTTTGAATAAATTAGCATAGTTCTTGCAGCTTCAACAAGGGTCCGATTTCATCTTTCAACTACACCATTCTGTTGAGGCGTGCGTGGAACACTTCTTTGATGACTGATTCCAATGCTTTCATAGAATTGACATAGGTCTTTGTTAACAAACTCAGTGCCATTGTCTGTTCGAATAATTCTAACAGTCTTGTTAAGTCGAACCTGAAGCTGCTTGATAAGTTTGATGATGACATCTGGAGTTTCATCCTTTGTCCTCAAAAACTTTACCCAAGAAAATCGAGAGTAGTCATCAACAACGACTAAAATATATTTCTTCCCATTTATTGTTTGCACTCTCATTGGTCCGCACAAATCCATATGAAGGGTATGAAGAACTTCCATAACTGAGTTTGCAGGTTTGGGTTTGTGGGCATATTTCCTGCTTTTTCCCAATTGGCATGCTGAACAAAGATGATCTTTTTCATACTTTAATCTGGGTAAGCCTCTTACAAGGTCCTTTCTGGAAAGATCATTAATGGTGCCGAAGTTCAAGTGATTGAGACAACGATGCCACAACCATGACTTTGTTTTCGAAGACTTTGACAACAAGCAGATTGGAGAAGACTTCATCATGTCTTCGATAGAGATGGTGTATAGATTTGAACCCCGTGTTCCTCTTAAAATTTTCACACCATCAAGTTCTCTAACGAAACAAGTATGTTTTCTAAAAGCCACCTCTATATCGGAATCACAGAATTGACCAACAGAAAACAGGTTATGACCAAGACCTTCTACATAATATACCCTGGAGATTACACTATCACCAACAACATAGTCTCCATAACCCATAATTGCACCAAAATGGTCGTTCTCGAATCTAACAGTCCCAATGAATTTACTCACGAAGTTCATGAGCCGCGAGCGATCTCCAGTCATATGCTTAGAACAGCCTGAGTCCAGGTACCACAGAATGATTTGAACGATCTGCAGTTGAACACAGACAAGAATGGATAACTGGATAATTGGGAACCCCATGCAATAATGGGTTCCACTTGGTTAGACAAAGAGATTGGAACAACCACATCAGAAACAGAGTCAATAAAATCATTAGTGGTAGATGCAGGGCTAGTAGAAATAGTAGATCTATTCAAAGCATGTTCACTTCTTAAAAGTATAGTTATACCAGTGGGCATCCATTTCCTAATGGGCATTGACTTAGAAAATTTAGGGCACAACTCATTAAGATTAAATTTGCGGCCAGTAGGTATCCATTGATAACCTATATTACTAAATTTTCTTCCTGTGGGTTTCCAATGTTTTCTAACTTTCTTCCGCCTTTGCTTTCTAGCCTTCTTAGCTTGATTTTTGGCATTAACAATTTTAACTGGGCATTTAACAGCATTAATCAAATCATTCACACCACATACATGATTAGTAACAGAAACCAAGCAATCATCATTACATGTTTTGCCAAAAGTAGTAGAATTCGCATTAATTACATCATGCTTAGAGCTAACACTAGAATCAACATGGTTCGTTTTATTCAAATTTTTCCTAAGGTGATTTTCTACTCTCTTCTATTGAACATTCCTAGCTTGCAAGGTCCTATCATTCTTTGTGTTGCCTTAAGGCTTTGACATGCTCGCTTTGGTGTCACTTTTTACTCCTGTAGAGGGAATGGGAACATTAGTTGGTTTTTCTACTTTTTGCAATTCAGGTTTAGAAGTGCTGGGATCTGAGCTACTTGAAGGCACATTAAAGTTCACTTTCTTAATATTGGGCATCGGATGGGTTGCATACTTAGCACTAGGCATAGAACAAGGCATCACAGCTTTATCTTTCTCACATAAGGATTTAGGACATGTTGCTCTTAAACATTCTAACAGCTCCTGAGATCGTTTGGCCTGAATGCAAGCAAACCTAATTTCACTATCAAGTGGCTTATTTATGTAATCCTCTTCTACAATCTCACGGAGACATTCTAGACTATCCTTAAGGTGAAAGAAATAATTATGAAACACAAGTTCGTTATTTCTAAGATGAGGAGGAATGTATTTAACAGTCACAGTATATTTAGAGTCTGCAGATGACTTTGATACAACATTCTCATTAAAGACAAGTGGCATTTTCCCTTTTACCTGACTCCTTAGATTCTCAATTTCCTTTTGTAACGAAGTTATTTTTTCATTGTTCTTGTCACGAGTGACTTTCATTGAATCATATAACTCTTTAAAGTGTTGTTTAACTTTTTCATTTTCTTCTAGAAAACTCTCATTTTCCTTTTGTAAAACATTAACCAAGTTTTGAAGATGAAAAGTTTGAGAACACTGAGAATCTAAAGGAGGAGGCATTTAGGAGCCAGTCACATTGTTCTTTTCACCTTTTAATTGTGAAATTTGAGCTTTCAACTTTCTGATCGTGTTACAGTGAGCTTGAATCTGTTCGTCACGTTTGTTTATTTCAAAAACTGCATCAAACTCTGGAACATTTGAGGATGTATTGATGTTTGAGGTTTTGACATTTTCTTTGAGATGTTGATATTTTAGTTGCAAATCAAAATGTTCAACTTCTAGCTTAGAAAGATGTTTTACCAAATTATCGTGATCATCCTGGTCAATTTTCTCATTTAGTTTTGAGTTTTTGTTTTCAAGCTCAATGACACGATCATGGGAAACTTTCAAAGTAACAGATAATTCATGAAATTGAGAAGCAGTAATAGAATGCTTAGTAACATTATAAAACACATCTTGAGCCACACAACTCAATACTAAGTTCTCATTTAAGATATGCAGATTCTTCCTTTCAATTTCATTATATTTGAGTTCCCGTTCATAATCATTGACCTCAACTATCATTGCATCAAATTCCTTTTCCATTTCTTTAATATCTGAGTTAATTCCTTTTTGGAGACTCTCAAATTGACCTTTTAATTGTCTAAAGAAAGGTATGACCTCAGTTAAATAGCATTCTTTAGTTTGCTCAAAACCCCTTTACCCTTCAGTTATCCCTGTAGGTGTGATTCTCTTCTTACATGTCTTCTCAAAATCAACGAATAGTTGATAAACAACATACAGGCTGATTAAGGTCTTGCTATTAGTGGAAGTAGTTCTAGGAACTAAATGCATTGGTGTATTCGGAGGATACACAGTAGCTGCAGGCACTTTCCTAAGGGGAATGTTCGTTTCAACCAATACATTTGCTTTTTGCTTATCCATATCTTTCTTCCAAAAAATTTGTTCTGGGGTTAATTGAGTTTGAGGCTTAAACTTGTTCAGGGAAATCCAATTTTCTTTTGTGTAATCATGGGGTTTGACCGTTATGTTCTGCTTTTTACACACAGGATCTTCTAGCTTCTTATCCATTTTCTCCCTAGAGGCATCTTCTAATTGAATATCTTCCATAGTGCACTAGTGCAACTAGGTTTCTGTCTAGGTTTAAGAATCTCATTGCCATCATAGATTACTTTTTGAGCAGCTCTAGCTTTTTTACCAACCTCAGGATTTGGTTCATTAACAAGAGGAATGCTATGCTTATCGCTGAGAACTCTATGCTTAGTGATCATGTGAGCAGTCTGAATGGTATTCCCTTGTACGTACAACTTATTTTCAAGCTTGTTTTTCAATGTTTTTAGATTGGAAAAGTCATTCAAAAGTTTTGATTCCTTAGCATTAAATTCTTGTTTAAGCACTTTAACATTATCTTGGAGTTCTTGCTTTTGCTTAACAGTTTTAGAAAGCTTTTCATGTAAGGAGTTTAACTCTTGTTTTAACACTTCTTCTCTAAAATTACTTTTTCTAATAATTTTACGCATTTGGTCATCCATTTCCTGCTCACGGGTAGTTAACTCAAACTTAGCACGTTGTTCATAAATAGCAACTTGTTCTTTATAGGCATTCAGTTCAGAGATAACAGAATCATCAGGGGTACATGCAGTGTATTCATCAAAAACATAGTCATTATTGACTGCAGAAGATGCATCACTTGGTACAATTTCACTTTCACTTTGCATCACATATTGATCATACGGGACAATATTACTATTATCCACATTATCAATATATGATTCATAAGTTTCATGAGATTGTACTTCGTTATGAATCTTTTGCTCATCAACTTCATCGTATAGTTTTAATACCTCTGAAATGATTGAATCTTTGGATGGACCATCCTGTTGTGGTGATGAGACCTTTGGAGAGACCATTGGATAAATGCTAGCCATGAAGATTGTCTGGGCAGTAGGTTCATCATCGACATCAGAGTCAAATGCATCACAGTCAGCAACTTGAAAGGCATTTTGATGATTGTGACATATTTCCTGAATTGGCTGCTCATCCACATCTGCATCATAGGTCTTGGCATTTCTCTCAGCAAGAAACAATAACTCTTCTTCATCCAAAACAACTCCACTTGTACCAGCAGCATCTTGTCCCTGAAATATTCTGCATTTTGAGGGCGTTTTGGAGATGTGCAGTTCCTTGCAATGTGTCCATCACCACCACAGTTGTAGCACTTGATTGGCTTTGCTTGTCCTTGATTTGCATTCCTTCCACGATTCTGATTAGCCACATACCCTCCACCTACTCCAGTATTACCATAACCTGCCCCAATCATCCCTTGTTCATACCGTCTTCCTTGCACATTCTGCACCACCACCTTTCCATCTCTGACAGTAGCTTGATTGTGTGGATTGGATGTTGTTCTGAGGTTATTGTTGGTGTGTGGAGTGGAATTCAGATTTTGACTAACCATGAGAGATAGTTGATTGATGAAGTTTTCCATGAGTGTGTTTGAATCTGGAGGCTTATATGCTGGATCTGGAATGAGCTTGTAGTTACCATTACCCATTGGTATGACTTGAGAGGCTTTGGTGGTGATACCTACATTTGTGTAGAATGCTGTTGAGTCATTTGATGAGCTTGCCTCTCCCTGGTTAGATTTGAAATTTTCAAGAATCATTCGTTCAAACATAGCATGTCTCTCATTCTGAAGCAGGAACGCATACAATTGCTCATAGTTAGTGTTCCTCAAACCTTTAGTTAACTTGACTGAAGTGACAAATTTGTGCCATTCGGGATTCATGTTGTTCACAAACTTTGAATTTAGCTGAACATTTGGCATAGTCATTTTTGTGGAAAACTAGAAGGGGAGTTGAATAGTTTTACCAATTAAAACTTCCTTTTAAACTATTTAGATTGACTTATGTCAATCTATTTGGGTGTCTGTGTTGGATGTTTATAAACAAGCATATAAAGATATGTAATGAAAAGATAAGAGTAAGAAGCACAAAACCACAACGCGAGTATTTATAGTGGTTCGGCTACAAGGACACCTTCCTTGCCCTACTCCACTCCCCGAGTCACCTAATCGAGAGTTCGTAAACACTACACCAATCTCCTTAAGGCGGAGAAGCCTTCACAACGTCGCTTAACCTTTTTTCGGTACTAAGCTAAATACCGAGTTCCTTCACACCAAGGCGAACCACACCTAACACAACGTCGCCTACCCTTTATACGGTGCTCGGCTAACCACCGAGTTCTTTCATACCTTAGGATAACTAATCCTATCACAACGTCGCCTACCCTTTATTAGGTACTAGGCTAAGCACCTAGTTCCATTGCAATGGAGGAACTACTACCACACTACACCAACGACTAATCCCAAAGGAGATCTACTCCTTTACAACATCATCAAGGACATCAATATCCTTGGATCTAATGCTAGTCTATCTAGTACATCGAAACACACCATATCGAATGTACATCTAAGGCACCTTTCACTAATGCCTTTGACTAGATCTACAAGACACCTTTCACTAATGTCTTGTGTCTTCACTTCGAAGCACCTTTCACTAATGCTTCAAGTCTTGACTTCTAAGCACCTACCACAAGTGCTTATCCTATAGACGATAGATACCCTTCACTAATATCTTCGTCTTGACACTTGAGACATCTTTCACTAATGTCTTCAACACTACACTTCTTTGAAGAAAGAAAGAGATCATCAACAAGAGGACTTCAGTAGCCTTGATGATGAGGAAGCTTGGCAACTCATGGACTTGAGCTTGCTCGACTTCAAAGGTGGTGATCTTGCCTTTAAGAGGAACCTAAAAGATCACACAAAAACAAAACTACAAACATAGATCTCTTGGATCTAAGGTTAGTGAGATTTAACTCAGGGGAGAAAGTGTGTTAGAAAGGGGTTGAAAAGGGTTGAGAAATAATGAAGAAATGGCTCACTATTTATAGAGGAAAAATCCTACTGTTCCCCGGATCCCACGGATCCCTTCCACTTGGGATCCGGCTAGCACAAAGCCAGGGATCCGTGGAATGCTCCTCTTTGCCCATGGGTATTTTGGTTATGGGTCATGGGTCATGGGTTGAACCATGGATCTTTGGCTAGATACCATGTATCTTTAAGTGCAATGCACTTAGTTACTTGGGTATGGGTTGATCCATGGGTTATGGATATTATCCATGTATGATATAAGCATGATGTCATGCAATGGGTTATGGGTCAAGATCCATGAGTTATGGGCTTTGGGTTGTACCCAACTACATTCAATGTATTTGCCCAATGGGTTGTGATACTTAAGTTTCTACCCATTTATATTACCCAATATACTACATACTAGTTATGTGTATATTTTATCCAAATATGTAAACACTAGTTGTTGTACATATGTATTACTTAAATCATAAAATCATTTATACTTGTTTTAGTGTTTTATGTGAAAATGTGAATATGTTAGAAACTATTAGTTCAAACCATTTACGTATTTTATTTGTTTCGTTAATATGATTTTACGTTTGTTATCGACAAAACATTAGAAGATCGTAAAATATAAATAAACGTTTTTACGGCTTATTTGTATTAACTATCTCCCCCTTTTTGTTGATGACAAAACATAAAATTATTTTAAGGAAAAGCTAAAATTCGTAAAAGTTTGAATTTGTAGTTTTTACTTTCTTCTCCCCCTTTTTGTCGAAACAAAAAGTGTTTGAAAGAAAGCAACACATCGTTTTTAAGAAAAACATGTGAAAGAAATAAAAAAAATAAAAAAATAGAGAGCAAGTAACGGGAAAGGATCTCGTCGTTACTCCCCCTTGATGAGTCCATCCCTAAGTAAGGGCGTCAAGAAACTAATTCTAATCTAGTTCATTGGCAATTAACTTTTGCAAACGATTATGTCTATGTGACTGGTGTGCTCCCCCTAGATGATTGCAATTTTGCAACGGGAAGTCATGAAATATAAATATAAGATTGCAAGTAATTTGCAATGTATTGCTTTGACATAAAGCTCCCCCTAGCTTTAGGATGTCAAAGTCTTCATGTGTAAATTGAATAACTACAAAACAAAGATTAGAAAGCAAGTATAATTCACAATTTCCTGCAAATGTGGTCCAAGTTAGTAGGAAAAAAGTTTCCTGTCTCACGGATCCCACGGTTCCCTCCTAGTAGGGATCCGTCTAGGCAATTCTGAGGGATTCGTTTGGCTGATAAATAAAATCAGCAAAGGTGATAAAACAAGTAATGTTATCACATAAATGAGATATGAATACAAAGTAATCATATGCTCAACAAAATAACAAGTAGCATGTAATTCCATTTAATAAAACAAGAGTTATGATATACATGACTCTAAAAATAAGAAAATAGACAGTACATGACTAGGAATTTCTAGACCAACTAACGCTTGATACTAGGACACCACTAAAATTCTTCTAGCTCAAGTTTTGTTTAGGTTTGATCTCGTCGAAACGTTCGAGGAGATGATAGAACATGAAACATTGGTCTTCTCGTACTTCATGTATCAAACTTTCAACATGTTGACAATGATAGCAATCTTTGTCATGGCTAGGTAGTGGTGGTGGATGAAATGAAATGGCTTGATGCAAAGGATCAAGTGAAGCGGCTTGTGGAGCTTCAAACGATGAAGGGATTGGTGGAGGTGCATTTGAGAATGCCTCGACCAAGAATGATGGTGGTGGTAAAGAAGTGTCAACTTCCATATGGTCGGGTGGTTGACTTTGATGATTTCTCATAATCCAAATAGGATTATATGATGGAGACGGCGAAAAGGAAGCCGGAGCAAGTGTTGACTCAACACCTTGATTTTGAACCATTATTCCTCCTAATGAGGAGAATGTTGTCGGCGAAAGCGGATGAGACAGCCTAGGAGGCAAGTCCTCTAAATTGTAGAGGTGTGGTGATGATAGTGGTTAAGTAAATGAAATAGCTCTAGGAACCAATGGTGATGGTTTAGTGGAGATGATATTGTTTGGCCTAGGAGGTATGGTGGTGTTTGGCATAGGTAGTTTTGTGGGTACTATCCTTTTAGGAATTGGTTTGATTGGATGATGAAGGATTCTATCATTTGTTGGTTTGACGGGAGATGATTCGGTTGAGGAGATTTCGTGTATAACACGAGCCTTTTTCATGGGTGGTTCTTTGGTGGATAAGTTACTACTTGGGGTGTTCCTCATGATGAGATGATTTCAAGAGGTTGCAAGAGCTGAAAGTTAAGATGAGAGTGATGACTATGGAGGTCCTAACAAGGTGGTTTATAAACTAAGAGATTTGGCAAGTGCATTTAAGCTTTAAGCCACTAGGATTCATTGGAATGTGATGATTGACATGCACAAGAGTCAACTTCAGAGGTTGCACTGATCTAGGAACTCATTTAAGATGAGATGGAGTGTTTGAGTTAGGAAGATGAGTTGAAATGATGGTTTTAGCAAGATTTTACCTATACTGTCATCCGGATCCCACGGTTCCCTCCTCAGAGGGATCCGTCTAGGCTAATCCTAGGGATCCGGCTCTCAGCAGCTATAAAAGAGTGGAAATGATGTTTCTAAGATATAAGACCTATATCATCTTGAGTGTTTCAGTCTTCCTAAGTGTCTTAAATGAAGAGGTGCTTAGTTACTTGAAGGTGGTGAGTGTTGTAGCTAATGATTGTCTTTTATGGAAGGATTTGGAATTTTCATGGGTACCAATGAATGAGCAAGGATGACACTAAAGATGAGAGTGTCAATTGAAGCTAAATGATCCTAGAGATCAGGTTGTGACTTAGGATTGTGTTTTGGAAAATATCTTAAAGGTTTTGAGATGGAAAAAACTAGGATTTGATCAACTTTGATCAATTTTGTGGTGAGGATGATTTATGATCAATATTAGCCATAATCGAAGGATTTCTAAGACTAGATGTGAGGGATCAAGTAAAAAATGAAGTGTGAGTTTTGAGAGCGGAAGAGTAATGGATTAAAAACGAAACGGTAGATCTACAAGCTTTTTAGAGTGTGATCTAGGTGTGTGAGTAGGAAGGATCAACCTATCTTGATAAGGACTTAATTTTCCTTAAGACACTATGTTTGACTTAGTGTGAGGTGTTCTAAGGATATGTTTGAAATATAATGCTTGCAATTGCATTTTCTGTTTGCCGGATCCCACGGTTCCCCAAGGATAGGGATCCGTCTAGTACAACATTTGGGATCCGTCCATCTGCTAGGCAGAACCTTTACTAAAGGTATGCAATGATCTTGACAATGCATTATATTCCAAGATTAGTTAAAGGAGTTCTAAAACTAAGATATCAAATGTAAGATGTTTTATTTCATGAAAGAAATAGGATTACATTGATAAAGCACGAGTAGAGTAGAATTGATCCTATTTGACTACTACTAGGTTCCTTGAGTGTTTTCGCTAGGAGGATCATTATGTGATTGATGGGTGTTGGTGGAATCAAGAATGAAGAAAGTCTTCATGAAAGATATGTTTAGCGGTTCCATCATCTTGTTCACAAGTACGTACAACGGACTTTGAAATTGAGGATGGAAGTGCATAATATTATGATAGAGGCGTGTCAAGAACATTCCATAAGGGATGAGTTTATTCTTGGAGCCTTGAAGATTTGAAATTTGCCTTGCGAAGAAGTAGGCGAGATTGTATGGTTGTTGTGTTAGCAAACAGTACAACATGTGAGCACAACAAGCGGGAGGAATTTCTCGATTTCCCCTAAGACTCCAAACATTTTCAAGTAGGATGAGTGCAAAAGGCTTGTACTCTTCTCGGATGTCCCGTGTGAAGATAATGTTTGGATCGGAGTAATATGGTCGAGGTTTGCATATTATGCTATTTAAATCTTCCGGAGAGGGTATGTGTGAACAATATGGACTATTTTCTTCACGAAAGTTGAAGAGAGAATCAAGAGACCAATCTTCGGTGAAGGCACATTGTCCATGGTTTGGAATCCGGAGGATATGAGCAAAATGCCCAAGGGTTAGAGTGAACTTTTGGTTTTTGATATAAAACCAAAGAGATAGAGAGTGATCCTCGTTACGAACGAGTTCAACTTGACGGAAGAATTCCATTATGAACCTTGGACATATCTTCTCGTTGATTTCAAGAAGACATTCTAGTCCTATGGCTCGGAAGGAGGTATTGATACCTTCTTCAAATTGTAGAGAGGTGTCTAAAATACGTCCTTCATGGAAGTGACGGTTTTCGAGATTATTGAACCCACGGACATGATTGCCAGGTGTGTTGGGCTCAAGAGAGATGTTCGGAGTGTAGACGCTAGTGAGTGAAAAATCAAACTCATATTCATGCGTCATAATTAAACCTATAGAAATGATAAGTTAAAGAAAGAACATGTTTGTGATCAACCTATGATAATCTAATGTTTTTACTAGATATTAACAATGGTATTTAACACTTTAACTTACTCAATGTTTTGACTTTCTAGTGGATTTTTAGTCTTGCATGAAAACTGTTTTCCAGTAATACGGATCCCACGGTTCCTTTACAAAAGGGATCCGGCTAGTATATCTTCCGGGATCCGTGGATCTGTAGTAGCAGAAACAGATTTGATAAAAACAAAGGTTTTACAGTTTTTATACCACGAAATATGTTTTATCCTACATTTTCTTTTAGCATGCATACATGACTTCTAATGTATCACGAAAGAATATAAAACATATAAATCAAAAGAAGTGATAAACACATTATGATAATAATAACCTAGATAAACTAGATCATTAATAATATTGCATTTCAATACTAAGGATGATACAAAGGATTGGGTATATAACCCCAATATAGATTAACAACACAAAGTAAATGTCTCCGTATGTGAACTTCATCATAGGGAACACAAGTGCGATGAGTGTTAGAGCGATGAGCACGAGTGCGATGTAAACCATGTTGATGATGGATCTTCTTGGTTTTGATTGAGATGGAATGAGGAGGAAGATGAAGTTTTTGAATGAGAGGAAATTTTTGAAATTGGAAGATTTGAAAAAATGAGGGTTTGATGAGATGGTCGACGGTGGGAGTATTTATAGGGAAGGAGGAATTTTGAGATTTGTGTTTTGTTTTATTTAGAAGATATGATTTTTGGATTAAGTGAGATAAAACACAATTTTTATAAACCATGATTTCTAGACGGAGGAGTGACACATATGTGAGAAAAAACTTCCTAATGAAGCTACATGTAAAACATGTGTAAATACGAAATCTACTCAAATAAATGCGTAACACATAACACTTATTTATTAAACTAATATCATTTAGATATAAGTGGAAAGTCATACCTCGAATGCACTTAGGAATGTCTTTACAAATGACACAACAAATGTCACTTAGACGATTCCCGCTCCTTTGCGTTTAAGATACCTTCTTAAGGAAGGTATTCTTGTTACCAAGCGACTCCTAAAGCTTGGTGGGTATGAGCTTTGACTAATCAACATGACAAAGAAGATTAGTGTAATTAAATGAAAAAATAAATAAGAAAAATGTTGTTTATCAAATCAACATCCAAACATATAGTTTTAAAAGACATGGTGTTTGTTTTTATGAAAAAAAAAACCTTCTTTGTAGTTTTCAATTAACTATAGATCGTATCAAGTTTTTAAAGTACAATATACTTCAAGAAACTTGGTAACGAAGCTCTGATGCCAATTGTGGAAAACTAGAAGGGGGGTTGAATAGTTTTACCAATTAAAACTTCCTTTTAAACTATTTAGATTGACTTATGTCAATCTATTCGGGTGTGTGTTGGATGTTGATAAACAAGCATATAAAGATATGTAATGAAAAGATAAGAGTAAGAAGCACAAAACCACAACGCGAGTATTTATAGTGGTTCGGCTACAAGGACACCTTCCTTGCCCTACTCCACTCCCCGAGTCACCTACTCGAGAGTTCGTAAACACTACACCAATCTCCTTAAGGCGGAGAAGCCTTCACAACGTCGCTTAACCTTTTTCCGGTACTAAGCTAAATACCGAGTTCCTTCACACCAAGGCGAACCACACCTAACACAACGTCGCCTACCGTTTATACGGTGCTAGGCTAACCACCGAGTTCTTTCATACCTTAGGATAACTAATCCTATCACAACGTCGCCTACCCTTTATTAGGTACTAGGCTAAGCACCTAGTTCCATTGCAATGGAGGAACTACTACCACACTACACCAACGACTAATCCCAAAGGAGATCTACTCCTTTACAACATCATCAAGGACATCAATATCCTTGGATCTAATGCTAGTCTATCTAGTACATCGAAACACACCATATCGAATGTACATCTAAGGCACCTTTCACTAATGCCTTTGACTAGATCTACAAGACACCTTTCACTAATGTCTTGTGTCTTGACTTCGAAGCACCTTTCACTAATGCTTCAAGTCTTGACTTCTAAGCACCTACCACAAGTGCTTATCCTATAGACGATAGATACCCTTCACTAATATCTTCGTCTTGACACTTGAGACATCTTTCACTAATATCTTCAACACTACACTTCTTTGAAGAAAGAAAGAGATCATCAACAAGAGGACTTCAGTAGCCTTGATGATGAGGAAGCTTGGCAACTCATGGACTTGAGCTTGCTCGACTTCAAATGTGGTGATCTTGCCTTTAAGAGGAACCTAAAAGATCACACAAAAACAAAACTACAAACATAGATCTCTTGGATCTAAGGTTAGTGAGATTTAACTCAGGGGAGAAAGTGTGTTAGAAAGGGGTTGAAAAGGGTTGAGAAATAATGATGAAATGGCTCACTATTTATAGAGGAAAAATCCTACTGTTCCCCGGATCTCACGGATCCCTTCCACTTAGGATCCGGCTAGCACAAAGCCAGAGATCCGTGGAACGCTCCTCTTTGCCCATGGGTATTTTGGTTATGGGTCATGGGTCATGGGTTGAACTATGGATCTTTGGCTAGATACAATGTATCTTTAAGTGCAATGCACTTAGTCACTTGGGTATGGGTTGATCCATGGGTTATGGATATTATCCATGTATGATATAAGCATGATGTCATGCAATGGGTTATGGGTCAAGATCCATGGGTTATGGGCTTTGGGTTGTACCCAACTACATTCAATGTATTTGCCCAATGGGTTGTGATACTTAAGTTTCTACCCATTTATATTACCCAATATACTACATACTAGTTATGTGTATATTTTATCCAAATATGTAAACACTAGTTGTTGTACATATGTATTACTTAAATCATAAAATCACTTATACTTGTTTTAGTGTTTTATGTGAAAATGTGAATATGTTAGAAACTATTAGTTCAAACCATTTACGTATTTTATTTGTTTCGTTAATATGATTTTACGTTTGTTATCGACAAAACATTAGAAGATCGTAAAATATAAATAAACGTTTTTACGGCTTATTTGTATTAACAATTTTGATATTCCTCATGTCATTCACAAGCTTGTGGAACCTCACGTAATATTCAGTGACACTTTCCCCTGGAATCATCTTAAACTGCTCAAAGTCATCATACAATTGTGATTCTCTATCTTCTTTAGTTAATTCAGAACTAGAGAGAAGCATCTTGACATTGTCCCAAACTGCCTTGGCTTCAGTGTTGTGATTGATTAACTTGTAGATGTCTTTGGAAGACCCTGAAGTATAATGTTTGAAGCCCTGATATCAGCATCGTATCTCTTTTTCTCCTTATCACTGAGCTCATCATACGTCTTTGGTCTGTCCAAACCTAAGATCACTGTACCATCCGCAGCAGTTTCAAGTGTGTCTCTTGTAGTCTCAATCTGATAAGGTCCTTCATCAATTGATTTGAGAATGTTAACCCCATTTCCTTTACCCAAGCAATACAACCTGATTCGTTGAGCCCATGAGTCGTAATCGGTTCTGTCAAGCATAGGTGGACGAGTATCGGATCCAGCAGCTTGAACGTCTTCAGCAACGGAAGAGATGATAATGGGTACGTTGGTAGACATGATTACAGATTCTACGGGATTTTAAAACTCTTTAATTAAACCGGGAAATAGATTCTTTCACGGGATTTTACTAAATCAAGAGAAAACCGTAAAACGTAATACGAAGAAAACACTAATTTGCTCAGAGAGACAAATCGCTCAAAGTGACAAATCGCACAAAGTGACAAATCGCACAAAGTGACAAATCACACAAAGTGACAAATCGCTCAAAGTGACAAATCGCTTGATAAGACAAATCGCTTAACCAATCAACTCGCTTCAATAAGCAAGTTGCTTAACCCAACAAACCTCTTAAAATGACAAGTCGCTTAAAACGACAAATCGCATAAACAATACAAGTCGCTTAAACTTACAACTCGCTTAAATAAGCAAGTCGCTAGAAAATGACAAATCGCTCACCCGAACAAATCGCACAAGTACAGCCACTACCCGGACAAATCGCTTAAATAAGTGATTTGTATAAGACACAAATCGCTTCCAAACAAGGACAAATCGCTCGTTTGAATACTTTACCGAGACACAAACCGCTACCTTTAAACAAACCAAACCGCGTCTTTAAAATCCAAAAACAATCCAACCACAATGATTCAAGCCTTCCAAATCAAAACCTAAGCACTTATGATGATTCTAAACACAAAAGTACAATCAAAATCCAAACTTTAACACTAGAAATGGTCCAAATGATGCAAAAACCACTAAACTTTTTCAAACCCAAAAACCATATAAAACCACTAGAAATCCAAGAACATGTAAGAGAGATGATCAAACCATGGCTCTTGATACCATTTGTAACATATTGGATTTCACAAACACATCAAACCATGATTATAAGTGGGCGTACACTTTCAGGTTTTTAGAGAGAGAAAGTTTAGAGGTTTGGGAACTTAGTGAGAGAAAGTAAAAGTATTATTAGTATCATACATAAACGCCACCTACGGGCTGTGGATCAGGCATACAGTGGGTAAAGACTCGTCCGTCCTCCACGGTGTTACTAAACTAAATACTAACTAACATTAAATAACTACGACTACGAGCTTTCTAACGATTACATACACTTGAGGTGACCGACACTTTAATAACTGGATTTACCAAATCCTAACATAAAATCACACGTGATTTTTTTTTTTTTGTAAACTGTGTTTCTGACTCGGCTAAAATCACATGTGATTTTTTTTACGGATCACGTGTGATTTGTCTGGACGGAAATTTTGAATAAAAAATTCGTCGAAAGTATATAAAAGTGCATATCTATAGAAAGATGATTTTTTTCTCGTCGCAATGATGTATTTTTTGTTGTTTGAAGATTTACCGTTTGCAATATATGTTGTTTTTAAAAAAATGGTGGAAAGTGAGTTTTTATAGAATTACATTTCTACCATTTCTTTGTTAATTTTTGCTTTCATCTCATCCATTGGATGAAAAGAAGATAAATGCTTGAGATCTTATGATTTGTTCTTTAGATTAGATGTGTTTTCTATTGATCTCACCTCTAACTTCGATACATTTAGAAATCATTATCCTTAAAAAAAATAGACCTTGGGAGGTTAGTGTAATTTCGCCGTTCTTGAGACTGCCTCCGTAATCCGCCCTAACCTGAGGGACTAACAGTGTAATTTACCGATATTAAAATTAACGAAACTTAAAGGGCCATAACAAGTGACAACATCCAATTCCCCAAACGAACAGGAAACGGGGACGTAAAAAAACTCGTGGTGCATGAGGAGAGAGAAAAGAAGGAAAATTAAAGAGAGAACGTTACGAACGTAAAGTTCGAGCTGAAACAAAAAACACAACCACAAACGCAATATGTTGATTATAATCAAAATCTGGACAAGATCATTATGGGCTTGTTTCACAGAAAAGCCAATCGTAACTCATCTTCTTCTTCTTCCTCATCCGTTCCTCTTTTCGGCGTTCTCCTCGTCGTTCTTCTTCTCACTGCCATCTTTTTATTTGAGGTACATTCATGCAGTTCATTTTATCAAATGCTTTTTTTTTTCTTTCCATTGTGGCATTTCTTCGAACCGATTAATGGTTACGTGTTATTTGTTCATTTTCAGTAATTTCAAATGGGTTTTGTATATTTTATGTTTTATACAGTTTCACAATATAAAGCAACGTCTTTTTTGCACGAGTAAAATTTTGTTTTTGGTCCATTTTTCCGAAAAGAGACACTTTTTAGTTACTTTTCTACAAAATTACAAATGGTTATTAGAGGGTGTTTGAAATTGCTTTTTTTTTTTTTTTTTTTTTTCTCCTAACTAATTCTGCTTACCTTGGAATAATTTGCTCATTTAACGTTTATCTAATCTAATTCAGTATCTGAAAAGATAGGGAGAAGAGCGTTAGAAGATTGAGTTTTTAATGGTTTTACGTTAACATATACATAAAAAAATTTATTTTCTCCCAAAACTAGCAGATGAGTAGAAGCAAGTAGAGTTATCCAAGCACGCCAAACTGCTTATAAAAATAGAGAAAAATAAGCAATTCCAGAAACCCTTTTAGTACAACAACAACGTACCCAATCCCGCCGGAGCGAGGTATGGGGAGGTAGAATGTAGACAGATCCTACCCTGCCCAATAGGCCAATACCCTTTTAGTGATACTAAAGTCTTATAAAGTTTCACGTCATAAACCAATAATTTTGTATGGAAAACGATTTGTTGCAGCATTTCGTCAAACAGGAGACTAAGCAGACGAAAACCATTATATTGTATATTTTTTTACAAAATTTCATATGAATTTTGGATAACTTAATGTTTTATGAAGTTTCACATAATAAAGCAACGATTTTTTTATAAAGAACATTCATATATGTTTCTATGAAATTTCAAATGAGTTTTTGGGATATTCACATTTGAAATAAAGGTTTATCATTTAAACTTTTGTTAATTGTGTCATTTCGTCTAACAGGTGGACAACTTGGCAACACAGACGAAAACAATCATCGGTTACAACTTAAAACCAACACCTTGGCATGACTTTCCCGCCAAAACTTTCAACAATGAAACTAAGATCGCCCGCGCTTCAAAAATTATCCAATGCTCATATTTTTCATGTGGGACACGGTCCCAAACTGAGCAGATTCCATTCACTCGCAAATCCGAAAAATGTCCTAGTTACTTTAGATGGATACATCATGATCTCGAGCCATGGTATGACACCCGCATTTCATATGATCATTTGATGGAAGTCAAGAAGTTTGCTTCTTTTCGTGTTGTGATTATTGACGGGAAACTGTATGTGGAGTATTATTATGATTGTGTGCAGAGTAGAGCTATGTTTACAATATGGGGGTTATTGCAGCTACTTAAGAGGTACCCTGGTAGAATACCGGATGTTGATTTGATGTTTGATTGTATGGATAAACCTCTTATCGAAAGAAACCAGTCGACTACACCTGTGCCAATTTTTCGTTATTGCACCACGCCTAATCACTACGATATCCCTTTTCCGGATTGGTCGTATTGGGGTTGGTAAGAATCTTGAATCCTTTCATTTAGTACTGCCCGTTTTACTTTCATTTAGTACTGCCCGTTTTACTTTCATTTAGTGATTAAATCTTTGTGCTGATTTTCTTTTAATGACTACTTACAATTAACAAATTCTACCAGGTCAGAAGTTAACTTAGGACCATGGGAAGAAGAATTTAAAAGTATTAAAGATGGTTCACGAAAACAAAGATGGAGAAAAAAGTATCCGTATGCATATTGGAAAGGAAACCCAGACGTCGTTTCTCCTGTTAGAGAGGCATTGCTTCAGTGTAACAACACCGAGCAATGGGGAGCATTAATCATGCGTCAGGTACAGTTTTGCTAGAATTTAAGGGGATTTGATGATTTTCTATTGAAATTATGCTATATCTTCTCATTTGATATTGTGTTGCAGAATTGGACACAGGAAATAATGGATGGGTTTAAGCAGTCCAAATTATCAACCCAATGCAATTATCGGTAAGTTGGAATGATGTTGTGGTTATGTGTTTCTTCTAAGTTAGTTGGAACTATAAGTTATCCCATTGTTTAGAGGTCAATGGTAGCTTTTGGATAATCACTTCCATAGCAGCTGCAATAAAACTATTTGTCTAAGGGTGAGAGGTATATTCGGATCTATCTTTTATATATACCTAAACCGGGATACTACTAGTCTCATCCAAAAAAAAATCTCGCTTAATTTTTCTATTCGAATTTAGTTTCTTATAGAAAACTTATCACCTAAGATACATTTGACAAAAACTGCATCTTACTTGGGGAAAAATGACAAAAATAACCCTTTTCAGACACCAAATTCACCAAAGCACCATTTTTGAACCAAAAAGCAAAACTATTCATTTTTCCCACACATAATGAGTTGTGGTATATATAACGCGCGCAAGAAATTAATATCTTGCACTTAATGAGTCGTGCAATATTCTCGATATTTCATGGTATAATTTCTTTTCTTTTTCTCAAAACGAGCATCCAACTACCCCTTACGAGTATTTCATAAGAACGATGTTCTCTTTTTGAAAGTTTAGAACTAATTACTTCAAAAATAGAGTTTATAATCTGGTGGGATTACTTAACGCCTGATGTGGTTTATCCGTGTCTCATGTGTTTTGCAGGTATAAAATTTATGCCGAGGGATATGCTTGGTCTGTAAGCTTAAAATACATCTTGTCATGTGGCTGTGTTCCACTTATAATCAACCCAAAATATGACGATTTTTTTAGCCGGGGCCTCATTCCGAAGAAAACCTACTTACCCATCTCTCCCGAGAATATATGTCCATCCATTAAGACTGCAGTTGAGTGGGGAAATGCACATCCCAAAAAGGTCAAGTTTCACATTTTTAGCTCATATGCTTATGATTACTGGTGTTTCTCATGCAATTTAGAAATTAACCCATACACCTTTAATTGGGTCAATCTGGGTACGTTTGATCTTTAATGGGTCAAACGATAAAAGATTAGCTTATAAGAAACGAGTTAAACCTGTGAAAGGGATCAAAAGTCGGCCAAAATGTTGTTTTCATGCATTAATTCATTCAAATCAGTTTCCTTAGAACACTAGAGATTTGAAATTAAGTAAATTGCATAAATTGTCCCCGTAGTTCGATGAAAATAACACCGCAAACCACATGGACGATTTCTGATATTCAGTTAAATGTGCCAATTTTTGTAAATTTGTGTTAAAAATAAAAAGGTAGTAAAATTCTGGGAAAAAGAGTGGTCTGGGTCAACCATAAAATTACCCACGGCGACCTGTAACCCAACCCGCTTGAGCTACGAATTTTGCCACCTCTTGTTTCTGTTTCCATATCAGTTGGGTCATTTTTGTTTTTTATTGTTTGGGCTAACAGGCGGAGGCAATAGGGAAGTCTGTACAGGATTTTATGGAGAGTCTGAACATGGATAGGATATATGATTACATGTATCATCTTATAGTTGAGTATGCAAAACTGCTGGATTTTGAACCAGTTCGCCCCGTTTCTGCATTAGAAGAGTGTGTGGACTCCCTAAATTGTTTTGCAGATCAAAACCAAACACAATTCCTAGCAAGATCCGCAGCTTTGCCTTCGGAATCCCCTCCTTGCAGACTCCCTCGTGAGGCGAACCGACAGATTGACAGATTGATAGAAGAGAAAAAGAAAATTATAGATTCCACCCAACTTTTAATGTAATCAATATCTTTGTAGAGTATATTGTGATTGAGGCTATATACTTTTGGTATCATACGAATAGCGGATTTTTAGTGTTTTCTGTGTTAAAAATATAAAGGTAGTAAAATTCTGGGAAAAAGAGTGGTCTGGGTCAACCATAAAATTACCCACGGCGACCTGTAACCCAACCCGCTTGAGCTACGAATTTTGCCACCTCTTGTTTCTGTTTCCATATCAGTTGGGTCATTTTTGTTTTTTATTGTTTGGGCTAACAGGCGGAGGCAATAGGGAAGTCTGTACAGGATTTTATGGAGAGTCTGAACATGGATAGGATATATGATTACATGTATCATCTTATAGTTGAGTATGCAAAACTGCTGGATTTTGAACCAGTTCGCCCCGTTTCTGCATTAGAAGAGTGTGTGGACTCCCTAAATTGTTTTGCAGATCAAAACCAAACACAATTCCTAGCAAGATCCGCAGCTTTGCCTTGGGAATCCCCTCCTTGCAGACTCCCTCGTGAGGCGAACCGACAGATTGACAGATTGATAGAAGAGAAAAAGAAAATTATAGATTCCACCCAACTTTTAATGTAATCAATATCTTTGTAGAGTATATTGTGATTGAGGCTATATACTTTTGGTATCATACGAATTGCAATTTTTAAGAGTCAAATTCAGATAATCACTTATTCAAAGTTTAAAGATACATAATAACGTTATCCTTTATATATATATATATTTTTTTTTTCTTCAATCCTTAAAAAAAACTTAAAAATGAGTAATGTTAATCTCAAAACACCCTTTAAAACTTTAATTTCAATCTTTTGTTTACTTCCTCACATTATGCACTAGGCGAGTAATGTGGTTAAGTGTTTCGTGTAACGCTTATACATAGCAGAATCCGCGCGTTACAGCAGCTGGTACCCTGTAATTAAAATTATCAACAAGTCATAATTTTCGAGCATAAGTTTTTCTTAACAATAATTTTATGAGAACTTTAACTATACTATCTATACAATAATTTTATGATTAGTAGCTTGATTAAATTGTACAATGTGGTAAAATTATTGTATATTTTAGTAAGATAGTGATTTAAATAGTATATTAATGTATTTGTACTTTAAATAGTTGTAAATAGTGCATTTTTTACTAGTAATGCTTAAATGTATAGATAAACTTGTATTGATTTAATAACAAAAGTAATACAATTCTTTCCATTATAAACAAGTGTTGAATTATAATTTTTCAAGTATTTCATTATAAGCAGATCTCAAATGCTTTATAAAGTAGTATAGATAAAACGTAAAATAATCAAAATGTAATTAAAAAATGTTGTAACATGCGATGATTGAATCTAAAGAAGAATTCTTAAAATGTATCAAAAAACATATAAAAACCTTGGTAAAACTAAAAAGAAACATTACATCAGTTATGTAATAACTAACAATGTATGTTATTCGTCACGTAAAAATGCACGTTACTCGTCACCTAAAACTTCTTTGTACATGACATTTGAGGTGTAAACTTCTTCTTGACCGAACTTTTGGACATGCTTCACTAATACCTTTGTTGTTCTACGTGATATCCCTCTAGACAACGGAATATAAAGCTGGTCATACGAGAAAATAGAGTCCGGCAAATAGAACACCCACATTTGGAATTGGCTAGCCCTGAGCTTTATTGATAGTCATCACAAAGCTAAGGCACAGGAAACTGTTTTCTCGAGTTTGAAAGGGAACATGTCTTCTTCAGATAGAGCAAGATGAATTCTCGACAGGAGCACTTTAATTCTAGCATTCTGACCGACATCGATCTCAGCATTGATGACATTAGGATCAAAACATTTACATATGAACCTCGTGCCATTACATAATCCATTTTCAGAATCGAGGAGATTCCTTAAAAAAATAATCGGGCATCTAATTTTCAAACGAGCACAGTATCTAATAAGTAAAAAAAACACAATTTTGTAGGCATCTAATAAGTAAACAATATAATAAATAAACTTTTGTCAACAACAAATGAGTTAAGAAAAACAAATGAGTTAAGAATATGTGACAAATGAGTTGAGAATACCCCGTATGATTCAAATTCCCTGTTGGGATTTTAGAACCAGTTAAACATTAACCTCTACGAATACGCAGCGGATATTGGATCTAGTTATCGCAATTATATTAAGCACGTAATTAATAAACAAATAATTAATACAATAATTAATTAATTAAAAGGGATTTAAAAAACCTAACCTTGCTTGGCAATTGATCTTTAGTAACGAAACCCTAGTATCAAAATTAGATACCTCGAAGAGTATCACACACAAACCCGATTAACGTATACGTTCACTTAAAACGCTAGTCGAGAACGTAAACAATAAAACAAACAACCCTTTGTTACTTGAATAAGACCCCACGATCAGAAAACTTCCAAGGAACCCAAGTAGCTTCTGTCCGAGATCTTCAATAAGCTGATAAAATAGCTTGTACGTATTACCCGATATCGGACACACCTTGTTCGATATATCTTGCTTTCTGTCCGAGATAATAACCCACGAGCAGGAGCAGTTTACTTCCTTGTTGCTGTTGTTTTGTGTCGACTAGGAAACAAGAAAACAATAGCTAACCAATTTATCTAAACACTTGTCTTGAATACAAGTTTAGATTTTAACCAAACCACAAATCTCTTAATCATTTTCTTGAGGTAAACGATCAAGAGCAAGAAGCTGGAATATTATGGATCGGTTTAGGGTTTAGAGAAGTGTTGTTATGCGTGACAATGCAAGAGATAGGGGTGTGTTTATATTGGGTACATGTCGAACCAAACTAGGATACCTAGCTTGGTCGACAAGTTACACAAAAACCCATCCCCTTATTTACCCGATCGGTGTGGACCAATCAAGGCCCAAGGCTCCACCTAAACGACCCAAACATGAACCATTAAAAGCCCACGAGTCAAATTAGTGATCGGGTCAATATCATGCATAATGGGTAAATATTAATTCAAGTATAGTTTACGTTCAACACGTATACTCGTGTTTATCGCGTGTGCCCCCATTGGCTCATACACTAATAGTCGTTTTGTCGTGTTTGAAAATTCCCACAAACCAACAGCTCCCAGTTGGGAGTTGGTGTGTCGAATGGCACACAAAACTAACGACGGAAAAGCCTAGCAAACGCTCTCACTCGCTTTTTAACTAAAAGTGTCTGAGAGAATAGTTTCGTAAAAGTTTCTCAGTAGCACCACCGAGAAAGGTTCATTCCGAGCCACAAGAACAATCTCTCTTTTTTTATCTGAATCAATTTGAAAACCTGAGATTTCAAAGTCGATAATGTTAGAAGGTCGATGGTCATTCAATGTCTTGCTGTAATCATCCTTTGTTATAGATACCATTAAACCATGGATTATGGATCTCAAATCATTCCATATAGTTTAACCATTTAGAATCTCGTTATAGATTTTAATTCAGATATACCAAATGTAATCAAGAATCATCTTGCATTACCCTTTGGGTCTTGCCAGACAGTTATCTGATTAAATCTGGAGAGGCGCCATGGTATCTTTCTGCACATATCAAGTGGAGTAACAAATCCTTTATTGACTACAAGTGTTGTGGATGCTGCTTCACATCACTCCGAAATATAGCTTTTATAACTACCTTGTTCAGATAGCGTTTTGCGTATACTTACAAAAAATGATATCTACACATAATAGAACTTACTTGCATCTCAATTCTAAGGACAAAGATAACAAACCATTTTCAATATTTTACTTATGACAAGGATCTAAAAGTAAATGTTTGAAAGTTGGGGAATCCAATATGCATCTCTAGTGAATACATATGAGTTTGGCAGGAAACAAACTGAATTCTCGTTAGAATTATAACCAACACTCACATTTGCCTTATCATAACAATATTCCCATATTGTTAACCGACAATGGACATATTTAGAATGATAAATCATTTCATGGATTAAACATGCAAATATGGAATAACATATTATATGAATATAATAACAAATACCTCGTATCTTTATTAATCAGAAAATAATAACTGTCTTACAACTCCAAATTATCCAAATACTAATTAACACACAGTTTACATGAGACTACTAGCAGGTACCAAACCTATATCTCTAGTCAATTTAGAATGCTTAGGGAAATCCAAAGCTTTCATCAATGGATCAGCTAGATTGTCATCTGTGTGAACCTTTAATATCTTCACATCGCCCATTTCAATGGTCTCTCGAAGATAATGAACTTTAGCATGATAATGAACTTTAGCATGATAATGTACTTTAGCATGATAATGTCTAGCACCTTTAGTGATTCCGCTTCATTAGCTATAGTAATGGCTCCAGTATTATCACAATACGTATTTATGGGTTCTTCAATTGTGGGAACAATGTTCAACCCAGAAATGAATTTACAAATCCATACAGCCTCTTTTGATGCATCACAAGCAGCAATATACTCAGCTTCAATAGATGAAGTAGCAAAAATACTTTGCTTAGTGCTTTTCCAATCAACAGCACCTCCATTTAGAACAAATACATATCCAGTCTGAGATTTTAAGTCGTCAGCATCTATCAGATATCCAACATCAGTGTAGCAAGAAACCCTGAGCTCTTGTTCATCTTTCCCTCTATAAATCAGAAACATATCCTTAGTATTGCGTAAATACTTAAGAATATTTTTCACAGCAGTCCAGTGAAGTTCACCAGGATTCTGTTGAAATCGGCTTGTCACATTCTGTGCGAACGCAACATCAGGACAAGTACATCTCACAGCATACATAATAGAACCTATAGCCGAAGCATAAGGAATTCTTTGCATGCGCTCTTTCTGAGCAGGTGTTTCAGCACCTTGTGACTTACTCAATTTAGGCTTTTCTTGCATTGGGATTGTGCCACGTTTGGAGTTCTCCATACAAAATATTTTCAAGATTTTCTAAATGTAAGCACTTTGACTCAAACTAATTAATTTTCTAGATCTGTCTCGATAGATCTTGATTCCAAGAATATATGCAGCTTCTCCTAAATCTTTCATGGCGAAACATCTTCCAAGATAGGATTTTACATCTTGTAACAATTGAATATTGTTTCCCATAATCAATATGTCATCAACATATAGAATTATGAAAGTGACATAACTCCCACTAGCTTTCTGATATACACATGGCTCTTCTTGATTTTGAGAAAATCCAAATTTCTTTATCTCATCATCAAAACATTTATTCCATTACCTCGATTCTTGCTTAAGTCCATAAATGGAACGCTTGAGCTTGCATACATGGTTAGGATATTTTGGATCAACAAAGGTTGCTCCATATAGACCTCTTTGTAAAGATGTCCATTGAGGAAGGCGGTTTTAACGTCCATTTGCCATATCTCAAAGTCATAGTATGCAACTATTGCTATAAGAATCCTTATAGCTCTAATTACTGCTATAGGAGAAAAGGTTTCTTCATAATCAATCCCGTAGGTTTGAGTGAAGCCCTTTGCTACGAGACGAGCTTTAAAGGTGTATACCTTACCATCCATGTCAGTCTTCTTTTTGAAGAGCCACTTGCTGCCAACTGTCTTGCAGTTAGGAGGAAGCTCAACTAAGACCCAGACATCATTGTCTTTCATGGATTGCATTTCCACATTCATTACATCAAGCCATTTCTTGGATTCAGGATCCAGCAATGCAGCTTTATAGTTATTGGGTTCACCAAGTTCCCTAACTCATGTTCCTCAGCGATAATATATAAACACATACGGTCAGGAGCACGGCATGTCCTATTGGACTTTCGAATGGAAACAGTATCACTTTGAGGTTCTTCAATTTCTTGATCATCCTCATCGTGATGAATGCTAGTGTCTAAAGAAGGATTTGTATCTTCTTCTTGAAGTAATTCAAGATCATCTAAACTCCCACTTGCTTTAAGATCCATAAGATTACTCTCAAAGAACTCAGCATTTCGAGCAACAAAAACTTTGTTCTCAGATGGAAGATAGAAAGAATATCCCATAGTTTCCTTAGGGTATCCTATGAAGATACACTTAACAGCTCTAGGTTCAAGTTTGTCAGGTTTGGTAAGTGTATCACGCTTAGCAAGTGCCTCACAACCCCAGACTTTTAAGTAAGACAACTTACGGGCTTGCCCATGCCATACTTCGTATGGTGTCTTTTCAACCTTCTTAGTTGGAACCATATTGAGAATGCGTGCAGCAGACTCAAGGGCATAATCCCAAAAGGACTTTGGAAGAGTAGTTTGTTTCATCATAGAACGCACCATGTCAAGCAGGGTTCGATTTCTCCTCTCAGATACACCATTGTGTTGTGGAGTATAAAGAGGAGTTCGATGGGCAATAATCCCATGCTCCTTCAGATGATCCAAAAACTCTTGACTCATATATTCACCTCCACGATCATAACGTAGTGATTTTATGGTCTTCCCGAGTTGATTTTCTACTTCCTTTTGAAACACTTTGAATGTTTCAAACACTTCATGTTTATGTTTCAGCAAGTAAACATAACCATACCGACTATAGTCGTCAGTGAAAGTCATGAAGTAATTTGCTCCTTGTCTAGATGTGATTCTAAATGGGCCACATACATCTGAGTGTATAAGTCCAAGTAGATCTTTAGCCCTTTCCACTTGATGTGAATAAGGTTTTCTAGCCATCTTACCAGACATACAAGCAACACACTTTTCAAGAGACTTAATGTCAGATGAGTTGAGAAGTCCATCGTTTTGCAACTTCTCCATGCGTTTCTTGCTAATGTGTCCAAGACGACCATGCCACAAGAGAGCAGAGTCCAAGTTTGACTTGGCTCTTTTATTGCTTACAGTAAACATAGAACTTTCATTTGTATTCTAACAAGACATTTCAATTTCATAAATACCATTACGAGGAATAGCAGTAAAATAAACAACGTTATTCTTAGTAACTGAAATATAATTATTCGATTCAAAATGATTAATAAAACCATCATCATTCAAACGAGAAACTGAAATAATCCCCCTAGTGTAACATATTGGATTTCACAAACACATCATATCACAATCAAAAGAGGCGTACAAGATGAGGTTTTAGAGAGAGAAAGAGTTAGAGGTTTGTGAACTTAGTGAGAGAAAATGAAAGTATTATTATGAGCTCCAACTCTCTACCTTGGGAGGTAGAGAGTATTTATAGTCTTACACAAACCGCCACCTATGGGCTGTGGATCAGGCATACAGTGGGTAAAGACCCGTCCGTCCTCCATGGTGTTACTTAACTAAATACTACTTAACTTATACTAATCTACGACTACGAGCTTTCTAACGATTACATATACTTGAGGTGACCGACTCTTTAATAACTGGATTTACTAAATCCTAACAATCTCCCCCTAAGGGAGGTCACCTCAAAATTACATTGAATACAAACAGATATTACAATAAGATTGTTCTTGGATTCTTGTTAATGTTCTTTGCTCTGAAGCTCGTAGTCATTGATTCTTCATTTTTGCATGTTTGGTTAATCCAAGTGGAGGTCTTAAACTGATCCACGTGATGATGAGTTTTGAGCCAGCATTGAGATCATCAGCTAACATAAATATCTGACTCTTCCATTGTGGTGTTGGTATTATGTGATGTTGTGACATTTGGACCGATGACATGCTCACATTCTGGATCATGATTTCTTCTTATCAGAGTAGCGGAAGCTTTAGTTGATTCATGATATTTGCAGCAGCGTAGCAGAAGCATAGAGTAAAAATATCAGAGTCGTTGATGCACTTCATCATGATTTCTTTAGAAATGAATGTGGTGAGTGAGCATGCGGCTTTGGATTGACCGCTTCATTCTGATCAGTTGCAAACGTCGGGCGTACCTGCATACAACAGTTAGCAATAAAGTGCACGAAAGTGTCTTTGATCACTTTCATTGAATTGAGGTACACGGCCCACGGTTCCCCGTTGATCAGTACAAGTACTGCCTGTGATCAGGTATAATTCCGAAGAATTTCCTTGACAGGGTTTCGCAGCTGGTCTAGCTTCAAAGAAGACAACACAGAGTGAGTGAACCAGCGAATTGAGATTCACTGATTGATGAAAAGAGATTTGAAAAACAATCGTGTACCGCTCAATAGAAATTGTTTTTGCAATACAACGAAGGTTTTAAAGAAAATCAATTATCAATCATAAACACCTTTTATTTTGAAATATTAGTACACAGTCGATGTGCTAAGGAAAAGGGTTTTTAAGCGCAACGACAAGTTTTTCAAAGGTATCCGTCAATCCATAACCTGAACCAGGATTGATTCAAAAGATTGAATTGCCCCATTGTTTCTGTTCAGTTGTCACATGGTTGATCTATTGGATAGATCTCACATGCCACCCACCAGGAGCTTGTTTGATGTTGGCTCCAGAAGGCTTTCCATCTTCATTGTGAATATGTTTGCATATCACTCTGATGTTCTGGCAATACCACAAGGATAATGCATAGGACTCATAAGATATAATCTCTCTTTCCACATTGTGTGAAACAGAGAGTCTTCATTGACAGTGTCCTAATGAGATTTATTTGATGATCTCGTGGCTCTAGACTCAATTGTGCACATTTGGTTTCCTATGCCGGAGACTAGGGAGAGGGTCTCCTTCTTCAATATCAACAAACTCTAAGAGAAAGTCGATAGATAGTGTCGGTTCCCCGTGAGAATGAAACAAGCCATTTTAAGAGGAACTTGAGTGGTTTGGGAAGTTGTAGTGCAGTGCGTCACTGGGTCCATGACGTCTTGTCTTCAATACCGATGTTACCTTAGTAAACACCAGTAGCATATGTATTGAACCCGGTTACTGCCCTAAGGTTGAATTATTGGAAGGCTATTTCTTTTCACCCCTTTTCACATTCAATTCTTTTTCATTCTTCAACCTCTTCAGTGCTTACCGAGATTTCATAACTAGAACCTTGTTGGGTTTATTCCAGTTCTAGCTCTATCTCAGTCCGCACTCTTCCCATATCTCACTTTTCTCATTTTTTTTTCATCATACCTAAGGACTCTACACTATCTAGTGGATTGTCCCTGGGTAGATCCCTCCGGTTCTGGCGGATCGTGGGAACGAATGCCTAACCTAACCATCCTTACATCACCATACATAAAGTAAATTTGGTCGGTCTATTTGGTATTGTTCATCTGCCGTTGGAACCAATTGAAAACCATTTGAAAATCAATCCAGATACTTGTGATATATTATCAAATCATTTTGTACCTGAATTGTTTTTGATATTTTTAGAAAAAGAGCTCCCCCTCAACATGTGCATCATGTATTTATAAATCGTTTTAGCACATGGAGGCAAGAGGAAGAATTAACTTCTTTGATTACCATTTTCTAAAAGATATCAACATCACTTCCCTGATCAAATCAAGTATATAAAGCATATTGAGGAAGGATGAGGTTTTCATAAGTTTGCTCCCCCTTAATATGTGCCTCGAGGTTTCAAAAGAGTTTTGCACATATTAGAAGGAACCTGCACTTAGAGACAAATCAATCATGTTTCAATTCTTTGTGGTTTTTAAAAGGATGCTCCCCCTCAACATGTGCACAGAAAATTTGAAATCATTTGGAACATGTGGGGAGGAAAGCTTGCTAAATACTTATGAATCCATTTATCAAATTATCAGTTTAAATCCAATTTAAATCACAAATTCTCCCCCGATCACAATTTTCAAATCATTTGAGATTTGTGATCTCTGTAGATTTAAATTGATTTTGAAAGCTTTTGAGGAGAATTGTCACTTGATTATGAAAACATTTTAACTGATAAGGATCGGATTTTGAGACTTTACACTCCATTGATTAAACATGCATGATTATCTTTTGAAAACAATTGTATGACAAATAACCTTTCGATTTAATTGAAATCATTCTCCGCTTCAATCAATGACATAAGTTGTTGATTGAGAGATAGATATTTATGACATACGTTAAGACCAGATGATTTTCAAAAATAGAGTCCGAGTTATTATTTCAAAGCAATTAGTTTTCATTGGATAGTAAGTAATTGTTTATAGAATCAGAGCATGAGATTTGAAAAACAAGATAAAGCATGGCTCTGTTCTTTCTTAGAAAAATGGGTTACTGCCTGAAATGACAATAAACCATGTATTTCACTTTGTCCCAAAAATAATTTTTGATTTTTTGATTTTTTGATTTTTTGATTTTTTTTTTTATCATTCGAACAACATCTAAAATCCCGTGTCATTCTTTGAATGACAGCACAAAGACCGTAGATATTATCGAATTGAGACAAATCATGACAAAAGGACAATATTTTTTGAAAATTTTCAAGATTTTCAAATTTTTATGGATTTTTGAAAGTTTTATATTTTTCTATTTGCTTTTTGAATAAATATTTACAAGAGATGGATGAAGAAAGACCTTTACTCCTCGTCTTCCTCTTGAAGACGTTTGAGTGTTTCCGGTTGTAGACTCTTTAGACAAAGTCGTGGGAGGATAAACTCAAAATGTTCCCTAGGAAGAGCTTTGGTGAAGATGTCTGCTAACTGGTATTCAGACCTCACAAAATAGAGTTCCACCACACCGTTTTCTACTTACTCCCTGATGAAATGATATCGAATGTCGATGTGCTTTGCTCTTGAGTGCTGTACGTTGTTGCATGAGAGAGCAATAGCACTTTTATTATCACAGTATAGAGGAATTTTGTTGAATTCAAAGCCATAGTCAGATAATTGGGATCTCATCCATAGGATTTGAGCACAACAAGATGACATGGCTATGTATTCAGCCTCTGTAGAGGAAATAGAAGTACTCATTTTTTTTTTGAAGACCAGCTCACAAGCTTATCACCCAAAAACTGAGCACCTCCAGACGTACTTCGACGTGTATCTTGACATCCTGCATGATCAGCATCTGCATAGGCTGTTAGTGACATACTGGTGTCCTTCGGGTACCAAATTACCATATTGATGGTTCCTTGGAGATACCGAAAGACCCGTTTAACCGCTTCAAGGTGCTTTTTGGTAGGCTTAGCCTGATATCTAGCACACATGCAAACAGCGAACAGAATGTATGGTCTACTGGCTGTGAGGTACATCAGGGATCCAATCATACTACGATATTTCGTTTGGTCTACCATGATCCATGAGTGGTCCTCATCTAGTTTAGTACGCTCTATCATGGGAGTGTCAACAAGGTCACAAGAATCAAATCCCATCATTGACATTTGAAATTTGGAACCCATTTCACTTGAAAAACGGTCACATTCATTGGGGTCAGTCGAGGCAAAAATGATATCATCAACATATATTTGAACGCGAATTAAATGTTTGCCTGACTTTCTGGTGAACAATGTCGGATCAACTGCTCCTTTGCTGAATCCAGTAGATAGAAGAAACTTTGATAGCGTATCATACCATGCCCTTGGAGCTTGCTTCAAACCGTAAAGAGCCTTCTTCAAATGATAGACGTGAGAAGGATGCTCTAGATTCACAAAGCCTTCAGGCAGGCTGACGTATACGAATTCTTTAAGATCTCCGTTAAGAAACACCGTCTTTACATCCATCTGATAGACTACCATGTTCTTACTTGCAGCATTAGCCAAGAAGATTCTGATTGCCTCGATACGAGCAACAGGAGCAAATGATTCTTCAAAGTCAATACCCTCCTCTTGACGGTATACTTTTGCAACCAATCGAGCCTTGTTCTTCAAAACATCACCATGCTCATCAAGTTTTACTTTGAAGATCCACTTTAGAGCAATGATCATTGCACAATCTGGAGCAGGTACTAATTCCCATACATCTAGTCGATCAAACTCATGAATTTCTTCTTGCATGGCATTGAACCAGCTGTCTTTATTCATGGCAGTTTTCACGTCTTTTGGTTCGATCTTAGAGAGTACGGAGTTGAAGAAGCACCATAAGGCATCGGTTGCAAGTTGTTTCCGTGTGGATACTGGACGGGAAAGGTTTCCAATGATGTTGTCCAATGGATGATCATGTGTCCATTTTCTAAGGTGTTCATGTGGTTGTTGTTGAGGAACTGAAGTAGCAGAGTTGATATCTCTTGAAGAAGATGGTTCTGATGATGACTCAGGAGCAAATATCTTTTCAAAGGGTTCATCTTCTGGAGGAGCAAAAGGTTTTTCATCATCTGTAACAGCAGCAACATTTTCATTGTGTACACTCGATGATTGATGATTTGTTGATGAGACAGAGTGATCAGCAGCAGGCGCTTCTTGACTTAATGACATTGAAACTGAAGGGTTAACTTCATTGACAGGGATAGAGGCAGCCTCTGTTGATGGAACTGACATATCATTAGCACTTGGCTCATAGTGTTCATCAAACATTGGATCAAATAATTTCTTCAAATCATCTTCTGAAGGAGGTACATAAGGAGTTGTTGGTGAGGGATTAAAAACAAGAGTAGAACTGATAGGACTACTTGATAAAGGTGTGAAATGCGGGTCCAGAACTGGATTGTCCTGGAGCCATTTGACCGGTCAGCTCATCGAATGTAACGTGAATTGTTTCCATGATATTTCGGGTTCTCTTGTTGTTGATTCGGTATCCTTTTCTGTTTGGTGCATAACCTACAAATATTCCAATGTCCGCTTTAGCTTTTAGTTTACCTAAATCTTGACCGTCATTAGTTGGGTAACATAAAGCACCAAACACACGAAGGTAGGATAGATCAGGTTTTCGTTTATGGACAAGTTCATATGGAGTTTTTCCATGAGAGGTGTGAATAAGGGAACGATTTTGGGTGTAGCAAGCAGTGGCAATGGCTTCAGCCCATAGAAACATTGGAACCTTTGAATAAATTAGCATTGTTCTTGTAGCTTCCACAAGAGTTCGATTTCGTCTTTCAACTACACCGTTCTGTTGAGGAGTTTGTGGAACACTTCTTTGATGACTGATTCCAACACTTTCATAAAACTGAATTAAGTCTTTGTTAACAAACTCTGTGCCATTGTCTGTTCGAACAATTCTAACAGTATTGTTGAGTCGAACCTGAAGCTGTTTGATAAGTTTGATGATGACATCTGGAGTTTCATCCTTTGTCCTCAAAAACTTTACCCAAGTAAATCGAGAGTAGTCATCAACAATTACTAGAATGTATTTCTTTCCATTTATCGTTTGCACTCTCATTGGTCCGCACAGATCCATATGAATGGTATGAAGAACTTCCATTACTGAGTTTGTGGGTTTTGGTTTGTGGACATATTTTGTGCTTTTTCCCAATTGGCAAGCTGAACAAAATGATCTTTTTCATACTTTAATCTGGGTAATCCTCTTACTAAGTCCTTTCTGGAAAGATTGTTTATGGTACCAAAGTTCAAGTGATTGAGACGACTGTGCCATAGCCATGACTTAGTTTTGGAAGCCTTTGACAGCAAGCAGATGGGTAAAGATTTCATCATATCTTCGATAGAGATGGTGTATAGGTTTGAACCACGAGTTCCTCTGAGAAGTTCCACACCATCAAGTTCTCTAACAAAGCAAGTATGTTTTCTGAAGGCCACTTCTAAATCTGAATCACAAAATTGTCCGACAGAAAATAGATTATGTCCAAGACCTTCAACATAATATACCCTGGAAATCACACTATCTCCAACCACGTAATCTCCATAGCCCATAATATCACCAAAATGATCGTTTCCGAATCTCACAGTTCCGATGAATTTACTCACGAAGTTCATGAGCCGTGACCAGTCTCCAGTCATATGCTTGGAACAGCCTGAGTCCAGGTACCACAGAACGATTTGAACGATCTGCAGTTGAACACAGACAAGAATGGATAACTGGATAATTGGGATCCCCATGCAAGAATGGCTTCCATTTGGTTAGTAACAGTGATTGAAACACCCACATCAGAAGTAGAAGCAATAGAATCATCAGAAATAGATGCAGTGCTAGTGTCCGTATTTGACCTATTCAAAGTGTGTTCACTTCTTAAGGGAATAGTTCTACCAGTAGGCATCCATTTTCTAGTGGGCATTGACTTAGCAAATTTAGGGCACAACTCATTAATCTTACGGCCAGTAGGTATCCATTGATAACCTATATTACTAAATTCTCTTCCTGTGGGTTTCCACTGTTTTCAAACTTTCTTTCGCCTTTGCCTTTTAGCCTTCTTAGTTTGATGTTTAACATTAACAGTTTTAACTGGGCATTTGACAGCATTAGACAAATCATTCACACCACATTCAAGATTAGAAACAGAAACCACGCAATCATCATTACATGTTTTGCCAAAAGTAGCAGAATTCGCATTAATTACAGTAAGTTTAGAGCTAACACTAGAATCAACACGATTCGTCTTATTCAAATTCTCCCTAAGGTGATCTTCTACTCTCTTCCACTGAACATCCTAGCATGCAAGGTCCTATCATTCTTTGTGTTGCCTTGAGGCTTTGACCCGCTTGCTTTGGTGTCACTTCTTACTCCTGTAGAGGGAATTGGAACATTAGTTGGTTTTGCTACTTTTTGTATTTCTGAACTCGAAGTGCAGGGATCTGAACTACTTGAAGGAACATTAGAGTTCACTTTCTTAATAGTGGGCATAGAATGGTTTGTATGCTTGGCATTAGGCATAGAACAAGGCATCACTGCTTTACCTTTCGCACCTAAGGATTTAGGACATGTTGCTATTAAACATTCTAGCAGCTCTTGAGATCGTTTGGCTTGAATGCACGCAAACCTAATTTCACTGTCAAGAGGTTTATTTATAAAATCCTCTTCCACAATCTCACGGAGACATTCTAGACTATCCTTAAGGTGAGCAAAATAGTTATGAAACACAAGTTCATTATTCCTAAGATGAGGAGGAATGTATTTAACAATCACAGTATATTTGCAGTCTGAGGAGATCTTGATGCAACATTCTCATTAAAGACAAGTGGCAGTTTCCCTTTTTCCTGTCTCCTCATATTCTCAATTTCCTTTTGTAAAGACGTTATTTTTTCGTTGTTCTTGTCACGAGTGACTTTAATTGAATCATATAACTCTTTAAAGTGTCGTTTAACTTTTTCAATTTCTTCGAGAAAACCCTCGTTTTCCTTTTGTAAAGCATTAACCAAGTTTTGAAGATGAAAAGTCTGAGAATACTGAGAATCTAAAGGAGGAGGCATTTGGGAACAAGTCACATTGTTCTTTTCGCCCTTTAATTGTGAAATTTGGGCTTTCAATTTTCTGATCGTGTTACAATGAGCTTGAATCTGTTCGTCACGTTTGTTTATCTGAAAAACTGCATCAAACTCTGGAACAATGTCTTGATATTTGAGGTTTTGACATTTTCTTTAAGATGTTGATATTTTAGTTGCAAATCAAAATGTTCAACTTCTAGTTTAGAAACATGTTTTACCAAATTATCGTGATCATCCTGATCAATTTTCTCATTTAGTTCTGAGTTTTTGTTTTCAAGCTCAATGACACGATCATGAGAAACTTTCAATGCAATAGATAATTCATGAAATCGAGAAACAATAATAGAGTGCTTAGTAACAGTATAAAACACATCTTGAGCCACACAACTCGAAATCAAATTCTCATTTAAGATATGCAAGTTCTTCCTTTCAACTTCATTATATTTGAGTTCCTGTTCATAATCATTAACCTCAACTATCATTGCATCAAATTCCTTTTCCATTTCTTTAATATCAGAATTAATTCCCTTTTGAAAACTCTCAAATTGACCTTTTAATTATTTAAAGAAGGGCATGATCTTAGTTAAATAACATTCTTTAGTTTGCTCAAAACCCCTTTCCCCCTCAGTTATCCCTATAGGTGTGATTCTCTTCTTACAAGTTTTCTCAAAATCAACAAACAGCTGATAAACAACATACAGGCTGATTAAGGTCTTGCTATTAGTGGCAATAGATCTAGGAACTAAATGCATTGGTGTATTAGGAGGATACACAGTTGCTTGAGGCAATTTCCTACTAGGGGGATTCTTTTCAACAAGATTTTCAGCTATTTGCATATCCATATTCTTTTTACAGAACACTTGTTCAGGGGTTAATAGAGTCTGAGGCTTAAACTTGTTTAAGGATATCCAATTTTCCTTAGTGTAATCATGGGGTTTGATCGTTATGTTATTCTCTTTACACGCAGGATAGTTAAGCTTCATATCCATTTTCTCCCTAGATGCATCATCTAATTTTCTATCTTCCTCAGTGCACTCAATGCAACTAGGTTTCTGTCTAGGTTTAAGAATCTCATTGCCATCATAGATTACATTTTGAGCAGCTTTTGATTTCTTACCATACTCAGGGTTAGATTCCTTTATAATGAGGGTAATGTGCTTATCGCTTAAGACTCTATGCTTAGTGATCATGTGAGCAGTCTGAATGGTGTTCCCTTGTACGTACAACTTATTTTCAAGCTTGTTTTTCAAAGTTTTTAGATTTGAAAAGTCATTCAAAAGTTTTGATTCCTTAGCATTAAATTCTTGTTTAAGCACTTTAACATTATCTTGAAGCTCTTGCTTTTGCTTAACAGTTTTAGAAAGCTTTTCTTGTAAGGAGTTTAACTCTTGTTTTAAGACTTCTTCTCTAAACTTACTTTTCTAATAATTGTACGCATTTGGTCATCCATTTCCTGCTCACGGGTGGTTAACTCAAACTTAGCACGCTGTTCATAAATAGCAACTTGTTCTTTATAGGAATTTAGTTCAGAAATAACAGAATCATCAGGGGTACATGCAGTGTATTCATCAAAAATATAGTCATCATTGACTGCAGAAGATGCATCACTTGGTACAGTCTCACTTTCACTTTGTTTCACATATTGATCATATGGGACAACATTGATATTACCCATATTTTCAATATCTCACTCAAAAGTTTCAGTTGATTGTACTTTGTCATGTATCTTTTGCTCATCAACATCATCATATAGTTTTAATACCTCTGAGATGATTGATTCTTTGGATGGACTAGCTTGCTGTGGTGAGGGGACCTTTGGAGAGACCATTGGAGAGACCATTGGAGAAATGCTAGCCATGAAAATTGTCTGTGCAGTAGGTTCATCATCAACGTCAGAGTCGTATGCATCACAGTCGGCGACTTGAAAGGCATTCTGATGATTATGACATATCTCCTGAATTGGTTGCTCATCCACATCTGCATCATATGTCTTGGTATTGCCCTCAGCAAGAAACAACAGCTCCTCTTCATCCAACACAGCTCCATTATCCTGAGCTTGCACAAGTAACATCTTGTCTTTAAAGTACTCTGCATTTTGAGGGCGTTTTGGAGAAGTGCAGTTCCTTGCTATGTGTCCATCACCACCACAGTTGTAGCACTTAATTGGCTTAGCTTGACCCTGATTTGGATTCCTTCCACGATTCTGATTTGCCACATATCCTCTACCAACTCCACCTCTTCCCTGTTCATACTGCCTTTCTTGAACTGGTTACACCATAACCTTCCCATCTCTGACAGTAGCTTGATTGTGTGGATTGGATGCTGTTCTGAGGTTATTGTTGGTGTGTGGGAAAGAGTTCATGTTTTGACTAACCATGAGAGACAGTTGATTGATGAAGTTTTCCATGAATGTGTTTGGGTCAAGAGGCTTATATGTTGGATCAGGGATGAGCTTGTAATTACCATTACCCATGGGTATGACTTGAGAAGCTTTGGTGGTAATTCCTACATTGGTGTAAAAGGATGTAGAGTCATTTGACGAACTTGTTTCTCCCTGGTTGGTTTTGAACTGTTCAAGAATCCTTTTTTCAAACATAACATGTCTCTCATTCTGAAGAAGGAATGCATAAAGTTGCTCATAGTTGGTGTTCTTCAATCCTTTGGTTAGCTTCACAGAGGTGACAAACTTATGCCATTCGGGATTCATGTTGTTCACAAACTTTGAATTCAGCTGAATATTTGGCATGGTCATTTTGATGTTCCTCATGTCATTCACAAGCTTATGGAATCTCACGTAGTACTCATAGACACTCTCATCTGGTTTCATCTTGAAGTGCTCAAACTCATCATACAGTTGTGATTCTCTGTCTTCCTTGGTTAATTCAGAACCTGAGAGAAGCATCTTGACATTATCCCAAACTGCCTTGGCTTCAGTGTTGTGATTGATAAGCTTGTAGATATCTTTTGGAAGACCTTGAAGTATAATGTTGGAAGCCCTGATGTCAGCATCGAATCTCTTTTTCTCCTTATCATTGAGCTCATCATACGTCTTTGGTCTGTCTAATCCATAGATCATTGTTCCATCTGCAGCTGTATCAATTAAGTCTCTTGTAGTCTCAATCTGATAAGGTCCTTCATCAATGGATTTGAGAATGTTGACCCCATTTTCCTTTCCAAGACAGTACAATCTGATTCTTTGAACCCAAGAGTCGCAGTCAGTTCTGTCAAGCATAGGTGGACGAGTATCTGAACCAGCTGCTTGAACATCCTCAGCAACAGTGGAGATAATTGTAGGTACGTTGGTAGACATGTTAACAGATTACACGGGATTTTATAACTCTATGATTAAACCGGGAAATAGATTCTTTCACGGGATTTTACTAAATCAAGAGAAAACCGTATTACAAACAAAAATCAACCAAGTCGCTACGAATTCTTGAACCAAGTCGCTAATCACCAAGTCGCTAAGTAGCAACTCGCCAAGATCTCAATTTTTTGTGAACCAAGTCGCTAAGACCAAGTCGCTAAGACCCAAGTCGCTGGACACAAGTCGCTAATGCACCAAGTCGCTACACAGTCAAGTCGCTAAAGAGCAACTCGCTAAGGTCCAAGTCGCTAAGAATACTAAGTACAAGTCGCTAACAAAATTGAAAGCAAGTCGCTAACTTCACCAAGTCGCTAGCCGTAGTGGAGAATCCATTAAGTTGTACTGTTTGTCGGCTTGTCTCAATAGACAGTCGCTAGGACCAAATCGCTAACAATTAACACTACAACTCGCTACCCTTTACTGAAGCAAGTCGCTACGATGAAAAACACTACGAGAACCAAGTCGCTAGCAAGAAAAACTTCAAAAACACACTTTTCAATCCAAAACAAGCTCAACCACAGTGATTCAAGCTTACCAAATCAAAACCCAAGCACTTACAATGATTCTTAACACAAAAGTACACCCAAAATTCAAACTTTAACACTAGAAATGATCCAAATGATGCAAAAACCACTAAACTTTTTCAAACTAAAAAACCGTCTAAAACCACTAGAAATCCAAGGATATGTAAGAGAGATGATCAAACCATAGCTCTGATACCATTTGTAACATATTGGATTTCACAAACACATCATATCACAATCAAAAGAGGCGTACAAGATGAGGTTTTAGAGAGAGAAAGAGTTAGAGGTTTGGGAACTTAGTGAGAGAAAATGAAAGTATTATTATGAGCTCCAACTCTCTACCTTGGGAGGTAGAGAGTATTTGTAGTCTTACACAAACCGCCACCTATGGGATGTGGATCAGGCATACAGTGGGTAAAGACCCGTCCGTCCTCCATTGTGTTACTTAACTTATACTAATCTATGACTACGAGCTTTCTAAAGATTACATATACTTGAGGTGACCGACTCTTTAATAACTGGATTTACTAAGTCCTAACACCTAGTAATAGAGGGAGCATAATGACAATCATTCAAAACAATAACTAATCCACTAGGGAGAGATAAATGATTAATTCCAATAGCTTCAACTTCTGCGCGTTGACCATTGCCCACGTACAGACTTAAAGCTCCTGGCTTCAGCTTCCTACTGCTCCTTATACCCTGAGTATTATTACAGATGTGAGTACCACAGCCAGTGTCATATACTAAGGATGATTTAGGGAAAGAGTAGAGTTCTATAGTGAAAATACCTGAAGAACTAGCTGCAAGAGACTGATTCTTCTTTTTCATCAACTCGGCGAGATACTGGGGACAATTCCTTCTCCAAGGTCCTGTCTCACCACACTGGTGACAGGTAGCGTCCTTCGCTGGATTATCCTTCTTGGGTGGTGGAGGAATCTTGGGTTTGGATTTAGAAGAAGAAGAATTGTATGGCTTATACTCAGGAGCATAACCAAACTTGTTGTTTCCATTTCCACGATTCCCCTTAGCAGCCTTAAACGATTTATTCTTCTTTTGGTTTTTCTGGACCTTACCACCCTCCCCACGTACATAATGTAGTGCAGGTGCAGCATCTTTCTTTGGCAACGTCTGCTCATGTTGCTTAAGCATAGCATGCAATTCATTCACAATCTTCCCCATGTTGTGCATATTAAAGTTTTGCACAAACGAAATGTACTCTTTAGAGAGACCGATTAGGATCAAACTAACTCCATAGTTCAGAGTAACTGGGTGACCAAGACGTTCCAAATTGTCAATGTAGCTCTTCATCTTGAGAACATATGAGCTAACCGATTGACCCTCTTCCTGCTTGCAAGCGTGGAATTCATGTGCTGTTTGTAGAAGCTCTTGTTCTGCTTGTTGGGAGAACATAGACTTCAACTCCTGAAGCATGTCATAAGCACCAAGATGAGTTAGATTTCGTTGGATCTCTATCTCCATGGTCATGAGCATGAAGGCTGCTATGTCCTTTGAACCTTTGACCCAAGCAGTATAAGCTGCAAGAGCCTCAGGTATGACAGGGTGGCCAGGAGTAGCAACAGGTGCTACAGGTATGGGATGCTCTAGATAAGCTTCCTTATCTTCAGCTGATAGTATAATGCGAAGCTGGCGATACCAATCAATGAAATTAGGTCCAGTGAGTTTTTGTTTCTCAAAGAAACTCCTAAGTACCGAACTGTTTCCGACTGAAGTAGTCATCTACAATTGAAAAGTTCAAATAATTAGTATTTTCGATAATTACATTCTTAAAAGAATTAACTACCCAATTAATTACTAATAAGACTAAGATCCATCTCGCAACCCCACTTAATTACCATAGGTCTGACCAGTGAATAAAAGAATGGGACAAGAGGTAAGCGACGAGCGTTAATTGCATTGTTAATACAAATAAGCCGTAAAAACGTTTATTTATATGTTACGATCTTCTAATGTTTTGTCGATAACAAACGTAAAATCATCTTAACGAAACAAATAAAATACATAAACTGTTTGAGCCAATAGTTTTCTAACACACTTACATTTTCACATAAAACACTAAAACAAGTATAAGTGATTTTATGATTTAGAGATACATATGTACAACAATTAGTGTTTACATATTGAGCTAACATATACTTAACTAAGTATATACTAAAATGGGTAAAAACAAGTATATACTAAAATGGGTAAAAACTAACAAATGGTATTGACCCATAACCCATGGTTTTGTCCAAACCACTTGACTAGGTTCATTGTAATCTAGAGATACATTGTATCTAGAAAGAAACCCATGGATCAACCCATAACCCATGACCCATGACCCATAACCAAAAATACCCATGGGTAAAGAGGAGCGTCCCACGGATCCCTAGCTTTACGCTAGACGGATCCCTTGTGGGAGGGATCCGAGGAATAGTGAACTTTCTCCTCTATAAATAGTGAGCCATTTCTTCCTTTTGGCTCACCCCTTTTACACATACTTTCCCCAAGTATTGTAAATCTCTAACCAGTGATCCTAAGGGATCTTTCTATGTAGTTTGTCTTTTGTTTTTGTGTGATTCTCTAGGTTCCTCTTAAAGGCGGGATCACCACTTCTTGAAGTCGAGCAAGCTCAAGTCCATGAGTTGCCATACTTCATCATCATCAAGACAATTGAGGTTTTCTTGTTGATAGTTCTTTCTTCCTCCGTAGATATGTTGTGTTGAAGGCATTAGTGAAGGATGCCGAAAGAGTTAAGACGAAAGCATTAGTGAAAGGTGCTTAACGTCCGTGTCAAAGCATTAGTGAAGAATGCTAAAGGTGTCAAGACGAAGGCATTAGTGAAAGGTGCCAAGCGTTGTGTCTAAGGCATTAGTGAAGAATGCCTAGGAATCAAATCAAGCGGCATTAGTGAAGAATGCCAAGGTCATATAATTGATGAGGTGCATCGTTATACATATAAGTATTAGTTTGTTTTCAAGGATGGTGATATCCTTGATGGTGTTGTAACAAATAGTAGATCTCCTTGAGATTAGGTGTTGTGTTGGGTAGTAGTTCCTCCATAGTAATGGAACTAGGTGCTTAGCCTAGTACCTAATAAAGGGTAGGCGACGTTGTGATAGGTGTGGTTCACCTTGGAGTGAAAGAACTAGGTGCTTAGCCTAGTACCTAATAAAGGGTAGGCGACGTTGTGTAGGTGTGGTTCACCTTGGTGCAAAAGAACCCGGTGATTTGCCTAGTACCGGAAAAAGAGTAGGCGACGTTGTGAAGACTTCTCCGTCATAAGGAGATTGGTGTCGTGTAGTGTTTACGAACTCTCGAGTAGGTGACTCAGGGAGTGGAGTAGGGAAAGGAAGGTGTCCTTGTAGCCGAACCACTATAAATACTCGTGTCGTGGTTATGTGCTTCTTACTCTTTATCTTTCATTACACGTTTATATGTCTATCTATCAATTTCCAACATAAACAACTAAATAGATTGACATAAGTCGATCTAAATATTTAAAAGGAAGTTTAAATTGGTAAAACTATTTAACCCCCCCCTTCTAGTTTTTCACAATTGGCATCAGAGCTTCGTTACCAAGTTTCTTAGAGTATGTTGTACTTTAAAAACTTGATACGATCCGTGTATGTTTGAAAACTACAAAGAAGGATTTTTTTAAGTCAAATTTTAAAAATCATTATAATGTTTATTGTTGGACAATGATAGAATGTTCTAACATTTTCATTGTTTAGTATTGTCCTTCTCACAACATGAATCTAGAGATTCCAAGAAGATCACAAAGCATTTCATCTAAATACCTCTTTTCTTTAAAAGAATATTTAGCAAAGGTATGATCGCTAATAATTTACTTTTGATTTTACTATTGTTAAAATCTTAGTTGCATGATTTATATCTATTAGTAATTACTTAAGTAATTATCTATATTAAAGTCATCATCAAGAATAGTATTCTTCGACTAATTTGTATAGACTACACTACCTGTAACACCCCAACCCGATAAGGGTAGAAGTATCACATTTATGGAGTCAAATCAGAACAATACATATAAACCATGCAAGCGGAAGTCTTATAACAATAATCAAAAGAGTAACAAGTCAACACGACTTGATCAATACAAAGTTCCAAAAGATGTCCCAAAGGAAATGAAACGATACAAAGTCTAAGTCTCCAAATCATAATAACAATGGTAATCAGAGTCTAGAATAACTATAGCAAATCCTCATAAGCATCCTACTCTCAATCCCCAAGATAAGCCCCAGCTCCTAGCTTAATAACCTGCCGCAGGAAAAGAAATGCGGCTGAGCTTAAAAAGCTCAGTGAACAGATATAACAGTAAAATAATGGTATAAAGGAATTTGAAGTTCAGATATGAGACAGTAGCAGTTTATAATATGAGCAGTAAATCAGTATAAGCGTAGAAATGAAAGGAAAAGAAAGGGAGTCAGTATCAACCACGAGCCTACAGTTCAGTACAGTAATACAATATCAGTAAACAGTCAGTATCCAGTAATAACAGTCCATTCGGAGGGGTGACCTCGGAATGCCAATCCAGTAAGAGGGGAGACCTCAATATCAAGTGGAGTGATCAGCTCCCAGTACGTGAGGGGGTGTAATGCACACACTCACCACATCACTAGCATATATAACAGTAACAGTACAGTACAGATCTAGGATGCATCCATACGCCCCTGCAGAAATATTAGTGGCCATAACAATAACAGTGAAGCGCGCATAATCAATACAGTATAGGGACGGTGTGGAACATCACTCAACCACACTAAAGTCATGCCATTGGTGCATCAATGACACGGACATGGAACCCCCATGACTAGTTACAGCTCGGGTATCAACTGACAGATCAATATAGTCCAGTATACAGTGAATGAGTTAATAAATCAAAGGCTCAATGTCATTAGGTCACAAGGAGGTTCATAGCAACAGTTTAATGTCAACAGTTCAGTAATAACAGTTCAATGGCAGAGGATTCAATAGCAAGGTCAATATCAAAAGAAATGATCAATAAGCAAGTAGCAAGAAATCAAGATACGACGAGGTCATGAGAAACCTTATAAGAAAGGTTAGAATATCTGTACCTTATTCGAAGCAAGCAAACAAAGAAGTAAAGTCAAAAGTGAGATCAATCACGCCGCCCAGAACCTATATGAATTAGATAACGTTCTATAAGAATCCGAAACACTTGTTTTAAGACGGCTTTCCATTTTTAGCAAGTTTCCCGTTTTAGTAATCTTTCCATTTTAAGTAACTTTCTATTTTAGGAAACTTTCTATTTTAGGCAGGTTTCTATTTTTAGTAACTTTCCAGAATTAGCAGATTTCCATAATTAGTAACTTTCTAAAAATAGCAGGTTTCCATAAATAGCAGGTTTCCATATATAGTAAGTTTAGTTACTTATCTCAAGTTATAATAGAAAATGAGTATTATAATGCTTTAAAGATCATTTATGACAAGTTACAAAAGTTTAGGGTTTAAAATGTCAATATAGCAAAGTATAGGGTTAAAAGTGTAGATATAGTAAGTTTACCCATTTTACTCATTTAATCCATTTAGTTAGTATTTTAACATGTTAATCCATTAAGTTTCATGATTTACCAAACAACCCCTTAACTTTATATAATCATGAATTACAAACCATAGTTTTTAGATTATAATTACGAATCCGTTTTTAACCATTCTAGCTCGATTATTACAAGATTAATGTATACCTTATGTGATAACATTTTATTTCGAATCATACCTTCCCAAGATCAGAAATTAACGCCCCTTTATCAAGACAAACCATTTCATAAATCATCCGTTATCAAATCCGTTATCAAGTCCATATACGTATAGTTTTCTTAAGCACATTAAACCCTTATAAACACCCATATAATTCGACATATATAAGGACTCATTTTCAGTTTTATATACCTTTTATCATGTCATATATCATAAGGATTACATTAGGTTAAGAATCAAGATTTTAGTGTACACTTGTTTTATTATTTCATGTAACAAGAGATCATGATTTTATGTGAGATATAAATCGAAAATACAAGCCCTAGAAACACATCCAAGGCCACGAATTGAAATGAAAACACAAAGGAAGATACGAGAGAGGATTATACGTTACCCTTGAAGCGTGTACAACACAAGATAACAAGAATCAAACCACGAATCAAACCAAGTCTCCTCTTGGCTTCTACCAACCCCACGGCCACAAACCAAACTCACCAACAAGCTTCCAATTCGACCCCAAACACAAACACTACGACCACCAAACGATTACCCACGATCAAGAGCCTCCTAGGATCACTTTTTTTTGATAAAAATTCGGATTGTATGGTAAAAATAATGATGTGCCGCCACCCTTATGGAGAAAATAGGTTTTAGGGTTTACTTGTGTTTTGAAATGAGAAAGTAGATGATAAATGGGAAATTAATATAATTGATAGAGAAATTATGAGGGGGGAAGCCTCATAGGCCGGTTCTAGGGGGAAGAAAAGGAGGACCAAAATAACTTCCATACTTATCTCAAAATAATGTACTTAGTCATCTTTGTGGTTCAAGTGCAAATGGGTACATTAGGATACTTTTAATTTAGTTACTTAGAATTAATTCTTCATGTTCATTTACTTTATAACATAAGTTTATTATTCCATAATGTGCATATATTATTATTGATATAATACTTGTTAAACGATGTTGAAGTGTTTTCCCGCGTTTTATAATTTTTAGTTTGAGGGCAAAATTGTCATTTCACGCGATTATAGATTTTAGGGTTTTACAACTCTTCCCCTCTAAAAAGAAAATTTTCGTCCTCGAAAATTGAAAAGGAATCGAAACGATAAACGAAGACATACCCGATGATGAAAAGAAATGTGGATAACTAGCTCGCATAGATTCCTCGGTCTCCCAGGTAGCTTCACGCTCTGGGTGATTCTTCCAAAGGATCTTAACAAGCGGAATAACTTTGTTTCTCATGACTCGATCTTGCCGATCCAAAATAGCTTCGGGTTCCTCCGAAAGAGACATATCAGGCTGAATCTGATCAAATGGATAAGAGGCTACATGCAAAGGATGATAGTTGTATCCCCTCAAAAGAGATACATGGAAAACGTCGTGCACATGCGATAACTGCGGCGGAAGAGCCAAACGATAAGAAACCTCTCCAATGCGCTCGAGAATCTCAAACGGCCCAATAAAACGAGGACTAAGCTTCCCTTTTATACCAAAACGTTTAACACCACGGAACGGTGAAACTTTCAGAAATACCCGATCACCAACCTGAAACTCCAAATCACGACGATGTTTATCTGCATAACTCTTTTGCCGCGTATGAGCCTCCTTCAACTTTTCCCTAGCAACTGCCACCTTTTCATTGGTGATCTCAATAATCTCAGGCCCCTCAATCAAACGCTCACCTACTTCGTCCCAACAAATAGGTGCTCTACATTTCCTTCCATACAAAAGCTCATAAGGTGCAGCCTTGATGCTAGCATGCCAACTATTGTTGTAGGCAAACTCCACCAAGCACAAATACTCATCCCAACTCCCGGTCCACTCTAAAGCACATGCTCGCAACATATCCTCCAATGTCTGAATGGTCCTCTCTGACTGACCATCCGTCTGAGGATGAAACGCCGTACTGAACTTAAGGCGAGTACCCCAAGCCTTATGCAAACTCTTCCAAAAACGAGACGTGAAACGAGGATCTCTATCTGACACAATCGATGTGGGAGTACCATGAAGTCGAACAATCTCCTGCTGAAAAATCTCTGCCAGTCTACAAACACGATCAGTCATACGAATAGGTAAGAAATGAGCAGACTTGGTTAGCCGATCAACGACTACCCAAATCGCATCATGTCTTTTACGAGTAAGAGGCAAACCGGTGACAAAATCCATGGAAATCTCTTCCCACTTCCAAGTAGGAATCTCCAATGGCTGAAGTAGACCACTAGCCCGCTGATGCTCTATCTTGACTTGCTGACAAGTCATACACTTAGAAACGTACAAGGCCACATCTTGTTTCATACCACTCCACCAGAAATGCTGCTTAAGATCTCGATACATCTTAGTAGAACCCGGATGAATAGTGAATGGAGAACTGTGAGCCTCAGACAACACCGTCTCACGCAAATCAGGATCATTAGGAACACAAAGCCGATCACCAAACCATACCACGCCAGAACTATCAACCCGAAACTCCGATTGTTTCCCTTCCTCAATGTTCTGAACAATAGACCAAAGCTCACCATCATCTTTCTGAGCTTCCTTGATCCGCAAAATGATGTTGGACTCCACCTTCATACTAGCCCAAAATCCATCATAACCTCGGAAACATAATTCCACATCCATAAGCTCAAGATCATGAAGAACCCTGGGTTCAATCTCCAAACTAGCAATCATACCCGACTTTCGGCTTAGTGCATCTGCAACCACATTAGCCTTACCCGGATGATACTGGATGTTCGTGTCATAATCCTTAAGAAGCTCTAGCCATCTTCGCTGTCTCATATTGAGCTCCTTTTGTGTGAATATATACTTTAAACTTTTGTGGTCAGTAAAGATATCACACGACTCACCATACAAATAATGTCTCCAAATCTTAAGGGCAAAAACAACCGCAGCCAACTCTAAATCATGCGTAGGGTAATTCTCCTCATACGATTTCAATTGCCTCGAAGCATAGGCAATCACCTTACCGTGCTGCATCAATACACAACCCAAACCTTTCTTAGACGCGTCACTATAAATCTGAAAACCTCCAGAACCCGATGGCAGTGTCAAAACAGGCGCAGTAACCAACCTCCGTTTCAATTCCTCAAAACTCTGTTCACGCTCCCCTGTCCATTCAAACTTTTCACCTTTCCTCATCAATTGCGTCAACGGTAACGCTAATTTAGAGAAACCCTCAACAAAACGACGGTAATAACCAGCAAGCCCCAGAAAACTCCTAATCTCCGTCACAGTAGTAGGTCTCGGCCATTTTGTGATAGCCTCTACTTTAGATGTGTCCATCTTGATACCATCAGCAGACACAACGTGACCAAGAAAAGCAACTTGGCTCAGCCAGAATTCACACTTAGAAAACTTCGCATACAACTTCTGCTGTCGAAGAATCTCCAATACGATACGAAGATGCTGCTCGTGCTCGGCCTCACTCTTAGAATACACAAGGATGTCATCGATGAAGACGATTACAAATTTATCAAGGTACTCATGGAAAACACGGTTCATAAGATCCATAAAGACGGCAGGCGCGTTAGTCAAACCAAATGGCATAACCAGAAACTCATAATGGCCATAGCGAGTACGAAACGCGGTCTTAGGAACATCTTGTTCCTTCACACGTAATTGATGATAACCAGACCTCAAATCAATCTTAGAGAAGAATTTAGCGCCCTGCAATTGGTCAAACAAATCGTCGATGCGAGGAAGAGGGTAACGGTTACGGATAGTAATACGGTTCAGCTCACGGTAGTCGATACACAATCTCATACTCCCATCTTTCTTCTTAACAAACAATACCGGTGCACCCCAAGGTGAAACGCTGGGTCTAATAAAACCGTTCTCCAAAAGTTCTTGCAACTGCTCTTTCAACTCTTTCAATTCAATCGGCGCCATACGATAAGGAGCTTTGGATATAGGTTCAGCACCAGGAATCAAATCAATGCCAAATTCAACTTCCCTAGCCGGAGGAATGCCAGGAAGTTCATTAGGGAAAACGTCAGCAAATTCGCGCACAACAGAAAGACTTTCAATAGTCGGAACTTCTGAAGAAGTATCTTTGATGGATGCCAGAAAACCAAGACAACCATGAGAAATAAGAGTGCGGGCTTTCATAGCCGAGATAATCTTAACCGACTTAAATGGTTGAGCACCATGGTATACAAAATCAGGACGATGAACATTACCAAAGATAACATTACGAGCATGACAATCAATAGTAGCCTTATGCAAGGCCAACCAGTCCATACCCAATATAATATCAAAATCAGACATATCCAAAGGAAGAAGATTAGCCGAACGAATACCATCATCGAAACGTAGAGGACAGTCCACATACTCGCGATTAATGAGCACATGACTTTTCATAGGGGTCGATATAGATAGAGGATTCATTAGTGGTGTTGGAGGTAATTTGAGTTTCTTAGCAAAGTTTACCGATACAATAGAATGTTTCGCGCCAGTATCAAACAAAACAAAAGCAGTAGAATCACCAAAATAAATGGTACCAGTAATAGTACCTGACGCCTTGTCTGCCTGATCTCGAGTCACCGAATACACACGTCCAGTGGTGGGAGGTGGTTTGATGTAGTTTGCTGGAGTAGTCGATGTCCTCTTAGTACAATCCTTCACCATGTGGTCAGTCGACCCACAATGGTAACAAGCCCCGGAAATCATATGGCAAACGCCTGGATGCGTCTTGCCACAAGTAACACACTTTGGAGGAGGAGGTAGCACCTCAGAAGTCCTCCTCTGTGAAGAAGCTGCCGCTGAACGATCCTGATAAGTGCTACGAGATGACTGATCCCGCTGCTGTCTCTGAAAGCCGCCACTCTGACCCCTACGATCATCACCTGACCTATCAAATCTCCTCTGAGTACCCTGCTGCCTCGAATCATAACCACGGTCATAACGACCTCTAACACTCTGAACCTGGTCCTGGCGACCCCTCTGATCTGAACTGTAATCCTGACGACCCCGAGTATTAATACGGTCTCCATCTCTGTTACGCTTATTGTATCCCTGCTCCTCATGTAACAACTCAATGTTGCGGGCATCATCCGCAACAGCCGCTACCTCCGTATACTGATGATTGATCATCCTATCAAGCACCCACTTCTTAAGTCCCCACTTAAACTTCCTAGCCTGTCGACGCGCATCCCCAGCAACTACAGCACCCACAAAACCCACCATCCTCATGAATCGCTGCATGTACTCATGAGAATTCTCTTTCTCTAGCTGATGAATGGTCTCATACTCTCTCTCGTACCGCTGCTGTTCCGATTCGGGGAAGTACTGCTTATAGAAGATCTCTCTGAAAGTAGCCCAAGCGCAAGTGTCAACAAAGTTCTCTTCCCTGGTCAAGATATAGGCTTTCCACCAGTTCAAGGCATCACCCTCAAACTTGAAAGTGGCAAGCCGGGTTTTTACTTCATCCCCACAACCTAGTACATTAAAGAGTTTCTCCACATGTGTAATCCAATCCTCCGCCTCATTAGTGGAAGCTGCTGAACGAAAAGGAAGAGGCTTAAGCTTGTTAAAGCGCTCTATCCAAACATGAATAGGTGTGGGTGGGTTATCACCTCCACCATTTCCACCATTCCCACCCGAAGAACTAGCACCATTCCTAACATTCTCAGTGATAGCAGCCACTATTCCGGGCATAGCAGTGGCTAAGGCGCGAGCGATCATAGCTTCGAAGTTGGGATTCCCATCCCCGTTGTCATCACCATTTCTACGAGTTTGGACCATCTGAAGAGTTCACAAAACGATTAGCAAAATTTTAGGAAAATAGGATGAAGAGCATGAACGAAAATGACGATAATGAACCTAGAATTCTACCCAAACCTCACCAAATCAAAACTTAAGCTCTACGGGTAACGCTTAGGGTCCATATGTCACAGGTCCTGACTACAAGTCGTAAATCTGGGCTCTGATACAATAATTGTAACACCCCAACCCGATAAGGGTAGAAGTATCACATTTATGGAGTCAAATCAGAACAATACATATAAACCATGCAAGCGGAAGTCTTATAACAATAATCAAAAGAGTAACAAGTCAACACGACTTGATCAATACAAAGTTCCAAAAGATGTCCCAAAGGAAATGAAACGATACAAAGTCTAAGTCTCCAAATCATAATAACAATGGTAATCAGAGTCTAGAATAACTATAGCAAATCCTCATAAGCATCCTACTCTCAATCCCCAAGATAAGCCCCAGCTCCTAGCTTAATAACCTGCCGCAGGAAAAGAAATGCGGCTGAGCTTAAAAAGCTCAGTGAACAGATATAACAGTAAAATAATGGTATAAAGGAATTTGAAGTTCAGATATGAGACAGTAGCAGTTTATAATATGAGCAGTAAATCAGTATAAGCGTAGAAATGAAAGGAAAAGAAAGGGAGTCAGTATCAACCACGAGCCTACAGTTCAGTACAGTAATACAATATCAGTAAACAGTCAGTATCCAGTAATAACAGTCCATTCGGAGGGGTGACCTCGGAATGCCAATCCAGTAAGAGGGGAGACCTCAATATCAAGTGGAGTGATCAGCTCCCAGTACGTGAGGGGGTGTAATGCACACACTCACCACATCACTAGCATATATAACAGTAACAGTACAGTACAGATCTAGGATGCATCCATACGCCCCTGCAGAAATATTAGTGGCCATAACAATAACAGTGAAGCGCGCATAATCAATACAGTATAGGGACGGTGTGGAACATCACTCAACCACACTAAAGTCATGCCATTGGTGCATCAATGACACGGACATGGAACCCCCATGACTAGTTACAGCTCGGGTATCAACTGACAGATCAATATAGTCCAGTATACAGTGAATGAGTTAATAAATCAAAGGCTCAATGTCATTAGGTCACAAGGAGGTTCATAGCAACAGTTTAATGTCAACAGTTCAGTAATAACAGTTCAATGGCAGAGGATTCAATAGCAAGGTCAATATCAAAAGAAATGATCAATAAGCAAGTAGCAAGAAATCAAGATACGACGAGGTCATGAGAAACCTTATAAGAAAGGTTAGAATATCTGTACCTTATTCGAAGCAAGCAAACAAAGAAGTAAAGTCAAAAGTGAGATCAATCACGCCGCCCAGAACCTATATGAATTAGATAACGTTCTATAAGAATCCGAAACACTTGTTTTAAGACGGCTTTCCATTTTTAGCAAGTTTCCCGTTTTAGTAATCTTTCCATTTTAAGTAACTTTCTATTTTAGGAAACTTTCTATTTTAGGCAGGTTTCTATTTTTAGTAACTTTCCAGAATTAGCAGATTTCCATAATTAGTAACTTTCTAAAAATAGCAGGTTTCCATAAATAGCAGGTTTCCATATATAGTAAGTTTAGTTACTTATCTCAAGTTATAATAGAAAATGAGTATTATAATGCTTTAAAGATCATTTATGACAAGTTACAAAAGTTTAGGGTTTAAAATGTAAATATAGCAAAGTATAGGGTTAAAAGTGTAGATATAGTAAGTTTACCCATTTTACTCATTTAATCCATTTAGTTAGTATTTTAACATGTTAATCCATTAAGTTTCATGATTTACCAAACAACCCCTTAACTTTATATAATCATGAATTACAAACCATAGTTTTTAGATTATAATTACGAATCCGTTTTTAACCATTCTAGCTCGATTATTACAAGATTAATGTATACCTTATGTGATAACATTTTATTTCGAATCATACCTTCCCAAGATCAGAAATTAACGCCCCTTTATCAAGACAAACCATTTCATAAATCATCCGTTATCAAATCCGTTATCAAGTCCATATACGTATAGTTTTCTTAAGCACATTAAACCCTTATAAACACCCATATAATTCGACATATATAAGGACTCATTTTCAGTTTTATATACCTTTTATCATGTCATATATCATAAGGATTACATTAGGTTAAGAATCAAGATTTTAGTGTACACTTGTTTTATTATTTCATGTAACAAGAGATCATGATTTTATGTGAGATATAAATCGAAAATACAAGCCCTAGAAACACATCCAAGGCCACGAATTGAAATGAAAACACAAAGGAAGATACGAGAGAGGATTATACGTTACCCTTGAAGCGTGTACAACACAAGATAACAAGAATCAAACCACGAATCAAACCAAGTCTCCTCTTGGCTTCTACCAACCCCACGGCCACAAACCAAACTCACCAACAAGCTTCCAATTCGACCCCAAACACAAACACTACGACCACCAAACGATTACCCACGATCAAGAGCCTCCTAGGATCACTTTTGTTTGATAAAAATTCGGATTGTATGGTAAAAATAATGATGTGCCGCCACCCTTATGGAGAAAATAGGTTTTAGGGTTTACTTGTGTTTTGAAATGAGAAAGTAGATGATAAATGGGAAATTAATATAATTGATAGAGAAATTATGAGGGGGGAAGCCTCATAGGCCGGTTCTAGGGGGAAGAAAAGGAGGACCAAAATAACTTCCATACTTATCTCAAAATAATGTACTTAGTCATCTTTGTGGTTCAAGTGCAAATGGGTACATTAGGATACTTTTAATTTAGTTACTTAGAATTAATTCTTCATGTTCATTTACTTTATAACATAAGTTTATTATTCCATAATGTGCATATATTATTATTGATATAATACTTGTTAAACGATGTTGAAGTGTTTTCCCGCGTTTTATAATTTTTAGTTTGAGGGCAAAATTGTCATTTCACGCGATTATAGATTTTAGGGTTTTACACTACCAACTCGTAATAATGATATCTTGGTTATTCGATAGCCTCTATCATTATTCATCACAAAGGGTTTATTGACACCTCATCTATGTCAATAAATATCCATGTGAAACTTCTTATATTATGATAAAATGGGATTTTATTATAATGTTTGAAAAACTTCCCAAGAATTATGACTAATTCTTAAAAAGGGAACCACGTCTAATAGGAATAGTATTAAATCTTCAAAACCTCAAATCACAAGTTTTAGAGCCTTAACATCAAAACATTAGACGTTTTAGAACTCCCAAACCAAAGTTATTGATAAGGTTTTAAAATGTACCTTTTTGAGGGGTCGTTTAAGCCCTTATTTGATCACTTTTGTATCCGTTATTGCTTAATATCGTTCCTTTTCACTTTTTAGGTCTCTTGAAGGCAAACTGCTGTAATGGCACTTATTTGGATGAAAAGACGCGGATATATGAAGAAAATGGCCAAAGTCAAGAATCGAGACTCATGCTGCTAAATTACAAGGGGACGGCGTCACTGCTTATCTGCGACGCCGTCGGAGGATTTTTGTGACGATACAGAAGCCAAAAACCCTATTTTCAAGTGACGACGTCGGGCTTTAAAAGAGTAGGCCGTCGCTACTCAGACGGCCTAGATTCAATCCAGACGGCGTCAGAAGCTAAAGAGGACGGCGTCACAAGCATAAGGTGACGCCGTCGCAAGATTAACTTGGCCAAGACGAAACCCTAATGACGGCGACACGACGGCGTCACAAATCATAAGGTGACGCCGTCGCACATGTAATCTTATATATAGAATCCGAATTTTTCAGTTTTAGAGAGTAGTATTTTGGGTGAACTTTTGGAGTAAAACCTAAACCGAACCAAGGTCGTATTTTAGGGTTTTAAACCCTATCTTACACCAAGATAAGTTGTTTACTTCATTAATTTAATTATGTCTTCAATTATTTGTGTGTATGCTTGCATGTTCTCCATGTCCGGCTAATTTACTTGTGTGTTTGCTTAGGGAATATAAAACTTAGTTATTGAATATTGATTGGTTGTTTCTTATCTTAGTTGATTAATGATCTAGTAATGCGATAGGTCATTCGTTGTGTACTTAATGCTTGATTAATCTTTGTGAACCTTAGGTTATAGCACCTTGAGTTGTTGTAAGCTAAACTATCCAAAGAGGCCTTAGAGTTAGAGTTTATCATCCCTTGTGGGTTTTGTAGACGAGACCCTTTGGTAACTTCAAAGAGTAGGGAGAAATGCATACCCTACAACTTTAGACACACAACGCAACTAGGAATAAGGACGTGACAATTCAACCACCAATAGGAGATAATTAAGGAGTAGTAAAACCTAAGTAAACACATCCTTAAACTATCATACGAGCACACAATAATTAGACATAGACTACCACCACCTTAGTTTAGATAATTAGATAATAGTAGAAGTAATCGGTAGCAATACCAACCCCCCAAATCCAATACCCCGAGATTCGTACCTTTCCCTTTTCTAAAAAACATAAAAAAGATAAAAAATAATCTTCCTCAACCCCAACCTTAGCGTAGTAACTTCTCACTAACATTCCTATTCCCCTAGAGAACAATATCAATTCCCGTGGCTTACCCTAATACTACACTACAACGATTAGGTTCACTGCCTAGGGTGTTGAAAAACTTGCTCGACGAAAAGGAAGTTCCTTTGACCCCGAACGCGCTATGTAAGCGTATCAGTTATCAAGGAATGTTTGAGCTGATTTTTGCTGTCATGTCGGATCCCTGCGTTTACACTAGCCGGATCCCAAATGAGAGGGATCTGCGGGATACGTGCAACAGAAGACAGCATAAGTTAAAGAATGATCACTGTGGATGTTCCACAATTATATTCACCTCAAAAACTCACGAACAAGAACTCAGCTACTGTTCAAATGAGCAATTTGATCATTTCTCTCAAGCTTAACAATCACTTGTGTAAGTATAATCTTCACTACATTGTTAATTTAATTCCTTGATTTCTAGGATTACAATTTCTTCATCTTTAAGAGTTGGGTTCAAATGGGTTTATCATAATTTGTCACCACATTGTTTTCTAAGATAATCTAAATCAAAGAATTAACATTGTTAATAAAATTAAACACATTTCTTGAATTCAACAAAGATGATGAGAGCAAAATTGTGATCAACCCTCTAGGTTACTATTTACAATTAACACCACATTGTGGTTGTATTGTTTAGGAACAATCATGCCAAGAAACAAGCAACAAGATTACCAAGACACCGCTCACTACATACCCATGTACCATAGGAAAGATGGACTAAGTCCGGACAATAGGAAAGCCTTTAAGATGCTTGAAAGGAGACTCTTTCACGAAGGTAGAGTTGTTGATCCTTCATTTCTTGCCAATACCGACATAAGGGAAGTCTTTGGAACTATTGGGTTTGATTGTCTATTGGACATAGACGAACAAATTTGCCCGGTCTTTGTACTTGAGTTCTACAAGACCATGAGAATAGTTAGAAATGAATAGGGGTCCATCTCGATCGTTTTCACCATCAATGAGCAAGATTTTAGTCTCTCACTTGTAGAGTTTGGAAGAATTATAGGGGTTCCATACCAAGGGGTTTGCATGTACTCCAATGAATGGTCTTTGGAAGAACTACACTCAATGGTTGATCATCATGCTATCTACCACTCCATGATCCTGGAAGCAACCACGGTGAGGGACACCGTGTTCATGCCAAGAGCATCACTGATTTGTGCAAAACCGTCAAGTTTACTCACACAAGCCGGCCACTTGTGAATGGCCGACCGTAAGAAACTTCAAACAGTCTCAACACCAATGCAATGAAGATCAGGGGAGTATAGTGTTTCCCCGGGTCGTTATGTCCCAGCGAGCTATGCAATGGATCACCAAACGTATAGTGATCGAGAGATTTGAACGGAAAAGAGGGATTGAACGATTATAACTACAGAAAAAGCTCATAAACTAAAGGGGCTTAAATGCAAATTAAAGAAAATTAAAAAGATAAAAAATATTAAATAAACGCTATCACTGTTTGCAAAATGATGTTTTTGTTTTTATGTTTTTATAAAACTAGAATTTAAAAACTACGTAACGTACAAATGAAAAAGTGAAACTTACACAATATTAATCCTAAAAATATGAAAATGATATTTTTACAAACCTAATGATAAAATAAAATATTTAGAAAAAGAAAATTATTTTTACAACTATTTAATTAATTATTATTAATTAAAAACTAATTTTAACTATTAAATATTAACCTAAAATGAAAGAAAATATGAAATAAAGCTTGAAAAATAAAATTATGACTTGGAAAAATCTAAAATAACAAAATAGAATTTTCAAAACTATTTTTGTATTTTTCTGAATATTTTTGTATTTTCCAGGAATTAAAAACTATTTAAAACTAATTAAATTGCTTAAAAATACAAATTTAACTAAGAAAAATTTGGAAAAATATTTTTTTGACTTTTTATATTTATCTAAACTTAAGAAAAATGAAAATTTATTTTTTTGAAACTTTTCTTAATTATTGGTATTAAATGCTAATTAAAAATGCTTAAAAACTATTTTAAATAAAGAAAAATAGCAAACAGGACAGGAAAAATATGAAAATTTCAGGAAAAGCTTAAAATAATATTTAGAATCTAGGAAAAATATAAAAAACAGGGGTTGTGTACAAGAATATGTAACTGCTATGTAAAGTGCTTATGAAATAAGCACTTCAAATAAGCCAAGTGCCACAAAAAGCCACCAACTGATAACAAAGGCTATAAACTGCTAAAAGTACTCAAATGACACTAAGAACAACAAGCCTAAACCACAGAATTGCAATCTACAAAGATTTGATGAGTTGAGCTATTTGCTAAAAACAGAATTTAGGTGCCTACTTTTAAGCCAAGAAATAAGCTATCCTACTAGCTAGAAATGAAAAACAGAAGAAGGGTCCTAAACTAGACCTGGCCAAGAACCAATAGACCAAAGACCAGACCTTGTTGAGCTAAGATAAGCTCTGAGCTAGCTCTGCAAGACCTGCATAATCCCTGTGCAGACTCAGTTGATACTGAGTCAGTGCACAGGGTATTTGTACCCATATTGAACATCAATTTTAAAGCTCATAAAAATTTGACAAAATTATACAAAAATGACAATAATGAACTAGACCAGTAGGAATTTTTAAAACAACAAGTTTCATTTGATTTGGCCCAGAACTGAGCTTGTGAAAATTCATCCCATTTGGCTCAAAACTGATTTTTCAAGATTTGACTTTTGAAGTAATTATGCAAAGTTGACCAAGTTGAGATTTGAAGCCAATTTTTGGACTGATCTTGACATAATGTGATGAAATAAACTTAATGCAGGCTAGTTCTATGATTTTTGAACACAAAATAAACTTTTGATATTGCAAAAACTCAACAGATAAGCAAATAAAAACTGATCAATGAGATTTTGACTTGAGAGCTAATGCAGGTGCATATAATGACTGAGATGAGTACATATGAGCTAACCAAGCTTAAAGCAACAAGTCCAAGCCACTGAACAAGCCTAATAGACAGGTGAATCAACAGATCCAAACACCCCTTTAAACTGTCCAATGTGCAATTTTACTAAGCTAAAAGGTAATTAAGGACTTGTAATCAACTTGTAAGCTTAAATTAACTATATAAGAACAGATTTCTACAAACTTAAACAGATTACACTAACATTAATCCATAGAACCAAATTTAACTAATATTATGCTAAAACTAGAAAATTAAAGAAAATAATTAAACACCTTAACCACTGTTTGAATATGATCCTAAATAAGATGATATTATTCTTGAGCCCCTTTTCAAACCTGCTGCACATCCAAGATCCAATTTCCCTCCTCTTTTGACTTTTGTTGACTAATTCACAAATTTGTTTGAAATTTAATTGTAAGTTCATCAAAAGCTATGAGAAGCTTCAATAAACTTACTTGGGCTCAAAAATAAGCTACTAACAGATTGTTCATAAGAAGTTGAAACTGAAAATTGTAACAGTGAACAATAAACTTGGAACTTGAATAAAAACTTGGATTGAAACTCAAAAGCACATTACAATGATGTGTTAACTTAATTGTGATACATAAAAGCTGAGATTACAACATTTGGACTTAAACTAAAACATTAATTTAAAAAACGACATTTAAGAAAAACTAAAAAACTAACTACCCCTTTTGCTTGCTTCTTCTCTCTCTTTTATAGCTTCAAATGCTTCTCTCACATCTTCTGAGCTAATCCCACTTTCTTTTACAGCCCTTGGATGAGTTCAAGTGAATATTGGCCATAGATTGATTTTTGGCGGGAAATGGGCTTTTGACAGTTGGTGAGATTGAGTGTGAAGAGGGGGGATGCAATTAATGATTTTGGAGTGTTGTTGAAGGTGGAGTGATAAGGTGGAGATAGGTGAGCTGGGGGATGGGTTTGCTGGGTTTTGCAGAAGAGCAAGTGGGGAAGGAGACTTATTGGCGCGTAGGGGGTGTTTGACCAACATTTGACCGGGTATTAATATAAAAGGGGGGTCCAAATTAGTTAATGACAGGGGGTCACTTGAAGGGGGGGTCCAAAAGGGTTCACTTGGGTATTAAAGGTTTAATGACAAGGACCTGATGTGTAAACTCTGAAAATGCAAGGACCAAAACTGCCAATTCATCAAAGATGTTCCAAGGGGCTAAAAGTGACAAGTTTCAATAATATAAGGACTAAACTTGACATTTTCAAATTTCCAAGGACCATTTTTGCCAATTTTTAAACTTGGAAGACCAAACTTGTAATTTCTCAAAACTTTTGATATTTTTCACCAAAGGACTAATTTTGACAAGTTATGATTTTAAAAGGACCTTTGGTGATTTTTCTTTTGAAATTAAGGCTCAGGGACTATTTCTGACAATTTTAGAAACTTGGGGGACTGAAACTGCCAATTATGCAAACTTTGCTCATTTTTCATCTGATTTTGAACATTTTGCATCTGAAACATATAAAATGCAATTTTGGAATATTTTCAGTATTTTGATGCATTTCTGAGCATTTTTAGACGTTTTGCAGTTCAGATTTGACCAAAAATGATGAGTATTTACACACTCATCAATCACCATCAAGAGTCACTAGGAACTCGAAGGTGGTCTATAGGGATCCTTTCCAAATGAAGCTTTCTGAAATGTATGCATTGTATAGGAAATGGGAGAATGTGGTGAGGGAGAATGTGGTGTGTCTAGTTGGAAACAAGGATCACCCCAACGCTTGTCTAAGCTTCATGATCTATTTCCTAGTGACCGAGACTCGTTTCAACGTTGCTTACTACATGATCAAAAGAATGGAAAGTGTAAGAAGCATGGACAAAATGGTACTCCCGTACGCAATGCTCCTAACCTGTCTTGCTAAATTCATCTTTGCATTAGATCCTTCTCCACAATCCTAGAACATAGCTTTTGCAACAAAGTTATGGTACCATTAACCGAGGGTAGAACAACAAGGTTTATGGTGGAAGGAAAGAGGCACCCACCCACGGATTCCTTGGATGAAAGGGAGAGACAAGGAGGAGGTAAAGGAAGTAGTAGCAACCCACTCGAAAATACCGATCTTGACCCCTTGGACTACATTAACCAATTGCCAAACATTCCTAACAAATCACCCGAATGGCAACAAACCAAGGGAATCTTCAAGTGCTTCGCCAATTTCTTGAGGAAGAAGAAGTGAAGATGGTATGATAAAGAGTGGAGGACGGGTGAGGACGTGAAGGAGAAGAGAAATGAGGTAAGATCATAGACCTAAATTTGTGAAGAACAATTTCAAACAATGGGTTGTAACACTTAAACAATGCTTATGTAGAATAGTGTAGTAGGTAGGTCTTGCCATATCCTGGCACTAAACAATCGTAACTTAGAAACTTGTAGAATGAGATTTTACGACTCCTTGAAAATATTCAAGTGGTCGTCGTCACTCATTTTAGGAACTTTTAACTCTCCCTACTTTGCTATGACTTATATTTGTTGTGTTCTTGCATTTAGTCCCTATAGAAACAACTAGGAGAAGCATTTACTAAAAAGTTCAAAGTTGCACATTTGCTGAAAGCCTGCTGATCTGCAGTAGGCGGATCCCAGCATTTGAACTAGTCGGATCCCTCCCAGAAGGGAACCGCGGGATCCGTGACCACTGATGAGCAATACAGACTTTCTTACATCAAAATAGCTTACTAGATCTCCTCACACTAGTCAAACATAAGATACTAGAGCCAACTAAGTCTTCCTCAAATAGTTGAAATCCCCACACTCATCCATGGCTTACCTAGGATATACTTCAAAGGTTTTTTTGATTTATCAACTCATCAAAACTCACCATAATTCCGCTCTAACGCTCACATATTATTTGTCACATCTCATAACACTTAGTTTGGTATATCCATCAATTTTAGCAAATTGATCTTAATCACTTTTTGACTCAAAATTAGGCTCAAGACTAGTTTTTTATTTTTCTCTATTTTTTAAGATTTTAGTGAATTTTCCTTGAGTCATCATCTAACTTCTAAGACTAGTTATCACCATCTTACCATTTAAAATCAAATGGAATCTTTGCCAAACACTTAGTTGGACTACCTAAAGTAAAAATTTTTACCTAAAACCATCATTAAGCATCCTCACTTCTTATGGTTAAGCATTTAAGATACCCATCAGCTAAAGACTTCAAGTTTAAGTCAAAACCTCGAAATCCATAGATAATAAACCTTACAAAAGCATAATCATTTCACCTAAAACCAGCCTGACAGCCGGATCCCTGGTCTTTAACCAGACGGATCCCTGCTGAGAGGGATCCGCGGGATCCGTAGCTGCAGAAAGCCTTAATCAGCTTCCATATTCAATTTTAAGTCACCTTTTGGTTATCTAACCACTTTTAGCCTTCATTTATTATCTTCCTAGAGTTGATCAATATCCTAAGTGCATGCTTAACCCTCTTAGTGGCCAAGAATTTAATTTCTTAATTCAAATTATCCTTTATAAACCAAACAACCTTAGGGTTAAGGCACCACTCTCACTTACCTCTCTAAAATCAGCAACTAGAAGTTTATATTAGCATCATCATCACTATGACTAAGGCTCTTAGCAACAAATCTTCAACCATAGGATCATCCAAAAGAAATGGTCAAATGATCCATGAAATCTCATCCACCGAAACATCTCCCATTAGAGATAATAATGCTAGAATCCCACCTCATCAAACTCATCCAACAAGTGCTAAGAGAACCCGCAAGGATTAGCATCAAACCTTTCGGACTAGAAAAAGGATCATCTAGTTCAAAACCAAACATGGCTAGTTCTAGCAAGCCGTCAAAACCCTCATTCCTTGAGCATGGACTACACTCCTTGAATGAGCCTCTTCCTCACCCAAACATCTACTCATTGGATCATTCACCACCAAGAGCCACTCACTCACCAACCTTTTCATTGAATAGGGAACCACCGACAACACCAACTAGTCCATCATGGGAGACAAGGAACAACCTTGATCATATGGAAGAATTTCCATTACCGCCCTCATTTTTAGAACCTCATACCACTTCTCAAAATGAAGACCCACAATCACACATAGAACCTCCCCAAAATATCCATTTCCCTCCAATTCTAAACCAAGACAATAATTGTCCAAATTGTCTAATCACTCAAGGACTTGTTCAAGAAGCACGAAATGAGTTACATTTCATGCTCAATCATCTTCTTGCAAAGTTGGATCAAATAAACAAGTCTACTCATCCCTAGACTCGAGCACTTTGTTGCACTCTAGGCTTTAGCAACTTATTAGTAGAAAATGTATGGCTAGTTCATTCTCTTAGTTTTAGAGATTATGTTTGATTATCTCTTGGTTTTATTGAATGATTACTTATATGCCATGTTACTTTGTGTTTATGCTTGCTAACTATATACTTATCTCACCTCATTATTAGCATTGTTTGGCATATCTTCATTGCTGAAGAATCTGTCACCAGACAGCCGGATCCCTCCAAAATGCCTAGACGGATCCCTCCACAAAGGGAACCGTGGGATCCGTGGTACAGAAGAACAATTTTCTACTAACTTGAGTTTTATTTGCAGGAAATTATGCACTATACTCTTGTTTTCTAACTTTTATTTTGTAGATTTTCAAAATACACATGAAGATTTTGACACCATAAAGCTAGGGGAGCTTTGTGTCAAACCATACATTGCAAATCCATTTTCAACTTGATCCTTATTTGGATTACTCTTCATGACATCCCATTGCAAAGTTGCAATCTTCAAGGGGGAGCATTTTTCGTCACAAGGACGAACAAATTGCAAACATAATTGCAATACATTAGCTCACTTATTTTTATGTACTTGACGCCCTCACAAAGGAATGGACTCGTCAAGGGGGAGTTAAGACGAGAACCATTCCCATCACTTACTCACTTTACATCTTTTCTTTTTACATATTTTTCTTAAAACTTTGTGTTAGTTTCTTTTCGACGCTCTTTTTTTTTCGACAAAAAGGGGGAGAAGAGAGTAAAAACCCCAATTCAAACTTTTACGAATTTTAGTTTTTCCTTAAAATAATTTTATGTTTTTTCATCAACAAAAAGGGTGAGATTGTTAATACAAATAAGCCGTAAAAACGTTTATTTATCTTTTACGATCTTCTAATGTTTTGTCGATAACAAACGTAAAATCATCTTAACGAAACAAATAAAATACGTAAACTGTTAGAGCCAATAGTTTTCTAACACACTTATGTTTTCACATAAAACACTAAAACAAGTATAAGTGATTTTATGATTTAGAGATACATATGTACAACAACTAGTGTTTACATATTGAGCTAACATATACTTAACTAAGTATATACTAAAATGGGTAAAAACAAGTATATACTAAAATGGGTAAAAAACTAAAAACTAACAAATGGTATTGACCCATAACCCATGGTTTTGTCCAAACCACTTGACTAGGTTCATTGTATTCTAGAGATACATTGTATCTAGAAAGAAACCCATGGATCAACCCATAACCCATGACCCATGAACCATAACCAAAAATACCCATGAGTAAAGAGGAGCGTCCCACGGATCCCTAGCTTTACGCTAGACGGATCCCTTGTGGGAGGGATCCGTAGGATCCGGGGAATAGTGAACCTTCTCCTCTATAAATAGTGAGCCATTTCTTCCTTTTGGCTCACCCCTTTTACACATACTTTCCCCAAGTATTGTAACTCTCTAACCACTGATCCTAAGGGATCTTTCTATGTAGTTTGTCTTTTGTTTTTGTGTGATTCTCTAAGTTCCTCTTAAAGGCGAGATCACCACTTCTTGAAGTCGAGCAAGCTCAAGTCCATGAGTTTTCATACTTCGTCATCATCAAGACAACTGAGGTTCTCTTGTTGATAGTTATTTCTTCCTCCGTAGATATGTTGTGTTGAAGGCATTAGTGAAGGATGCTGAAAGAGTCACGACGAAAGCATTAGTGAAAGGTGCTTAACGTTTGTGTCAAAGCATTAGTGAAGAATGCTAAAGGTGTCAAGACGAAGGCATTAGTGAAAGGTGCCAAGCGTTGTGTCTAAGGCATTAGTGAAGAATGCCTAGGAATCAAATCAAGCGGCATTAGAATGCCAAGGTCGTATAATCGATGAGGTGCATCGTTATACATATAAGTATTAGTTTGTTTTCAAGGATGGTGATATCCTTGATGGTGTTGTAACAAGGAGTAGATCTCCTTGAGATTAGGTGTTGTGTTGGGTAGTAGTTCCTCCATAGTAATGGATTTAGGTGCTTAGCCTAGTACCTAATAAAGGGTAGGCGACGTTGTGATAGGTGTGGTTTACCTTGGAATGAAAGAACTAGGTGCTTAGCCTAGTACCTAATAAAGGGTAGGCGACATTGTGTAGGTGTGGTTCACCTTGGTGTGAAAGAACCCGGTGGTTAGCCTAGTACCGGAAAAAGAGTAGGCAACGTTGTGAAGGCTTCTCCGCCATAAGGAGATTGGTGCCGTATAGTGTTTACAAACTCTCGAGTAGGTGACTCGGGGAGTGGAGTAGGGCAAGGAAGGTGTCCTTGTAGCCGAACCACTATAAATACTCGTGTCGTGGTTATGTGCTTCTTACTCTTTATCTTTCCTTACACGTTTATATGTCTATCTATCAATGTCCAACATAAACAACTAAATATATTGACATAAGTCGATCTAAATATTTAAAAGGAAGTTTTAAATTGGTAAAACTATTCAACCCCCCTTCTAGTTTTCCACATGCATAATGCAACTCTTAGACTTTATGAGACTGTTTAAGGCATTAGTATCAAGTAATAATGTCAAAAGCATGTTTAGTTCTCATTTTATGCCTCGGGTTCAAGGTCTGACCAAGTTAACTCGAGATAAGTCGACCAAGTATGAACGTGTAAAAATAACCATAGGTCTGACCAGTGAGAAATAATTACCATGGGTTGGAAAGGCCCTTAGGTCTGACCAGAGAAGTCAATCCAAATGCATGTGTTCATAGTTGGATGACATAGACTTAAAATTAACAAATAGGTATGCACACATAAATGTGGTAAAAGTCGTGTACAAAGAAGCATGCAAAACAACTTTGTAACACTAATTTTAAAAACTTTTTGGTAATGACACTTTAGTGATCATCATGGTTCATGGTAGCTCCAATTGAACGCACAGGGAGGCAGAGGACCAGGTAAGCGCTGAAGCATAACCTTAGACATCCTTTCGGTGCGACTGTGCGCACCTCTTTAAACCCCCTTTTGAGTTTGTTCTAGTGGGTGAGCCGTACATCCCAAGTTACCACAGCGTCTGGTTTTTAAATTCTTGAAAACGTGCTTCATATATTAGGTCACTTTATTTTACAAAAACAATTTTCCACGAATCAAATAGCAGGTCACAATGAGCATGGTATTTAGGCGTGTAAATAAAGACCAATATTAATGTTATGATTACGATATGTATTATTCCATATTGCATACAATTAGGTGTCATAGCAAGTAATAATGCACATATAGGAATCACAAATATATAAGCATAAACATCAACATAAATAACCACATATTGTTCCGAGTCCTCTTGCAAGTCTTCCCCAAACGGAGAACCATAAGATCGTCACTAGGATGTAATACCAAGATCGCCCCATACATCACTTATAAAAGCAATTGAGTGGGTCTTGTGGCCGGAAAACACATAAAATAGCATGGCAATCTCAATTATCAAGTAATTACGCAATTTTATGTATTTATAAACCAATATGTAATTCTAATTATCATAATAATTCTAATTAACAATTAATAAATTCAAAATAACTTTTAATTCTAATTAGCAAGTAATTTTAATTAACATGTAATTCTAATTAACAATTTAATTTCAATTAACAAAGTACTCTTAATTAACATGTAAATTAAATTCTAATTAACAAATTAATTCTGATTATCAATATAATTTATAATTTGTGTGTGACTAGTTATTATTTATTAAAAATTGACAAGTATTGCATGTAATTGTCAAAATAAAATAAAACAAATAACTAAATTAGGTTTCATGCAGCCTTTTAAACATGTTTATTAATAAGAAACGTGTAACCCATAATCGCAAAAACGAGTTGGCTCGTGATGCCACTGTTGGGATTTTAGAACCAGTTAACCATTAACCTTTACGAGTACGCAGTGGATATTGGATCTAGTTATCGCAATTATGTTAAGCACGTAATTAATAAACAAATAATTAATACAATAATTAATTAATTAAAAGGGATTTAGAAAACCTAACCTTGCTTGGCAATTGATATTTAGTAACGGAACAAGAAACCAAAACGAAACCCTAGTATCAAAATTAGATACCTCGAAGAGTATCACACACAAACACGATTAACGTATACGTTCGATTAAAACGCTAGTCGAGAACGTAAACAATAAAACAAACAGCCCTTTGTTACTTGAATAAGACCCCACGATCAGAAAACTTCCAAGGAACCTGATCTGCGCTAAACAGTCAAGTCAAAAAGACTTAAAACAGCTTAGACACAGATACAATGAAGTCCTGGAGAATACAGGGGATTCCCGGGTCGTTTAGTCCCAAGGAGACTCAATGGTGTGCAAACACTGATTCAGACGGTAGAATGATCACTAATGATAGCGATCAGAAAGGATTAGGATTAGAAATTACACTACTGATTGATTTGGAATAGAATTGGACACAGAATTGGAAAGCACAACAATCAGATGAGAAAAACGTAAACGTAAGTTTTAAAAACTACGTATACGCACAAAATAAAAAGTGAAAACTAAAAAGTAAAAGACCTAAAAATATAAAAATGACATTTTTGGAATCCTAAAAATAAAAGAAAATTATTAGAAAAGGAAAATTATTTTTAACACTATTTAATTAATTATTATTAATTAAAAACTATTTTAACTACTTAATAAATACTCTAAAATGAAAGAAAATAGGAAATAAGGCTAGAAAAATAAACTTATGATTCTGAAAAATCTAAAATACTATAAAACTAATTTTAAAACTAAAAATATATTTTTCACACTTTTTATATAATTATTACTAATTAATTGTTATTTAAAATGCACTTAAATACTAGAAAATAGAAAATAAACTTGGAAAAATAAAATTTTGACTTTGAAAAATATAAAATATTATAAAACTAATTTTAAAACAGAAAAGATATTTTTTAGACTTTTTAATTATTTATTACTAATTAATTACTATTTTTAACTAATTAAAATTATAATAAATACTAAAAAGAAAGAGAAAAATCTGAAACTTTTTCTAAAAATCCTATATGAAGACAGAAACCTAAGAAAACTATAAAAACAAGATTTGCTTATTAAAAAGTTGAAAAGAAAAATCAAAAAGCTAAAAAATCTTAAATAAACGCTATCACTATTTTTATATTGATGTTTTTGTGATTTTTATTTTTGAAAACTACTTATATACTAATATTATGAAACTTTAATAAAGACAAAAAATTTACAAAACAAAAATAAGCAGATTTGATAGCTTATTGGTCCAACAGATGGTTTATGAGCTTATTTTGTGGAATAAGCTCAAATAAGCTTGACACTTGAAACAAAAGCTCAAATAAGCTACCAACAAGCTATATGAGCTAAAGTGAAGCTAAAAGACACAAACACTACAACTGAAAAGCTCTAACAAGCCAATAAGCACTTTGGCTGTGGTGATGAAAAACAGAAAATGGGACAAGTTTTAAGCCCTTAGCAGCCCTAGTAAACAAGCCCAAAAGTGAAAAATAAAACTTGACAACTCAAGAAGACCAGGTTGGCTTTCCAAAGAACCAAAGAACAAGAGATTTGGACAGTTAATAAGCTCAATGCAAGCTTTTCAAGTTGGGATCAATTTCTGTGCACAGGGCACTTTTGCAGACAAGCACCCCTCAAAAAGCAGTAAAATAAGCACCAAACAAGCTGATAATCAGAGAACTAATATTTTTGTAATTTTCTTTGCCAACTAGACTACAAATCCCCAAAAGCTTATAAACTGAAACCTACTAATGAACCCTCAGTGAAATTCCCAAGTTTATTCAAAAACGACCATTTGAGAATTTTGACTTTTTGAGAAAAACCAAAAGTTGACCAAAGTGGATTATGATCTGACTTTAAGCACTTAATATGTTATGTTAAGGTGATATAAGACTAACTAGAGCAATATTATCAACTTTTTAACACAAAACAATGATTTTGGATCATGAATTGTCAACAGTGACTGCACAGACAAGATCCAAAAGGATTTTTGACTTTCTTCCAAAGAAGTGTTGGTTTTCTTGACTGAAATTAGTTACTTAGACCTGTTTAGACAGTTTTCCAATAAAGATAAAGACCAAAGAACTTGCAAACTTAAAGAACCAAACACCCCTTATTGTTGACTGTTTTGATGATTTTCACACCAAATCACAATTGTAACCTATAAACTTGAGTTTAGACCTTATATTATTACTTATTATAACTAATGAAGCTTAGAACAACAATTAAAACAACATCAAACTCAGACATGAGGATTATGCTATTCCAACTGTTAAAAACCAATTTTTGCAAACTATAAATTGACAAGAACAATCTATAGGTTTTAAGGCTTAGAAACACTTAATTATGACTAAATATCACAAAGAAACAGAAATATAAAATAATTAACTACTACAACAGTAAAATACCAAATTTGCCAAAAAGCTTACAAATGCTTCCAATGCTTAAAACTGAGAACCAAGACCTTAAACCAATTCCTATAGCTTCCCAAGAAGCACTATACCAAGGCCATCCAAGATACACCTTGCTCCAGCTGTTTTTGTACCTTTCAAGTGATTTTTGATTTTTTGACTATTTTCTTAGTATTTTTGTGATTTTTTCTGTTTTTGAAACTAAACTGAATTTTAGAGTTGCTAAAAGCTTGTTTAAGCTTTCTTGGAGCTTAAATGACTTATTCTAGTCCATACAATCAACTGAAAACAACATTTGATACAACATGAAATTTTGCTTAAACATGAAAATTTGCATAATCTGAATTTTAACTTGATGCTTGAATTAAAGGTTCACAAAAGCTTTATGATAACATAATAACTTGAAATACAAAGTTTTAAGCTTAAAACATAAACTGAAATTGAGAATTAACTAAAAACGACATGAAAGATAAAAAATTACACTAGATATCTTTTACAATGCATCTCTCTATCTCTTTATAGACTTTTCCTCATCCCTGATGTACTCTGAGACTTTCCCACCACACCTAAACCCTTGGATCACTCAAATGAATCAGAACCGTCCACCTTGATATTTGGCGCCAATTTTTCTTCAAGCAGGTATTATCAATTAATGGATTTGGTTGTGTTAATTAAAGGTTTTGGAGTATAGATGATGTGGAGGGGACATGGTATGGGGGAAAAGTTGAAAAATTGGTGAAAACCACCCCTGGTTTTGAATATCTGGTGGGGAAGAGACACTGCTACAGTGTCTCTGGTATTTTGGCGCCATTGACCTGGTTTGACCGTGGGATAATATTAAACGGGGGAGGTCAAAAGTAGATATGGCTGGGGTCAAAAGGAGATTTGGACTGGAGGTCAAGGTGCAAGGGTCAAGGCAGAAATGGGTTTGGGCTAGCAGTTGGGTTGGATTTGGATTTTGGGCCTAGTATATTGGATTGTCCGTTTGGTATAAGTGATAAACAAGGACCAAAAGTGAAATTTTGCCAAACTCCAAGGACTGAAAGTGAACATTTCCAAACTTCTCACAAGGACCAATTTTGACAAACATTGATAAAACAAGGGCCCTTTTTGCATAAAATCCATTTTTAAAATCCAAGGACTATTTTTGCAATTTTCCAAAGTTTGAGGACCTTTCTTGCCAATTGACCAAAGAATCATTCAAGGATCATTTTAAACAACTTAGAATACTTCAGGGACCTTGAATGATAAATTTCCACATTTTTGAATTTCCAGGGACTAGATTTGACAACTTTTAAAACTCGGGGGACTAAAACTGCCAATTTTGCAAACTTGATACATTTTTCATCTGATTTTGATATTTTTGCAATTAAAACACATAAAACACTGATTTGTGATAATTTGATCATTTTGATGTGTTTTTGAGTGTTTTCAGATGAATTTGCAGTTTAGATTATGTAAAAATGATGAGTATTTGGACACTCATCAGAACCCAAGTAGCTTATGTCCGAGATCTTCAATAAGCTGATAAAACAGCTTGTACGTATTACCCAATATTGGACACACCTTGTCCGATATACCTTGCTTTCTGTCCGAGATAATAACCCCGAGCAGGAGCAGTTTACTTCCTTGTTGCTGTTGTTTTGTGTCGACTAGGAAACAAGAAAACAATAGCTAACCAATTTATCTAAACACTTGTCTTGAATACAAGTTTAGATTTTAACCAAACCACAAATCTCTTAATCGTTTTCTTGAGGTAAACGATCAAGAGCAAGAAGCTGGAATATTATGGATCGGTTTAGGGTTTAGAGAAGTGTTGTTATGCGTGACAATGCAAGAGCTAGGGGTGTGTTTATATAGGGTACATGTCGAACCAAACTAGGATACCTAGCTTGGTCGACAAGTTAAAAACCCACACAAAAACCCATCCCCTTATTTACCCGATCGGTGTGGATCAATCAAGGCCCAAGGCTCCACCTAAACGACCCAAACATGAACCATTAAAAGCCCACGGGTCAAATTAGTGATCGGGTCAATATCATGCATAACGGGTAAATATTAATTCAAGTATAGTTTACGTTCAACACGTATACTCGTGTTTATCGCGTGTGCCCACATCGGCTCATACACTAATAGTCGTTTTGTCGTGTTTGAAAACTCCCACAAACCAACATTCCCAACCCCATATAAATGAACATGAATCAAAGTTGTTAAACAACAAACTTATGACGATAAATAAAAAATCACAATATACTAACTGTTGGTGATTTTATAAATCATCAATATGATTTAAGTGTAATGAATTGAGTTAGTTGATCAATGTGTAATTGTGATAAATGTTCAACAAGTCGGGGTTGTGCGGAGTGCACGCTTGTATGACGTTATTATGATTATCATTCGGGGGCGAAGCCCCGAATGACGGGGGTCCGGGGACAGCGTCCCTGGTAGCAGGGTCCAAGGGGCAGAGCCTTGATTTAACTGATTCGGTAGTTAATATAACTGTTATGGCAGTTACAACCAACCGTTGTTCAGTTTATTGGTCATATATTCCATCTTTGGTTCGGTTTCATAACTAACAAAAACATATTCTCGTTTCTAATCTGAGTTTTATCCGATTTAAGATTTCGATAGAACCATCGAAATACTTCAATCTGAATTTGTTTACACGACTCTTAAATTTCCGTGATCCTATTTCCTAACACTAACCTCATTTTATTTGAAACTTGTTTAACAATAATATCAACATTCTTTTTTAATCATTTATTTCCATCAACTTATGAAATATATGAATCTAACTTAACTATAATTTAACACAATAGTAAGAAGAAGTTTATAGTGTGTTATATAGTAGAGACGTGGATGCTTTTTTGGAAACTATTACTGTTACAATTAATAAAAATAAAATAAAAAATAATTTCTCTTTTTGATTTAAAAACTACATTATATATACATAACAAGGATCGTTTACTGTTCATTAAAGTTTTGACCCGGCCCGATTCATTTGATTCTCCACCGTCACATCAACCTATTTGGCCATGTGGCACTGTATGGTGCACTTTTGAAATTAGATTGACTCGATTTTATTTTTAACCGACCCAGATGAGCCCTCTTTACCCGGTGCCTATCCATTCACTCTCACATGTCTGTCTTATTTTTTATTTTTTTTATTATTATTATTTTTTTAAATATTCACAACGTTGATCATGGAGGAACCGTGTATAGCAATAGAAAAAAAAAAACATAGAGATTCGCCCAATTCAGTGATTGTTTATATTCTTCTGTATTGTTACTGTTCTTAAAATATATTTTCGGATGTTTTGTTTGTAACATGCTTAAGATCTTAAATTTAGTGTTTTGTTTGGTACCAGAAAATCACGTGCACTACGAAATTACGTAAGGACATACGAACATGATGTTAGCTTTAATTTAAAAGTTGTATTAAAAAGTCCGGTAGGTAGCACATGAATCAAAGTTATTAGTTGGTTTGTCGATTAAAATAAAAAGAAATAAAATTGCCTCAAATTTGTATAAGAAATTTTCGCTTCGTATAGGAAGTCAATGAACGAGGCTTTTCGTAATCACTTACATAATTAACTAGACTTAGTAACACTGCCATTTAAACTTGTTTTTTAAAGGGTGTTGTATGTTTTATACATTAATCGAATTTAAGTTTTAAGTTTAAGGAAAATTATATATGTTTTATAAGTAGTAGAGATAAAAATGTTTTTAAAATAAATTTTGAAATAGTTGCTTTAAAAATAGTTTTTGTTTTTAAATTAATGTTGTTTCTAAAACAACCAATCTTTACCATTTTTTTTCCTTTTGTAGAAATTCATCCCAATCTCGATCTATGCTTCAATTCAAGTTTGTTAAACTGAAATAAAAATGATGTTGTTCTCATGTCGGATGATGAGGAAGACTTACCAACATCAATTGCTAAACATTACACAAAACACGTAATCACAATATCTTGACTATAAATATTTGTCGCTACAAAATCTCGTCGCCATATGGATAAAACTAATAAGCAAAAACCAAACTTTCAACATCAAATCCCTTAAAGTCAGAGATGCAATTTTCATTTTTATCTTCTTTAACAAAAGCCAAATATCCTAAGAGACGTGTTAGTTTTTAAAAGATATATAATAATCGTTTCATATTAAAAATTTGACAAGGTATCCCCAAGATGATTCATGGGGAAGACCAAATCTCAAATGTTGGCACATGGTAACCTTTTTCCTTAATATGTCATGTTGGAAAGTATACTTGGTGCTTGTAAACTTTGATAAACTAGTAGCATTAACTTGATCATTAGAGACGATTTTCAAAATGACTGTGAATCAGAAGATCTTGATTGTCGCGGATCCAGGCCAAGGCATAATCACCCCATCTTATCGTTTCGCCAATTCCCTTGTCAAAATGGGCGTTGATGTCACTTTTGCAACTAGCTTTACCGGGGTAAAACACATTATCGACAAACAAACTACCCATCCCAACTTAACCTTTGCACCATTCCCAGATGGCCCAGACGACACTAATGGTAGTAACAGCGAAAAACCAACTAAAACATTCCAGCAACTCAACTCAGAGTTTGCTGCAAGTGGTACTTGTGCAGTTGCAGATATCATCAGCTTAGCGGCTGCTAAAGGCAAACCGTTTGACAACGTTGTCTACAGCATGCTTGTACCTTGGGCTGCGACAGTGGCAATGGCGCATGGTATGAAACCTACTCTTCTCTGGTGCCAACCGGCTATTGTGTTTGATATTTACTATTACTATGCCAATGGGTATGAAGATTTAATAACCAGTGCCCAAAACAATCCAGGATTCCCTATAAGTTTACCTGGCCTGCCAGCACTAACCATTGATGATCTACCGTCGCTTTTTTGGCGGTCAAGTCCAAAAGAGCATGATTTTCTTTTGCAACTCGTGAAAGATCATATGGATGTCCTTAAGGTAGCTCCAAGAATACTTGTCAACACTTTTGAAAAGCTAGAAATTGAGTCTATGAAATTAATAGAGAAACTAGAGTTCTTTCCGATCGGACCCTTAATCCCACAGGAGGATAAAGACTCATCTGACAATCACATTCAATGGCTAAACTCAAAACCAAAATCGTCGGTTGTGTATGTTTCGTTTGGGACACGTGCTGCTTTATCAATGAAACAAATCGAGGAAATAGCAACCGCATTGCTCGCAATCCGTAGCCCTTTTTTATGGATTATAAGAGATGGTGATCAAGCAAGAAGATTAAGCAGGATCGACGAATTGCAAAAACAAGGGATGATTGTTGATTGGTGTAGTCAGGGAATGGTGTTGAGGCACCAATCAATAGGGTGTTTTGTGATGCATGGTGGGTGGAATTCAACGATGGAGGCTTTGGTTGCAGGTGTTCCGATGGTTGTTTTTCCTCAGTGGTCAGATCAGGGGACCAACGGAAAGATGGTAACAGATGTGTGGAAAGTAGGGGTCAGGGTGAAACGGAGGAAGGGAGATGGAGTAGTGGAGGGGGTGGAATTTAAGAGGTGTATTGAAATGGTGATCGGAGACGATGAGATGACAAGGAATGCAGAGAAATGGAGAGATTTGGCGAGAGAAGCTCTCAGCAATGGCGGATCGTCAAATGCCAACCTCCAAGCTTTCTTGGATGATGTTTGAATTCAAAAGTTCTCACATATGAAGTTGTACCACTCTCATATAAAAGGTTGATTATTGGTAATAAAATATTATTGAAGTTACTTATTACTTATTAGATTAACGAAATGGTTCATGACATACAACACCAATATATATACTTTCTCATTAGTTTAGATAACCATTGTTCTTTTATACATGAAAGTCGTATGATTACATGTATCATCTGATTGTCGAGTATGCAACGCTACTGGATTTTAAACCAGTTTGGCCTGCATTAGAAGAGTGCAGACTCTTTATACTGTTTTGCAGATTAAAACCAAACACAATTCCTAGTAAGATCCGCAACTCTGCCTTTGGAATCCCCTCCTTGTAAAAGATAGAAATTATAACTGACAAGGTATCCCCTAGATGGGATCCATGGGGCATAGATCTCACATGTTGGCACATGGGAATCTTTCGTCTTTAATATGTTATCCATATATATTATAAGCGGTGGCGTGATTTACATCCTATCTGTATACGATATACTTCATACTTGATACTATAAGCCTCTATCTCAGTAGTTTTCATAAACAAGTATCACTAACTTGATCAGTTAAGGCAATTTCCCAAATGACAGTCAACCAGAAGATCTTGATCGTAGCCGATCCACTCCAAGGCATTATTACACCATCCTATCGTTTAGCCACTCGCCTTATCAAAATGGGCGTTGATGTCACTTTTGCAAGCAGCTTCACCGGGGTAAAACACATCATGGACAAACAAACCACCCATCCCAGCCTAACCTTTGCACCATTCTCTGATGGCCACGACACTGATGGGAGTAACAGCAAACAACCAACTCCGTCTCTACAACAACTCAAATTAGATTTTGCTACAAACGGTTCTTGTGCAGTTGCAGAGATCATCAGCTCAGCAGCAGCTAAAGGCCAACCATTTGACAACGTTGTCTACAGCATCCTCGTACCTTGGGCAGCGACTGTGGCAATGGCCCATGGTGTGAAAACTACTCTCTTCTGGTGCCAATCTGCTGTTATGTGTGATATTTACTATTACGTATTTAACGGGTATAAAGATTTAATATCTGATACCAAAAACAACTCAACAATCCCGATCAGTTTACCTGGACTGCCACCATTAATTAATTCTGATCTACCATCGGTTTTTTGGCCCTCAAGTCCGAAGGAACACGGGTTTTTTTTGGAAATTGTGAAAGATCATATTGATGTACTCAGAATAGCTCCAAGAGTACTGGTGAACACTTTCGAGAAGCTAGAAACTGAACACATCAAATTGATTGAGAGACTCGATTTAATTCCAGTAGGACCCTTAATTCCATCAGAGGAAAAAGAAAGTGGTGCACCCGATAACTGTATCGAATGGTTAAACACAAAGCAAGAATCGTCAGTCGTGTATGTTTCATTTGGGACACAAGCAACTTTATCGATGGATCAAATCGATGAGATTGCATCCGGATTGATAGAGATTCACCGACCATTTTTATGGGTGATAAGAGATAGTGACCAAGCTACAAGACTGAGCAAGATTGGCGAGTTGCAAAAACAAGGAATGATAGTGGATTGGTGTAGACAAGCAATGGTATTGAGACACCAAGCGATCGGGTGTTTTGTGATGCATGGTGGGTGGAATTCAACAACGGAGGCTTTGGTCGCAGGTGTTCCTACAGTGGTTTTTCCGCAGTGGTCAGATCAGGGGACAAATGGGAAGATGATTCAAGATGTGTGGAAAACAGGGGTTAGGGTGACGAGGAGGGAGGGAGATGGAATAGTGGAATGGAAGGAGATTAAGAGGTGTGTCGAAATGGTGATCCAAGACGATGAAATGACGAGGAATGCAGAGAAATGGAGAGAGTTGGCAAGAGAAGCTCTCAGCGATGGCGGATCATCAAATATCAACCTCCAAGCTTTCTTGGATGATGCTTAAAATCAGAAGCTCTCACATATGTAGTTCTACGACTCGCATTTATAAGTATCTGATTATTCGTAATAAAAGTTTATTCAAGCTACTTACAAGATTAAATAAATGGTTTTCGTCATAAAATACCATCATTACTGGTGTTTTATACATCTGAGTCATATAGATGGTTTGTGTCGCGATTACGCCAATTTGTAGCCATCTTCCAATGACTCAAGCATAACACAACTATCATTTAGAACACAAAAAGGGATACACATCCATCTTTTAACGAGTCAGATGTACACAAAAAACGACAAAATTAAAATATAAAAAATCAAAACATACATTTGTATTAGCTTTGACATTCAAACACCCCTTTATTTTACAAAAGAAAAAGCTACAGCTTCTTAAAACTCACTAGGCAGATTCCCAAAATAGTGTTGCTTAGCACACATTAAAAAAAATACATACAGCTTTGCTTGATCATACGTAAAAGAATGGTTCTACAACTGAAACGGTTGTTCATAGTGAAGCCCTCTCAACAGTACAAAAAGATAGTTTACCTACGAAGGTCATGATAGCGCCTAATCAGTGGCTATCATATAGGGGCATCTAGAAGAAACGTTACGTGAACACAAAAACTTCAATGTTTAGGTTTTTTTCTTTCGGGAGGTGCGTTGGTGGTGGAGCAGCGTCTAGTAACAAATACAGCAAGCCAATCCTGCAATACAGATCATCATGATGTATAAGCACAATTAACTTTGAAATCACTTGGCTTTCAAGTGCATTTGGGGTCATCTAATTTCAAGTAATTGAAGAAAATTGCTAAAAATACAAGTCAAATGGGTTAAACATGTCAAGTGGCATCCAATGTGTTCTTTAATGCATAAAACAACCTACACTCATCATTACATAAATTGAACTATTTTGCTTAAATAGCATAAGGTTTATAATCATTTCGTGACACTGCTTGTTTTTTAATAAAATGGGTAAAACGCAATACCAGGCCAACCCAACCCAATCACGTACCAAACTAACGCCTGTTTTGACACATCATCCAGCTTCCCTGACCAGCCCATTTTGTCATCTCTAATCAAATGTATTGAATTGAAAAGTGAAGCTGCATCAGTGGACACTGAAACTTACAATTTGGTAAAAGGCTTCAAGAAGCTTCATCAACAAAATTGTGCTCATAAACTTCATACTCGTAGTCTTTGTCAACATCCTGCATATTCCTGCCATAAACAAAATGTTTTGTTCCCATAGTTGTGAATGGCATTAGTCCAAAGGCTCGAGCTGTTTTTATCTCTCTGGCAATCTTCCTCTGGGCTTTGGCACTGATCTTGAACTACATAAATAAATGAAATTCAGTAAACATAGCAACTTCAAGATGCAATAAAAGATATGTTTAACCAGCAAAAAGATAATTATCTGTACCTTGCTCCTCTTATGGATTACTCCAGCCTCGGTAATGAAGTTAGCAAGAAACTTCACATTCTGCACGCAGACACAAAAATGAAGTCATGGCTATGTACTATTATCAAGTCCACATAAACTTGCTTGAAATAAAGTACAAAGTACAAACAATATAATTGACGAGAATTAAGAGTGCATCAAATGATAGTTGGCATGGTAAAACAAGGCCTATAAAAAAAAATTCTTTAGCTGTAAACTTGCAAGGCAATTGTGAAACGTGCATTGAGCAAATACACAATAGGTAAACATGTCCTTGAGTTGTATTTAGTAGCTGCAAAGTTACTTACCCTGAAATCAGCTTTTTCTAGAACTTCCTTTGTTGTTACTTCAAACTCTGATCTTTTAGATGGCTTACGAATTCCCGGTTTTGTAAGATCAAGATCCTGCATAAACCCATATAAGTGTAAGATGTCGACGTAAAAAATTAATGAATGATTTTAATCATGTACACTGTCCGCTTACTTATATAATGTTATATCTATTCTTTTTACGAATGAGACCATAACGACCATGCATATCTAAAGATACTTACAACTAAAATAACATTTAAACATCAAGAACTAATTAATGTGTCCAATATGAAGGAGAGTGAAGCATGCATAAACAATTGAGGAAAGTAGAGACTAGAGAGTCACAAAGATCCTAAGATTGCTAAAAAATAGTTATGGTTCATTGTTCATACCTTAACATCATAAGTATTACCAGGCCAAAATGTTACATCTGGTCTGAACTTGTAATCTTCTTTCTCTACTTCATTGACATCATATTCAAAGTAAGTAGCAGCATCCTTCAATTTTCCATCCAAACCATCAGTCAAAGATGTGAAACTGCCATCTAGACCATCCACAAGCCCTCCTCTTCTAGAACCACTGAATCTAGAATTCATTGCAGATCTTTCATTAATCCTTTTCTGCTGATCCAACTTTTGAAAGAAGGAACTTGAACTCAGGTGGTTGCCTGGAAGATCATTAAATACGCTTCTTTCAAACTCTTCCATGGTCTCTGACGAGTTTGTATTCGCATCTGGTTCGATAGCTATGCAGAAATAAGGAAACCAGGTCAGGATCAACAACGAAGGATATTTGCATAAAAACTACCATTCATGGCGGACTCTAAAGACTTACGAAAAATATGTTAACCTAAACTAAAGTTGCACTAATGGATTATTAACTAATGGAAAATTGAACTAATCTCCTTCCAAAATCCAAATATAGTTATGCATATGCGAAGTACAACCAGCAGATGAATGACATGTTGCAGTATTTCCATTAAGTTGGCTGGTCACCCAAAATAGCACGTTTCAGAAAATCATCTGATGGATAATAATTGTAAACAAACAAGGGTTGGTAAGATAAGCTGAGTTTTAACAAGGGTTGGTAATCCACTAATCCTTGATTTCTGTACCGTGAGTTTCAAGCTAGAGCGATAGGATGCTTAGCCATCTTCGAAGCAGTAAATTACATGCAATGTAAAGCGGATATGTAGTCGTCCTTTTATTCCACTATAGAATCGCAATACGTTTTTGTAAACAAAAATTTATATCTGCAGTGCATTTTGGAAGCTCAAAGAGAGATGACAAAAGATCACATAATGCAGTAGACATGGAAGCAAATGAACCATAAGGGGTATATGTTCAAATAGGTCTATGTTAAAACAGGTATGTTAGTTTAACCTGACGCCATATTAATGTTAAGTTACATATTTGTGTAGCTTTCATTACACTTGAAAAACTTAAATGATTATGACACTTCAATCAACTTAATCACCAAAAAAGTCACTTTATATGATGGTACATAATGATAATGCACAAGCTTATAGTGAAGATTACAGAATGAACCACAACCATTCAAGTACCTGAAGCACTACTTGTAGCGAAAGTCCTAGCAACCAAAAACCCCTGGCAGCTAGGTGATTTGCTAGCCGCAAGAGACCGCAGAACACCCTGAACAAGTCTCATCGCTCCTATAAAAGCAACACAAATAATTGTATGAAGAAACCAAAACAAACATCTCAATTATATTATATTAAACATTGCTTTCATCGCTTCTAAAAGTAATTATATGCCATCGTTACTAATTGTAAAAAAGAACTCCCATTTGGATCCTCATTCACTATTAGCACACCAATCCGACGTCCCTAATTCATTCATATTTCTTACAGACTCGTTTTCATTCTCATTAACTATCTAAGGAGTATTTCACTATTTGTCGTGTAAAGGTTCCAAAAACAAATGACCTGGAAATATGTTGATTCACTTTATCGACACAAAAAGCAATACTTACTCACTAACCCTATAATACATATCATCATATATCAACTTTCGATCCTGCAGTTACTAACCATAACTAAAGAGCATAAACTATACACCGCCAATCAGTACAGAAAAATAAAGAGCAAAATCAGTAAACCAATCAGAGACTTGCAACATATAATCAATTATTCATATATGTTAAGATGATGCATTAGGGTAAGTATCACATAAAACCCCAAAAAGTAAAAAGCCTAAAAATAGGTCATTTTGAAGAGCAAATGTAAACGAGCAAAACTTTTAGCGAGCAGAAGTTCACCCGTATTAATCAACAAATCTTTTAGACGTAAATTATGTTGATAAGCAAATGTTTACACGTCAAAAAGAAGTTATCGTTGATGAACACGTCGTTTAAACCTGTAAAAACCCACCTATCAATATTCATCAAAAATCTCACCCGTATTTTTTTAAATATTTGGCTTTTTTTCGTAATCCCCCCCCCCCCCTTAAGAACCACTTTACAGTGTAGTTTCTAAAATTTATTAAAGTGTGCCCCCTCGAGCGGATCCTTACTCCTTACTTATGCATTACATCCTCCAGTTAGATGCAGGTAACTATACTTACAAAAATGACCATTAACTATGAACGCCAACTGTTTGATAAAATGTCTATGACGACAATATATGCTTACATCTTAACTCTAAACAAATAAATAACCATACTTATCATTTAATAAGTCTATAACCTAAATTTATACCATGAACATACAAAACATTTATCAAACCCTTAAACTGAAAAAAAAAAAAAAAAAAAAAAGAAGAAGAAGAAGAAGATACAAGTATTGATCTAAGGTAAGTAAAAATTATATAAAAATAAAGCCCCTTTAACATACCTTTTATAAAAATGGAACTGTTGTGTATGTCTTGTTGATAAATTGTTGGTGTTGAGTGGCTGGTGGAAGGAGATCCTGGTAAGGAGAAGAGGGTTCAGGGATGAAATGAAATTTGTGTAGTGGATTGATGGGCCTTTTTGTTTTTGGTTATTGGGTTTATATTCTCCTGTCGGTTTTCTTAGTTTTACTTTTGGGCTTACAAGTAAGTGTAATGCATCAACTATAACTATTTTCTCTAAAAATACTAGGAAAATATATGGGTGCGTTTAGTTGGAGGAAAACACCATTGTTTTCCACAAAATATTTTGTGGAAAACAAGAAAAATAGAGATTGCGTTCAAATCAACGTTTTCAAACAAAATATTTTGCAAAACACAAACTCTCATATTTTCTAACTTAACAAGGAAAATTACAAAATAACTTTTAGTTGTTTTCCTTGTTTTCCTTTTTAACCCACAACCTTCCCTCCCTTCTTCCAAATAGAAAATACAAACATCAACTAAACACGTTTTTTATATTTTCAAGTGTTTTGTGGAGATAAATTTCTCTTCTAAATTTTTACAAAACTAGAGATAGAAAACACAAATTTTTTTTTCTCCAACTAAACGCACCTATATATCCTTATAATAACATGTCATATTTATTTGTGGATGTATAAAAGATAAAAAAAATTTAAAAAGAAGTGAGAGAATACCACAAATTAAATACAACAACAACAACAAACCCAATCCCGCCAGGGCAGGGTATGGGGGAGGTAAAATGTAGACAGATCATACCCCTAATCCCAGGTTAGACTCGGGAGTAGAGAGACTGCTTCCAACGAGACCTCCGGCAAGTGCGGGTGTGCGAGTGAGAATTAAAAGAAAAGAAGGGTGAGAGCAACAGACAACAAAAATGCAAGCAAGAGAAAGCAAAAGGAAACAGGCAAAACGAGCAAAGCAAGCAACAAGAAACATATAGCAGAAGCAAAAAACAAGAAACATAAAGCAGACGCAAAAAACAAGAAACATAAAGCAGACGCAAAAAAAATAAAAAAATAAAAAAAAAAAGAAAAAAAAAACCCCGAAGAACGATACGCACAAAAGGGCACAAAAGCAGAGCTCAAACAAAAAGGGCCAAGGCGCAAAAAGCAGACAAACCTAAAGGCAACACAGAGCAAAACAAAACAACGCAGGGGGCTAAAACTAGGGCAAAGCAAAAGGAAGGCACCTAAACCAGAAACGCAGACACAAAGGCACAAAGAAAAGCAACGCACCGGGCCTAAAGCTACGACAGAGCATAAAAAAAATAATAATAAAAAAAATAAAAAAAATAATAATAATCTTTTGTGCTTTTAGCATTAAATGACATGTCATTTTATATAGATATGTTTTTATAAAACTTTTGTGCTTTTAGCATTTTTTTTAAATATATCTCAGAGTAAGGCCTTGTTTGTTTGTATTTATAATTAGTTTTCATCAATATTGTGTTTTGTATTTTGAATGAGTGACTGAATAGTATAATTATGTAAATATGACTGACTTGATAAAAAGATGATCACTTTTATAACTTTTTCTATCAACTCATGCTTTTGGAATAAGTTAATAACAAACAAATCCATACCAGAATACCAGCTTGGCAGATTGAAGATTTTCTCAATTAAGTTAATTAAGTCAAAATAAAACGGCACCTAAGTGATTAATCTTTCTCTTAACCATCACCAAGCGGCTTAGTTGTAAGTTTATAACACACTTGACCTCCTCACAAGAGGTCAAATGTTCAAACCTCTCTAGTTATACATGTGGGGTGACCAGGGTCAGAGACGGTCATTGGGATACTTGATTATGCTACGTATATTTGAAGCAAATACTCGTTCGTTTTAAGTAACCTAATATGGAAAATCACATTTTTTTTCCGCTTAAACAGTTATTTTGATTATCTTTTCGTTTCGGTATACTTTAAATGTTTAAACTTTTGCACATTAAATGTTACTTTTGCCGATCTCTGAAACTTTGGACATGTTATGAGTTTTTAGAAATATACTAGCGGGTTAACCCGCGCGTTGCGACGGGAGTGCGTTGCCCTCGATCATTTTATTCACGGGAATGAATTTGCTAAAGTTTTTTTTTTTTTTTGCGCACTGTTCATGCGCGGGGTACTGTTCATCCCCCAATGAGTTTTAGTATATATATATAATTACACATCAAGTTACCAATAACATGTTTACATTTAAGTATTATCGTGGTATCGTGATGACTGGCCAAACAAAGAGTTTCACGTTTAAATCGCATTTAAAACAAATTTGCAAAGATCATTTTTTTTATCGAAAAATCGTTTTTGTATAGTTTTGTCTTGTTTGGGCAATAATGTACATGTGATAAAATTGTATACAAAGAAAGATATTTCATTTGTGATAAAATGAATAAGATACCATTTCATTTGACAATGGCACAATGCATGCATCTCATGAAGCAAATGGGACCAATGAGAGAGATAATGGCATGACGAAGACTCCATATACCATGACTCCATATGCGTCCATTTGGTGATCTCTCCACCACAAATCATCGTCATCAAATAAGCATATCTTTTTACCAAATTCTCAAATAAAACTTACGTAGTGTTTATTTAGACCGGCCGTTTGGTGACATCATTTGATGAAACGCCAAAAATTTATAATTTTATATACTTGAGGTGTTTGGGATTGCTTATTGAAAACAGATTATGCGTTTTGAAAACGGATAATCTGACAATCAATTATTACAAAACGTGGTTATCAAATATAGTGTTTGGATTTGATTATTTTGTTTGATATCGCAATAATAAAAATAAGTGTTTGGCAAATCAAAATAGTTAATAGCTTAGTCACTAAAATGACTAAAATTAACATGTGTATATTTTTGATACAAAAGTATGTATATGATATTCAAGAGGGTGTTAAGGGCAATTTTATAATTTGAGGTGGACCCCATAAGTGCGTTTTGGAACTGCACCTCTTGGGTTGCTTTTTGAAAACTTCATTTTGGAGCAATCTAAACGCAGTTAATCATGTTTTTAACTTTCTTTGCCAAACACTATAATAAGATTATTTGCGTTTTCGTAGCGCAATAATCAAATAATCTGCCACATATCGCAATCCCAAACACCCTCTTAATCGTTATAGTGTAGTATAAGCAAAATCAAAAAAAAAAAAAAAAAAAAAAAAAAAAAAACATTCTCTAAAAAAGTAGTGAGTTATGTTTTTGATCTAAAGACGAAAAAAATCTTTTTGATATATTTTTATTTAATGAAATACAAATAAAATATAAATGTTTTGAGGGGATTTGTTTAAAACTAATGTTAACCTAAAATTGCCAGAAACATATATATATATATATATATATATATATATATATATATATATATATATATATATATATATATATATATATATATATATATATATATATAAAGTTTTTGTGCGAACTATGAGATGAGAAAATGATTTATCTAGGGTGTGTTACTTTTTATTAGTAATCTAATTAATCATGTTGAATTGTTGCGCCCTTATTGATGTAACGGGGATATTCCTTATTACATATGTGTGTTGGTCAAGCCTACGTGAAGGACCCTGTATCTTGCCTAATTGTCACAAAATAACTAAAACACGCTTTAAATATCCAATCTAACTAAACACCTAATTCTAAGTGTTCAATTGGATGCTTCTGATTAAGTTCAAGCTACGCTATAATCCTAACCAGTTTTTAACTACTAGCAAACTCATTCACCAATTAAGAAACAATAGGAAAAGTTATACACTAACGAGATTCATGCAATCCTAGATAAATACTAAGTAAGTTAGCTTAGCATAACAATCAATGATCAACACATGCAATGATAAACATGATTGAAAGATTAAACATAAACTTATCTTGACGTTATGCAAGGTTTACAAGGCTGGACTATAGTAAAATTCTCATAAAAATCGTTTTTTGTTCAGCTCCTAAAAGTTGCACACAAATTATGTAAATAGTGCAAAACTATATACTCCCTCCGTCCCAAAATATAAGTCCATATTTGACTTTTCAAAGTCTTTTTCTTCTGACTTTGACTGTAATTATTTTTTTTCGTGTTATATAATACTTGATGAAAAGTATATCAATGAACATACATTTGAAACACAAATCCATTTATATATTTTTCATCAAGTATTATATAATACGAGTAAAAATAATTACGGTCAAAGTCTGAAGAAAAAGACTTTGAAAAGTCAAACATGGACTTATATTTTGGGACGAAGGGAGTATAGATTTTTGTCTTCTACGGCGTCAGCCTTTGGTTGTGACGTCGTCAGCTCGCCGAATTCGATTAAGGTTTATTTGCACCGACTTAGTGTGACGGCATTAGGTTGCAATGGTGACAACGTCAGGCTTAGGTTGTGACGACGTTAAGGAGGTCGTCTCAGCACACTAACCGGTAGCATGAAATTGCAAAATTCGTCTTTTGAGGCACTTTTGGTGACGACTTCACACATGTCGGCCACAAACTTGAAACTTTATCTTTTTCATCCGTTTGTCCAAATGAGCCCAAATCATGTACGTTTTCAGCAAATGCATTCCCAAAAGGCCTAAAAGTCAAAAAGAAATATTTAAGGTAATAAATGATACAATGTGCATAAAATTAAGGGCTAAATGACCCATAAATATTATTTTGCACCTCATCACCCTTCACACGTGAATGGGCACCTTTCACACGTGAAGCCTATGATGGAGACGGTATGTTGGCGCGCGAAAGGGTGTTTTTGGGGTTGATTAAGTGGTCTCCTTCAGTTAGGAAAAGAAAGAAAATGTGACATATTTATTATTTTATTTTTTGTTAGTAAGTGTGCGTGGATGATGGATTGTGGTATTTTTGCACAAAGTGATATATCTTTATGTATTTGATTAGGTGGTTACCACTACAACTATTAGGTAATTAGCTAATTGGTGTGTTGAAAAGTAGATATAACTCTAAAATAAATTTACATCAAGCATTAAAATATTAAAGAATATTAAAATACCATTAAAACATAAATACTCTTGTAAATGATAAGATATTGTACAGTAAAACCTCTGTAAATTAATGATGTTGGGACCGGAATATTTTATTAATTTAACGAGATATTATTATATCGATAAATTAATATTTTATTAATTTTAAGAGGTTTTACGCATGACCTTTAAATTTTCAAGTTCAACATACTAGTTACAATATATATTAGTTAGAGATGAAAAATAAATTAGAAAAACAAGTTTCAATTAACGTTTTATGAATTCACATGCACAAATTAGTTGAATTTGTTAAGTTTATTGTTTTCGAATAAATTAAAAGTTAGTTTTGTTAGGACAAATTTCAATTATGTATGGCCTTAATTGAATTAATTGAATTCGTACAAGTTCCAAATATGTATGGACTTTATATATATATGAAAACTTTTAATAATTATTAATTTATAATTTCGTTGGGACCAATATATATACGCTGGGGTTTCAAAAAAATTATTATCTTATTATTTTATCGATTGAGGTTCAAATTTGCACTGGTCCCAAGTTGGGACCGGACAAATTATTAATTTTATCGTGGTTATTAATTTATCGAGTATTAATTTATAGAGATTTTACTGTATAACTTAAGACTTGATAAGTGAGTGATTTACTTTGACATGACAAACCCGTAACACACCTCGAACTATAGAAGAAATTGAATTCCTTAAATGTTGATGAGCTGTACAATTTTAAGTAGCTTTCACGTAATATCTTATATATAGTACATTATAAAGTATTTGAAACATTTCTAAAATAAAAGGCTTAAAATATTAAAATTCAACACTTGCTTAAAATGACAAATTTTAATAAGTACATGTATAATAACATTCAATGCAACACTTTAAAACAGTTTTTGTTTGTTTTAAATATAATAAAAAATACAAAGTACTTTATTATAGGTAAAAAATACAAAGTAGACGGGGCGCTTGCAAAATGAGTAGAATTGACAGGGTTTTCGTTTGTGATGCTATTTTTAATAAATGGCCTAGTGCGTGTGTCAGAGCTCTTAAACGAGAGTGTTCTGATCATGCTCCCTTGTGTTTGTCCTTGATTGATAAGAATTTTGGCCCCAAGCCTTTTCGTTGGTTTAATTCTTGGTTGGATCGTCCGGGTTGTGAAGAGGTGATTTTGACGGGCTTATTGGGTTGGTCTAATAGTGGGTCGGCTGATTTGAATTTGATCAGAAAATTGGGGTCTCTTCGTTGCAAACTTAAAAAGTAGATAAACGATATCAAAAATAAAGAAAATGAAGACATGAATCGGCTGATGTTGGAAAAGGATAATTTGGAATGTCTTATGGAATACAAGGAGTTGGATGAAGCGGAATTATGGGTTTGGGCCGAGTGTAAAAAGAGCCTCCAAGAGATTGATTTATTTAGACACCGGGACTTGCGACAAAAATCTCGGGTAAAATGGGCTTCTCTTGGTGATGAGAATACGAGCTTTTTCCACAGTTTTGTAAATGGTCGCAAAGCTACAAATACGATCCCGGGTTTGGAAATAAATGGTGAATGGGTGTCGAAACCGACTTTAGTGAAGAAAGAAGTCTTATGTTTTTTTCGTGATCACTTCAAAGAAGCTGTGTGTAATCGGCCGAACCTTGTCTGTGAAGGTTTGACCCGTTTAAATGAGCAAGAGGGCTCGGAGTTAACTGCTTTGTTTTCTAAGCAAGAAATAAAAGACGCGGTTTTCGGTTGTGGTTCTAACAAAGCCCTAGGCCCTGACGGATTTAATTTTCACTTCATTAAGCGGTTTTGGGATGTCCTTGAAGATGATTTTTTTCGGATTATGTCGGAGTTCCATGAGACAGGTCGTATTAATTCTGGTTGCAGTTCCGCGTTTATAACTTTGATCCCTAAGGTTAATTCGCCTGTGGGACTCAAAGATTACAGACCCATTACCCTGATTGGGGTGATTAGCAAGGTTATTTCTAAAATCCTTGCTAACCGCCTTAAAAAGGTTTTGGGTAAATTAGTTTCGGAGACCCAATCGGCTTTTTTATATGATCGTTTTATTCTAGATGGGCCCTTAGTGGTTAATGAAGTTTTGGAATGGCTTAAAAGAAAAAAGAAAAAAGCGTTCTTATTGAAGATTGATTTTGAAAAGGCGTATGACAATGTCAATTGGTGCTTTTTATTATCTATTCTATCTCAAATGGGCTTTCCCGAGAAATGGTGCATTTGGATAAAAGGTATTCTGGAGTCGTCTTGCGCTTCTGTGTTGGTCAACGGGTCTCCCACCTTTCAATTCAAAAGTGAGAAAGGCTTACGTCAAGGTGATCCCATATCGCCTTTCTTATTTCTTATTGTTATGGAGTGTCTCTCTTGGTTGATGAACAAGGCTAAAGACATGGGTATTCTCAAAGGTATTAACTTCCGGGTTGACAATACGGATCTTAATCATCTTTTCTTTGCGGACGATGCGCTTATTATGGGTGAATGGTCCCGCGAGAATCTTCAAAACACGGCTCGTATTCTTCGTATTCTCTACTTATGCTCCGGCCTTCGTATCAACATTCACAAGTCAAACTTATTTGGGGTTGGTACGTAAGATGAAGAGGTGGATAGTATGTTAGAAGTCTTGGGGTGTAGAAAAGGGGTTTTTCCTTTCGTGTACTTGGGGATTAAAGTGGGCGCCAAGATGACGAGAATTAGTAGTTGGGAACCGGTCTTGAATACTATTAAGAAGCGCCTTACCGGTTGGAAAGCGAAACACTTATCAATTGGTGGTCGGGTAATCCTTATTAAAGTCGTGTTAGAAATTCTCCCTATTTATTACTTTCTCTCTATAAAGCTCCAAAGGCGGTTATAGAGAGTATGGAGAAAATTATGAGACGATTTTTATGGGCGGGTTGTAGTGTTGAGAATAAGATTAACTGGATCGCTTGGGATATTATTACTACGCCTAAAAAGGAGGGTGGTCTAGGTGTTTCTAAATTGGAAGACGTTAACGACGCGCTTCTTCTAAAATGGGCGTGGCGTTTTAAAACCGGGGGCAATGGGTTGTGGAAAAAAGTGATCATTGGTTGTCACGGGTTGAGTAGGAATTGGTCGCTCCTTCCATGTACGGCTTCGGCTAGTGGATGTTGGAAGCAAATTGTAAAGATTGGAGAAAAGAAGATTTGGTCCGGAAAAACGCTTGGAAGTTACTTTGAAGGTTTGGTGGGAGACGGTTCTCTTATTAGTTTCTGGATGGATTCGTGGATGAGGGAAGATCCTCTCCGGACAATTTACCCTCACTTATTCAGACTCGAAACTGATAAATGGACTGTCGTCGCGGCTAGGATTCGGGTTGTGTCTGGCTCTAAGATCCTGCAGTGGAAATGGCGCAAGGATCCTACTACTGCTGCTGAGATAAATGAGCTTTCAATCTTATGGAAGAGATCTATGACTATGCTTGGAAGGGGGGTATTGACAAATGGAATTGGAAAGCTAGCGGGTCAAATCGCTTCACTGTTAGCAGCGCTAGAAAGCTTTTATCTAGCTACCCGAGACCGGCTGTGGAACAACATATGAAATGGAAGTGTTGGACTCCTCTTAAATGTAAGATTATGGTTTGGAGAGCGATACGTAATCGGTTGCCGACTAAAGTCGAGTTGCATAAACGTGGAGTTAGCCTTCAAAATGATCTTTGTGGTTTTTGTGACTCGGACGCTGAAACGTCAACACACATCTTCATTGGATGCCTCTTTGTTGCGGAGATTTGGAACCGTGTGGAGCATTGGTGCCGATTGAACCCGTCGATTGTTTTTGATGTTATTGACTTAATAAAGATAACGAAGAACCAGCCGCTTACCAAGCAAGCTAGAAACATATTGCGAGGTATAATCTTTACTTCTTTGTGGACCATTTGGAATGAACGCAATGATCGTATTTTTCAAGGTAAAAGGCGACGAGCTACAGAAGTGGTCGAGAGCATCAAGATGACTTCGTATTTTTGGTTTAAAAATAGATCTAAGATGAAAGGTATAGATTGGAATGTTTGGTGTAAATACCCGCTTGACTTGATGTAATCTCGTTTGTTTGCCCAGGTGTCCTTTTTTCGAGGACTTCCCGGTGCGCTTTTTGAATAAAATCTACCTTTCAAAAAAAAAAAACGTCTATAACAATAATTGCATAATAAATGTTATTTCTAAAGGGTTTTTTTAAGTTGTGTCCGTGGGCACAAATTAAGCACACGAGAAGTACATAAATTCTTGATTTTTTTTTAATCTTTATAAGTACTATTTTATTTGTATCATCCATCTATGTGGGAAAAATAAACATTATTTTTAGAGACCTAAATTTACTTAATATAACGTAAGTGATTTTTAAAATTTGCTATCGTGTTATTATTTAATGATAACTTGGGACTACTGACCATTGTCAACTACTTTAATCTCATACCTTTATAATATACCAGTTACCAACTCAGTATTGTCACAATATCACGTGGATAATCTACATTTTTTATATGAAAAATATTGTTATTGTATAAAATTATTTAAAACTAAAATCGTCGTCATCCACATATCTATTTCTATTCTATCGTAAAATATAGAACAAAAAAAAAATCATTGAATATTTTAATTGCATGGTACCCGTCGCAGCAACGTACGGATATTCTGCTAGTACGATATAAATGTATCTTTGGTTTGTCAACTATCTTAAATTCTCAATCTATTTTCGATCCTCTAAGAGCACTTGTTGAGGTCTATTTTTCGTCACCAAAAGACCAACAACATAACAACATGTTATACCACACCACCTATTAGCTATTCGTACGTTGTTGGTAAAATAGTGGGTGCAATGGCCAGTGCCATTAGCCTTTTTTATTTTATTTTATTTTTTTGTGGGTAAGTAAGTGAGTATTTTCTTTTTGGTATTTTGTGAGACCCAACAAGTATATATATATATATATATATTTTTTTTTTAATTATTTTTGATTAAAGATAATGTTTTAGTTATTGATGTGTTATTAGGAATGAAATTAGATAACGCTAATAATTTGTTGTTAGTGTTTCCTACACCCGGCTCTCTAATGCAAACTATCTATTCTAAACCTATTGTTAAGAGCATCCACAATGGTGAAGCTTTACATAGGTCCATAATCATTAAATTATAAACCTTTTGATGTTATAAACCTATGTTCACTATGCATAAACCTTTTACAACTCTTCAAATGATTCATAATAACACATGCATTAAATTATGAATAGGTTCAAGAATATGAACCTTTTCATGCCACATGTACATGAAACAAATAACCACTATGGTTAAAATGAAAGATAAAGCTTTATATAGGTTTTAGACCTTTTGATGAAACTACCATAGTGGATGCCCTAACATTCCATCAAACATCAATCTTTGTTAACATTAACTACAACTAAAACAAAACTTTATTTCCTTTTTTTTATAAGGCTACTTACAGTGGGGAGGTGAACCCACTCGGTTGAGTACCGGTCGACCCAGGTTGCCCCATTGTGGGGTGTTCCGTTGTCACCGGTTGAGAGGGAGGAAGGCACAAACTAGTTTGTCTAGTCGACCGAATTCAAAGCAACAAAAAGTGTACAAAATCCAACCGTTTGGATTAAAATAAATAAATAAAAACTTACCACTTTTACAACATTATAAATATCAATCTCAAACACATTTTAAACACACAATTTCAAACACAATTCAAACAACTTCTCATCAATATTCATCATGTCACAAAGAAAGACTCCCATATAAAAAAACCGACGATCCCGACTTTCCCAAAATTCCCCGAACTTAAATTTCTCACCAGATCCACCGTTTGAATTAACCGGTGTAACACCACCACAAAATCGGGGTATTCGTTTTCGAGCACCCGGTTTTGAATATGAAACATGACTACCACAACCCAACCAAAATCAAAACCCATTTTACGTCAATCGTCCATATTTCCCACCGGGTCGTCCTAGTATCAATCAAAACCAATCACCAAGCGGGTCGTCATATCATCCTAACATGGACTTCTCCCAATCTTTCCAACATAATCAATCATTTTACCGCTTCATGGTGTTAATCTTGATATGGATTTTGATCATTTTATGGAATTCCCTCCTCAAAACTACACGTCTCAACAATACCCGACTCAAGATGTTTCGATGGGCCAAGGTTCGGGGCACGGTTCATACCACGGTTCTATTCGTATTGAAGACGATGTCGAAGAGACGTCACCCGTCAAATCAAAGAAGAGTTCAAAACGGGCTACAAAGGAGAAGGGGATCGACATAGTCGATCGATCACATCTTGATCACCTTACTGTAGGCAATAATCAATCCTTCACTTTTTATAGACATGGGTCGCATATACGATCTAGTCAAGCTTTGGTTTTGTGTGTGTATATATTAAATATAAAAGGTATTTTTGTGGGGTATGTTTTTTATAGTGTAGGTCACGTTACTGGGACAGTTACTGAGACACCTAATCGCTTGAAGGTCGTTGGAGAAAGAAAGCTAACGTGACAGTGAAAATGAAAGGGATTGAATACCCTTACTCGAACCAGCCTCATAGAGTAGAAAAAGGGAGAATTGCATATATACCCATTAAAACTTGAAAACTTGCATATTTTCCCAAAATACAAGTTTTTAATGCATGATGTACAATGCAAGTTAAGCATGTTTTGGGTATATATGCAAATATGCAAGTTTTAGTGAGTATATATGCAATTGACCCTAGAAAAAAGCCCTAAAACAACCTATATATCTCACATAAACTTATAAAAATTGTTACGGTACATCTCCATCAACACATCAAATTTTCATTTTCTCCAAAGCATAAAAGTATAAAACTAACCGAGAACATCATTCAGCCGGTCACAATTCTTCAAAGATACTCCCAATATACCCTCGCCACGTGTCACTAAAAAAACACATAGGCCGGTTAACAAAACAAAATAATATATTCTAGAAAATTCTTTTTCCCAAATTTAAATCTCAATTTCATTTACATTTGAGTTTCATTACGGAGGGAAAAATAATAAAACCCAAATTTTCACAACAAAAAACCCATTTCACTTCGTCAATTTTGACTCATTAATTTTCTTCACTACAAAAAGTCAAACTTATTCAGTTTCAAGTTTGACTAATCAAATTAAGGTATGAAACATGCTTATTTCTTAAATTGCTTTCTGGGTTTTGTGTTTTTAGTGTGTTAATTTTGGTTTAAGTAAAAAAGCCCTAATTTTAATGGTAAAAAATAGACTTGATTTTATTTAATTTGTTGATAAAAAACTGATGGTAGTTAATTGATTAATTTTAATTTATGGGTATTGTTTTGATGATCATTTACATGTTGATTTTGATGTTTAGTTGTGTTGATTATAGTTCATATGAATATAGGCTTATTTTTTGGATTAATTTTTTTTTAGGGTTTTAATGATCAAAGTATGTTGTATTTGCAGAAACAAAAAGCTTAATTTTTTTTTAATATGTGATTTGTTGTTTATGCTGATCAAGGGTTTGTGTTTTGTAGGAGATGTGTACTAGTGACATGGTTGCGGATAATCGAACTGTTGGTAATATATCAGTTTTGCTTGAATTATCGGCTGCGGATGATGTGGAAGGATTTAAGTCAATAGTTGAACAAGATGGTTTAGATGTTGATCTTAACGAGTCTGGTTTATGGTATGGTAGATCGTTAGGTTTGAAAAAAATGAGCCTTGAGGAAAGGACACCGCTTATGATTGCTTCCATGTTTGGTAGCAAAAACGTTTTGAAATTTATGATTGGGTTGGAGCGTGTTGATGTTAATAAGTCTTGTGGTTCTGATAACGCCACTGCTTTGCATATGGCTGTTGCTGGTGGTTCCAGTGCTTGTGTTGAGGTTGTTAAGATGTTGATCGATGCTAATGCTGATACTAGTTGTTTGGATGTTAATGGGAATCGACCTGTGGACTTGATTCCGTTAGTGTTTGGGTCTAGTTTTAATTCGAGAAGGAAGTTCTTAGAGCTTATGCTAAATGGTTATTCTGATAATGACGAACGATTTGTGGTAAGTGAACTAGTTGATAGCCATATCGAAGAACAAAAGGGTACGGGTTTGGGCTCGGTTTCACCTATTTCGACTAAGAAAGAGTATCCGGTTGATCTGTCGTTACCTGATATGAAAAATGGGATATATAATACGGATGAGTTTAGGATGTATACTTTCAAGATCAAGCCATGTTCTAGAGCTTATTCTCATGATTGGACTGAATGCCCGTTTGTTCATCCGGGCGAGAATGCTAGAAGACGGGACCCACGGAAGTATCATTATAGTTGTGTACCTTGTCCCGAGTTTAGGAAAGGAACTTGTAGACTAGGTGATAATTGTGAATATGCTCATGGGATTTTCGAGTGTTGGCTTCATCCTGCCCAATATCGAACCCGTTTGTGTAAGGATGAAGTTGGATGTAATAGAAAAGTATGCTTTTTTGCTCATAAACGGGAAGAGCTTCGACCATTACACCCTTCCACAGGCTCTGCTGTACTTTCTCCTCGATCTTTATCCGATCTTTCATTAATTAGTCCTTTCTCTCTTGGTTCCCCATCGATTATGATACCTCCTAGTTCGACCCCTCCATTGACACCGGGAGGTTTATCACCTCGAGGTGGGGCTATGTGGTCTAATCAGTCATCCCCGATCATGAAGGGTTTAAGTAGTAGGTTTAGGACTACACCTAGCCGTCAAGATCTGGATCTTGATCACTATCGTCAACAACAACTAATGGACGACTTTAATAAGTCGCCTTTCATGGGTGATTATATTGAAGAATACGACATGGGTGGGTCAAGAATTAATCCTCTAAACCAGAATATGAACTACTCATCCGGGCTTCCATCTTCACCACTAAGGTTGTCGTCATCACCATCATTTGGACTCAATCAGATGATGAATGCAAGATCAGCTGCATTTGCAAAGCGGAGTCAAAGTTTCATTGACCGTGGGACTGTCAACCGTCAATCTGTTTCATCTATGATGCCTTCCAAGCTTTCGGATTGGGGTTCTCCTGATGGGAAGCTTAACTGGGGTATACAGAACGACGAGCTCAACAAGCTAAGGAAATCTGCTTCTTTTGGGGTACGTAGATCGTCAGACTCCATAACCAACAATCCAGAACCTGACGCACATTTGTTTTCACAGACTAATCAGCCGCCAGGAAATAACGTCAGCTTTGATGAAGAACAACAATTTGCACCATGGTTGGAGGAGCTATACTTGGAACAGGAGCAGCTGGTTGCTTGATTACACAAAATTGGTTACCACCCTTTAACATGATTCACCGTTATTGCTGTGTGAATTTGACTTAAGCGCCAAAAGATTGGAGAGAAGAGAGATGAAGATACACACGTTAGTCGATTTAATTCTGATCATATCATATTCTTTGAGTTCAGTTTTCTATATTTATTTCGTATTATTGTTATTAGTTTCATTTTTTATTGGAATTCAGTTTCGGGTATGAATAAGTTGCACGAGCGATTGTAGCTAGACCTGACCTTGTAATTTCTTGAAGTTTTTTTTCTTATACATCAATGTTCTTACAACTTATATGACGAATATATACGAATCTTTGTTCCATTACTTATGAGATTGCAATATAAGCATTTTGTTCTATTTTTGCTTTCCTTTTGTTGTTTAGGAGATGGTGACACTTGACATGTGTATGGATATGAATAAACAGGAAATCAAGTGCCTGGTAGGCCAACTTCTATTATGATTCTACCATGTGGATTTGGTTTATGTGAAACCTTTTTGTTTTGTTGATGATCATAATTGAATTATACTTTGTTGTATTGGTTGGAAATTTAAAAATGGTTTCTTTTTTTTTTTTTTTTTTTCGCTGATTCTGAACAAAGGGTTGGTTGTACTAGAAACACTTGTATCTTTGATATATTTGGTTAATAATGATAGCTTTTGTTTGGTCCTTATTTGAGGCTTATATGGAGAAGGTTTATTTTGAGTGGTTTGTGTAATGTCGAAAGGACATGCTTGCGACGTGGATGCTAATAATTTAAGCGATTGCTGGTGCGATTGACATCCATATCAGATACAAAGTGTTGCTAGATATTACACAAACCACGTGTGATGGACCTTGTCTCATAATGTTTTGTGTAACCCAGCTTTCGGAGTTTTGGACAGTCGTTTATTGCTCGATGGTACGCAAAGTTGCTTCATGGATCACTTGCAAGTCTTAAACAAAGTTTTAACTAAATGTAGCAATTCTTTTTTGGTTCAAGTTTGATTTTCCTTGTGTTTCATAACTATAATGTCAAGATTAATGATACAACTCTAAATTTTTAGCATCTCAATATTTGACAACAAACATCCAAACACGCGTTATATATCATAAACTCAAAACGCAATACCTATTGAAGTTTGTTTTAAACTTCAGTCGCATAACAAAGTCTCAGAATATGTATACTAATTCAAGTAGCAACTGATCATAAAATTCCAACTCACGATCTAGATTTGAAGTCTCCGTCACAAGTTTCTTCTTCTTTGATCTGTCATCTTCTAATAATTTCCTCTTTGAACTCGATTTTGAATCTGCTTTACCTTTACATTCTGCCTTCGCACCAAGGACGCAAAATTTCCCTTTTTCTACCTTTAGAACCATTGGACTTCGATTGATTGGCTGGCTTCGGATGCTCAAATTTTGGCGATGGTCTTGAAGATTAACAGCACGATTCCCTTGTGGGAATGAATCTAAACCCATTAGCTTCGCCACAACCCCAGGATTAGTAATAGCACAACAAGGCTCGGGTAGCTCCTTAATGCGATGGTGTTTGACAAGACCGTGGAAGCATGGTAGGCGGCATAGGATTTTGGGAAGACAATAGCCAGTGGTGCATTTGAAATCGGAAACTGGTGTATGCGAGGATGAAGATTGAAAAAGTTTCATGGTGGTTTTGATGATAAATGAAGAAGACTGGAATTTGTGAGTTGGGTTCTTGCTAAGATTTCAATTTGAATAAGAAGAGATCGAAAGGAACAAATAAAGTAAAAGAAACAAAGAAAAAGAGGCATGGCGGGATATACATTTGAATACTGTTGAGGGAAAATGTTTCAAAAATGAACATGTATTCTTTAGGGATTGTTAGTTGAAAATTGTGACTAATTTATGCCACCGGTTATTATTTATCCAAATTTTTATAGTTCGACATTTGGGTGTATTTTGTTATGATACTTACGTTTTTTAACCACATAGTTAATACTAGGCGAATATCCGCGCCTAGCGGCAGCGGTTCATAGCAGCAAAAAATTAACGATATGCGATATTGTGGTAAGTTTTTCGTATAACATTCAAAATGTTTTGGAAAAGATCAAAATATAATTGCAAACGGTTCTAACATATGATAATTCAACTATAACAAAGATTCTTAAGCATGTATCAAACGATAAAAAGAAAACATTACATCAATGATGAGATACTAACTAACAATGCACGTTAGTCGCATAAAACTTCTTGGTAGACGACTACCCATGCATAGCAACAGTATATTCTAGCGGCAAACAACTATAGTTACATAAAACTTACACAAAACACTTAACCAAAATATCACAATAACTATCTATCGCTATAAATTTTGTTGCTATACACGGGTACTCGTCTTCTAGTTTTAATAAAAGATAAAAACATAATCATCTATTTCACAACTATGCATGAAACTTTTGATGTCTGCATGTTCCAAAATTATTTTAGAGAGTTAAAAGCGTAATGGTTTAAATATTCAAAACATAAATTATTTTAGAAAGTTAAAAATAGTCAACTCTTTTATAAGTATGCATTTAAACCAAAAATCATATTTACAGCAGTTACTTAGTGGTTTAATTATTTGAAAGAAACGATTAATTATATGAATACAGATTAACGATATGAATACATGTTATGAATGAGAAGAGATATAAACAAAACCCAATATTCCAAAACAACACATACCCCAACCAAAATCCCAAACCGAAACCACAAAGTGCCACCAAAACCACCAACACCATCATCCGAAGCGCCAAGTTAAGGTGGTGATGTTGGCAATAGCGTCGATGATGGTGGCAGAGGGCCGCAGTGATAAGGAATTAGATAGAGATTGATGTGTTATTAGGATAGAGAGAGAAGTAGAATAGCATATGTTATGTGTGTTTACGAGAATCATGTGCCCGCGCTTCGCGGCGAGTTGCATCTTTAAAAAGATTTCTTTGTTATTGTTGTACAAAGTTTATAAATGCTTAACAATGCTAGTTGCAGCTGGTGTTTAAAGTTAAGATCTTATGATAAAGGCTCAACTTTTTATCTATTTTTTTTCCTCGCTTTTTATCTAAAAACGAAAATTGTGTTCGAGTTATTAAGGTATAATTTATAAACATTCAATGTGGTTACAGTTAGTTAAAAGGAGTTTTACAAAATACCTGCTTAATATATTCTTGAGCGGACTAAAATGAACCATATGCTACCATGACCCATCACATGAAATTGAATCCTTCAACAAACTCATTTTTCTTTGATCTGCACCGAGAAGGATGGGGGAAACAAACAACAAAACACAAATTATTATCATTAAATATATCATGATATCTTAAATGATTTGTACAAATAATTACATAAGAAATAAGTTTCCATTTGTGTGTAATGAGTTTCCATTTTATCTTATTTCAACTATTCAACCAAGCTTGATTATTTTTTCAAATTCAACATTCAATAATTCATCTTGACTTTCAACTTTCAATTTTCAATTTTCATTTTCACCTTTGACCATTTTTCTATTTTATATAGTAAAGATTAAAGGGTAAATGGTTATTGTACAATGTATATGAACAAGGGATAATTGTTTTTAAATGTATCAAAGTTATCATTTTTTGCTAAGTTGTGTATTTATCTATTAATCCTCCTAAACAATATAATCATTTTACTAATCATGCTAACATGTGTAAGGATTAAGATTGCCGTTTGGTTTTGCTGACGTGGCCAAGTTACACCGTTTTCTTTTATTATTTCCGTTAGGTCAACGTTGACCACTCAAAGGCGCAATTTTTTACCCGCCTAAAAACACACTTTGCACACACTTATCCCCAAATCACACACACTCTTTTCCAGAATCATGACAAAACCTTAATTCCTGACTATTGATAGCTTTCTTCTAACCCTAACTTTAATGCAATTAAAGTATTAACGTATGTGTTTTGTTAATTGCAATTTAGAAATTGTTAATTTAACCCAATTACAGTTTTGATCTAACCCTAATTTTGTATTTTTTTTTCTTTCAGAATGACTATTCTTGGACCCGATGGTGTTGAGTTGGATGTTTGGTTTGATGGGATTTTCCTGCACGAACCACTAAGGTATGACAGTAGTGTGATTGGGAACATGTTAGTTGCAAGGCTTAAATTTGACGAATTTAAGAGTATGGCCATTGAGCGAACAAATTGTGCCCACTTATTTGCTGTATACTATAGAATTCCAGAACATGATCTAGAGGGTTTAGTGAAAGTAGTAAGTAACTTGGGCATTGACAAACTTGCAATATGTATGTATGCTACTGAACTAGATGCCCTCTTTTGTGGTATTTGACTTGATATGAAGTTATATGACTTGATAAAGTCATATTTATGCTATGGTTGTGTATTATGTATGTATTTGACTTGCTAAAGTCAATCTGTATGTATTTATGCATTATACTTGTCTGCATTAAACAAGACTGCACTATTGAATGCATTATTTTTTTCAACCTTTCCTGCAAACAAGACTGCACTATGTTGGATGCATTAGAATCTAACACTGCATACAATAAAAAGTAACCGCACTATTCAATCTTTACTGCATCAAGGCTAAAAAGTAACTGCACTATTGAATCTTTCCTGCATACACTAAAAAGTAACTGCTTCATATTCACATGCATTAGAATCTTTACTGCACCTTGACTGCACTAGCAAATGCATTATTTTTTCTAACCTTTCCTGCACTTTGACTGCACTATTGACACACTTCAACCACTATATAAACCCATAAGCAGCCACACTTCAACCATAAACAGAAACACTTCAATAAAAGACCCATAAACAGAATCACTTCAAACATCTTAAACTGCAATGAGCTCCAACAAGAAAAAAGGTATCTGCAAACATCAGCATTCATTTTTTTTTTTTTTTAATTTTTATTATTAACTTTTTTTTTCTTTTTTTCTTTTTTTTCTTTTTTTTTTTTTTTTTTTGCAGAAATCATAATTATTTCTAGTAGTGATAGTAGTGACAGTTTTGAGGCATCATGGTATGACTATTTTCCAAAGGACTATCCAAAGGACAAAGCTGCAAGCTCAATCAAGGTTGAACTTGAAGAGTTAACCCCAAAACAGATTGCAAAGCAAGCTTTTGATGCTAGGATTAAGGTTCTAGGGCTGCCAAACAAAGAAACTTCTAAACTTCTTGGTATCCAGCCATTTGCTCCCAAAATTCCAAAAGATGGGTCTGCAAGTGGTTCAAAAGGCAAGGGCAAAAGAAGTATGTTTTAGTTGTACTTGGTGGTTTATGTATGGCTCTAATGCCCTAGATTAAGACTCTTGTAACCTATGAACTGAACAATGTAAATTGACTTTCTAAAGTCAATTTTAAGCTAGTAATTTGACTTTCTTGTTTGTTGAGTAAAAATACTACAAAGTGCATACACATGAAACATGCAAACTGAAAATATAAGAAAACTGCAAAATCAACATAAGAAAACTGCAAATTCTTTCATTGCTAATAATTAGTAGTATTTGACTATATGGAGTCAAATACCAATACAACAAACACTATACTACCACAATTTATATCATACAATCCTAGACAATCCTACACTATCCTACATTCCTACCCAATGCTCATACCTAATACAAGACATACAACCAACAAAATCCCAACCAAAATGACAAAAAAATCTGTCACACAATTGTAATTTTGACTTTGTGACAGTCAACTCTTGCACAAGCCTTGCTTTCTCCATTGTTAGCACACCAATATGCTCTTGCATCTCTATAATTTGACTACCTCTCCTCACCCTAGCATGCAAATCTAAGAGCAGTTGCCTATAGTAATCACTTGGTAAATCTTCATAAAAAAACTGATACACACTACACTTTCTTCTCTTATCCTATAATTAAATCAAAAAAGAAAAACAGATGTAAAAAAACAACAAAACCCCATCAATACAATCAAAAAATTCCCAATTAAAAAATTAGGGCTTACATACGGGGCAAGTAATAAACCTTTTCCCTGGATTTTCTAGTGGCCACGCTGTTTTCACAGTCAATCGATGCCCACAATCACAAAAGGGTCGAACGTATTTCCCTATTACACGAGGAGTGCCATTTGCATAAGACATGGTGGTGATGCTTTATGGTTTGGGGATTTGGATTAAATAAATAAATAAAATGTGGAAAACTAGAAGGGGGGTTGAATAGTTTTACCAATTAAAACTTTCTTTTAAACTATTTAGATCGACTTATGTCAATCTATTTGGTTGTGTGTGTTGGATGTTGATAAACAAGCATATTAAGATATGTAATGAAAAGATAAAGAGTAAGAAGCACAAAACCACAACGCGAGTATTTATAGTGGTTCGGCTACAAGGACACCTTCCTTGCCCTACTCCACTCCCCGAGTCACCTACTTGAGAGTTCGTAAACACTACACCAATATCCTTATGGCGGAGAAGCCTTCACAACGTCGCTTAACCTTTTTCCGGTACAAAGCTAAATACCGAGTTCTTTCACACCAAGGCGAACCACACCTACAAAACGTCGCCTACCCTTTATACGGTGCTAGGCTAACCACCGAGTTCTTTCACACCTTAGGTGAACTACACCTTCACAACGTCGCCTACCCTTTATTAGGTACTAGGCTAAGCACCTAGTTCCATTGCAATGGAGGAACTACTACCACACTACACCAACGACTAATCCCAAAGGAGATCTACTCCTTTACAACATCATCAAGGATATCAATATCCTTGGATCTAATGCTAGTCTATCTAGTACATCGAAACACACCATATCGAATGTACATCTAAGGCACCTTTCACTAATGCCTTTGACTAGATCTACAAGACACCTTTCACTAATGTCTTGTGTCTTTACTTCGAAGCACCTTTCACTAATGCTTCAAGTCTTGACTTCTAAGCACCTTTCACTAATGCTTCTTGTCTTGACTTCTAAGCACCTACCACAAGTGCTTATCCTATAGATGATAGATACCCTTCACTAATATCTTCGTCTTGACATTTGAGACATCTTTCACTAATGTCTTCAACACTACACTTCTTTGAAGAAAGAAAGAGATCATCAACAAGAGGACTTTAGTAGCCTTGATGATGAAGAAGCTTGGCAACTCATGGACTTGAGCTTGCTCGACTTCAAAGGTGGTGATCTTGCCTTTAAGAGGAACCTAAAAGATCACACAAAAACAAGACTACAAACATAGATCTCTTGGATATAAGGTTAGTGAGATTTAACTCAGGGGGAAAAGTGTGTTAGAAAGGGGTTAGAAATAATGAAGAAATGGCTCACTATTTATAGAGAAAAATCCTACTGTTTCCCCGGATCCCACGGATCCCTTCCACTTGGGATCCGGCTAGCGCAAAGCCAGGGATCCGTGGAACGCTCCACTTTGCCCATGGGTATTTTTGGTTATGGGTCATGGGTCATGGGTTATGGGTTGATCCATGGTTTTCTTTCTAGATACAATGTATCTTAAGGATACAATGAACTTGGTTAAGTGGTATAAATAAAACCATGGGTTATGGGTCAAAACCATTTGCTAGTTTTTACCTATTTAGTATATACTTGTTTTTACCCATTTTAGTATATACTTGTTTTTACTCATTTTGGTATATACTTAGTTAAGTATATGTTATCCCAATATGTAAACACTAGTTGTTGTACATATGTATATCTTAAGCATAAAATCACTTATACTAGTTTTAGTGTTTTATGTGAAAGCGTAAGTGTGTTAGAAAACTATTAGTTCAAACCATTTACGTATTTTATTTGTTTCGTTAAAATGATATTACTTTTGTTATCGACAAAACATCAGAAGATCGTAAAATATAAATAAACGTTTTTACGGCTTATTTGTATTAACAATCTCCCCCTTTTTGTTGATGACAAAACATAATATTATTTTAAGGAAAAGCTAAAATTCGTAAAAGTTTGAATTTGTAGTTTTTACTTTCTTCTCCCCCTTTTTGTCGAAACAAAAAGTGTTTGAAAGAAAGCAGCACATCGTTTTTAAGAAAAACATGTGAAAAGAAAAAAAAATAGAGAGCAAGTAACGGGAAAGGATCTCGTCGTTACTCCCCCTTGACGAGTCCATCCCTAAGTAAGGGCGTCAAGAAACTAATTCTAATCTAGTTCATTTGCAACTAACTTATGCAAAAGATTACGTCTATGTGACGGGTGTGCTCCCCCTAGATGATTGCAATATTTGCAACGGGAAGTCATGAAATTTAAATCAAATGTTGCAAGTAATTTTGCAACGTATTGTTTTGACACCAAGCTCCCCCTAGCTTTAGGATGTCAAATTCTTTATGTGTTAATTGAATAACTGCAAAACAAGGGTTAGAAAACAAGTATAATTCACATTTTCCTGCAAATGTGATTTAAGTAAAAAAAAAAAAAAACTTTCTGACTTCACGGATCCCACGGTTCGCAAAGGTGATATAACAAGTAATTTATCACATAAATGAGATATGAATACATATTCTCAGAAAAATAACAAGTAGCATGTAATTCCATTTAATAAAACAAGAGTTATGATATACATGACTCTAAAAATAAGAAAATAGACAATACATGACTAGGAATTTCTAGACTATCTAACGCTTGATGCTAGGACACCACTAAAATCTTCTAGCTCAAGTTTTGTTTAGGTTTGATCTCGTCGAAACGTTCGAGGAGATGATAGAACATGAAACGTTGGTCTTCTCGTACTTCATGTATCAAACTTTCAACATGTTGACAATGATAGCAATCTTTGTCATGGCTAGGTAGTGGTGGTGGAGGAAATAAAATGGCTTGATGCGAAGGATCAAGTGAGGCGGCTTGCGGAGCTTCAAACGATGGAGGGATTGGTGGAGGTGCATTTGAGAATGCCTCGACCAACAATGATGGTGGTGGTAAGGAAGTGTCAACTTCCATATGGTCGGGTGGTTGACTTTGATGATTTCTCATAATCCATATAGGATTATATGATGGAGACGGCGAAAAGGAAGCCGGAGCAAGTGTTGACTCAACACCTTGATTTTGAACCATTATTCCTCCTAATGAGGAGAATGTTGTCGGCGGAAGCGGATGAGACGGCCTAGGAGGCAAATCCTCTAAATTGTAGAGGTGTGGTGATGATAGTGGTGAAGTAAATGAAATATTTCTAGGAACCAATGGTGATGGTTTAGTGGAGATGATATTGTTTGACCTAGGAGGTATGGTGGTGTTAGGCATAGGTAGTTTTGTGGGTACTATCCTTTTAGGAATTGGTTTGATTGGATGATGAAGGATTCTCTCATTTGTTGGTTTGACGGGAGATGATTCGGTTGAGGAGATTTCGTGTATAACACGAGCCTTTTTCATGGGTGGTTCTTTGGTGGATAAGTTACTACTTGGGGTTTTTCTCATGATGAAATGATTTCAAGAGCTGAAAGTTAGAGTGAGAGTGATGACTATGGAGGTCCTAACAAGGTGGTTTATAAACTAAGAGATTTGGCAAGTGCATTTAAGCTTTAAGCCACTAGGATTCATTGGAATGTGATGATTGACATGCACAAGAGTCAACTACAAAGGTTGGACTGATCTAGGAACTCATTTAAGATGAGATGGAGTGTTTGAGTTAGGAAGATAAGTTGAAATGATTGTTTTAGCAAGATTTGACCTATACTGTCATCCGGATCCCACGGTTCCTTTCTCAGAGGGATCCGTCTAGGCTAATCCTAGGGATCCGGCTATCAGCAGCTATGAAAGAGTGGAAATGATGTTTCTAAAATCTAAGACCTATAACATCTTGAGTGTTTCAGTCTTCCTAAGTGTCTTAAATGAAGGGGTGCTTAAGTACTTGAAGGTGGTGAGTGATGTAGCTAATGATTGTCTTTATGGAAGGATATGGAACTTTCATGAGTACCAATGAATGAGCAAGGATGACACTAAAGAAGAGAGTGTCAATTGAAGCAAAATGATCCTAGAGATGAGGTTGTGACTTAGGATTGTGTTTTGGAAAATATCCTAATGGTTTTGAGATGGAAAAACTAGGATTTGATCAACTTTGATCAATTTTGAGGTGATATTGATTTATGATCAATTTTGTTATAAAAGATTTTTAACCTAGATGTGAAGGGTAAAAGAAAATGAAATGTGAGGTTTTGAGAGCGGAAGAGTGATGGATTAAAACAAAGTGATAAATCTATGAATATCTTAGAGTGTGTTCTATGTGAGTTGGAATGAGTAGGAAAGATCAACCTATCTTGATAAAGTCTTAATCTACCTTAAGACACTATGTTTAGCTTAGTGTGAGGTGTTCTAAGGATGTGTTTGACATACAATGCTTGCAATTGCATTTTTTGTTTTGCCGGATCCCACGGTTCCCTAGATGTAGGGATCCGTTTAGTACAACATTTGGGATCCGTCTATCTGCTAGACAGAACCTTTACTAAAGGTATGCAATGATCTTGACAAAGCATTATATTCCAAGTTTTGTTTAAAGGAGTTCTAAAACTAAGATATCAAATGTAAGATGTTTTATTTCATGAAAGAAATAGGATTACATTGATAAATAATGAGTAGAGTAGAGTTGATCCTATTTGACTATGCTAGGTTCCTTGAGTGTCTTCGCTAGGAGGATCATTATGTGATTGATGGGAATTGATGGAATCAAGAATGAAGAAAGTCTTCATGAGAGATATGTTTAGCGGTTCCATCATCTTGTTCACAAGTACGTACAACGGACTTTGAAATTGAGGATGGAAGTGCATAACATTGTGATAGAGGTGTGTCAAGAACATTCCATAAGGGATGAGTTTATTCTTGGAGCCTTGAAGATTTGCAATTCGCCTTGCGAAGAAGTAGGCGAGATTGTATGGTTGTTGTGTTAGCAAACAGTACAACATGTGAGCACAACAAGCGGGAAGAATATCTCGATTTCCCCTAAGACTCCAAAAATTTTCACGTAGAATGAGAGCAAGAGGCTTGTACTCTTCTCGGATATCCCGTGTATGGATAATGTTTGGATTGGAGTAATATGGTCGAGGTTTGCATATCATGCGATTTAAATCTTCCGGAGAGGGTATGTGTGAACAATATGGACTATTTTCTTCACGAAAGTTAAAGAGAGAATCAAGAGACCAATCTGCGGTGAAGGCACATTGTCCATGATTTGGAATCCGGAGGATGTGAGAAAAATGCCCAAGGGTTAAAGTGAACTTTTGGTTTTTGATATAAAACCAAAGAGATAAAGAGCGATCCTCGTTACGAACTAGTTCGACTTGACGGAAGAATTCCAATACAAACCTTGGACATATTTTCTCGTTAATTTCGAGAAGACATTCCAATCCTATGGTTCGGAAGGAGGTATTGATACCTTCTTCGAATTGTAGAGAGGTGTCTACAATACGTCCTTCATGGAAGTGACGGGTTTCGAGATTATTGAACCCACGGACTTGATTGCCAGGTGTGTTGGGCTCAAGAGAGATGTTAGGAGTGTAGACGCTAGTGAGTGAAAAATCAAACTCGTATTCATGCGTCATAGTTGAACCTATAGAAGTGATGGGTTAATAAGAGGTGATGTTTATGGTCAACCTATAATAATCTAACGTTTTTACTAGATTTTTATCAACAATGGTTTTTAGCATTTAGCTAACTCATGGTTTTGAAACTCTAGTGGATTATTACTTTTAGAAAGATAGTGGTTTTTAATCTTGCATGAAAACTGTTTTCCAGTAGGACGGATCCCACGGTTCCTTTACAAAAGGGATCCGGCTAGTATATCTTCCGGGATCCGTGGATCTGTAGTAACAGAAACAGATTTGATAAAAACATAGGTTTTACAGTTTTTATACCACGAAATATGTTTTATCCTACATTTTCTTTTAGCATGCATACATGACTTCTAATGTATCACGAAAGAATATAAACCATATAAATCAAAAGAAATGATAAACACATTATGATAAGAATAACATAGATAAACTAGATTATTAATAATATTGCATTTCAATACTTAGGATGATACAAAGGATTGGGTATATAACCCCAATATAGATTAACAACACAAAGTAAATGTCTCCATATGTGAACTTCATCATAGGGAACACAAGTGCGATGAGTGTTAGGGCGATGAGCACGAGTGCGATGTAAACCATGTTGATGACGGATCTTCTTGGTTTCGGATGAGATGGAATGAGGAGGAAGATGAAGTTTTTAAATGAGAGGGAATTTTTGAAATTGGAAAATTTGAAAAAGTGAGGATTGAATAAAGTGGGCGTCGAGTGGGATTATTAATAGGGAAGGAGGAATTTTTGAAATTCGTGTTTTTGTTTTATTATAGGATTAAAAGAAATAAAACATAAGCTATATATACTATGACTATAGACGAGAAATATAACACGTATGAGAGAAAAAGGCTTCCTAACGAAGCTTCATGTAGATCATGTGTAAACACAAAAATCTACTCAAATAAATTCCTAACACATAACACTTATTTACTAAACTAATATCATTTAGATATAAGTGGAAAGTCATACCTCGAGTGCACTTAGGAATGTCTTTACAAATAACAAATGTCACTTAGACGATTCCCGCTCCTTTGCGTTTAAGATACCTTCTTAAGGAAGGTATTCTCGTTACCAAGCGTCTCCTAAAGCTTGGTGGGTATGAGCTTTGACTAATCAACATCACATAGAAGATTAGTGCAATTAAATGAAAAGATAAAAAAAAATGTTGTTATCAACTCAACATCCAAACATATAGTTTTTGAAAAACATGGTGTTTGTTTTTATGAAAAACCTTCTTTGTAGTTTTCAATTAACTATGGATCGTATCAAGTTTTTAAAGTACAATATACTTCAAGAAACTTGGTAACGAAGCTCTGATGCCAATTGTGGAAAACTAGAAGGGGGGGGGGGTTGAATAGTTTTACCAATTAAAACTTCCTTTTAAACTATTTAGATCGACTTATGTCAATCTATTTGGTTGTGTGTGTTGGATGTTGATAAACAAACATATTAAGATATGTAATGAAAAGATAAAGAGTAAGAAGCAAAAAACCACAACGCGAGTATTTATAGTGGTTCGGCTACAAGGACACCTTCCTTTCCCTACTCCACTCCCCGAGTCACCTACTCGAGAGTTCGTAAACACTACACCAATCTCCTTATGGCGGAGAAGCCTTCACAACGTCGCTTAACCTTTTTCCGGTACAAAGCTAAATACCGAGTTCTTTCACACCAAGGCGAACCACACCTACACAACGTCGCCTACCCTTTATACGGTGCTAGGCTAACCACCGAGTTCTTTCACACCTTAGGTGAACTACACCTTCACAACGTCGCCTACCCTTTATTAGGTACTAGGCTAAGCACCTAGTTCCATTGCAATGGAGGAACTACTACCACACTACACCAACGACTAATCCCAAAGGAGATCTACTCCTTTACAACATCATCAAGGATATCAATATCCTTGGATCTAATGCTAGTCTATCTAGTACATCGAAACACACCATATCGAATGTACATCTAAGGCACCTTTCACTAATGCCTTTGACTAGATCTACAAGACACCTTTCACTAATGTCTTGTGTCTTTACTTCGAAGCACCTTTCACTAATGCTTCAAGTCTTGACTTCTAAGCACCTTTCACTAATGCTTCTTGTCTTGACTTCTAAGCACCTACCACAAGTGCTTATCCTATAGATGATAGATACCCTTCACTAATATCTTCGTCTTGACATTTGAGACATCTTTCACTAATGTCTTCAACACTACACTTCTTTGAAGAAAGAAAGAGATCATCAACAAGAGGACTTTAGTAGCCTTGATGATGAAGAAGCTTGGCAACTCATGGACTTGAGCTTGCTCGACTTCAAAGGTGGTGATCTTGCCTTTAAGAGGAACCTAAAAGATCACACAAAAACAAGACTACAAACATAGATCTCTTGGATATAAGGTTAGTGAGATTTAACTCAGGGGAGAAAGTGTGTTAGAAAGGGGTTAGAAATAATGAAGAAATGGCTCACTATTTATAGAGAAAAATCCTACTGTTTCCCCGGATCCCACGGATCCCTTCCACTTGGGATCCGGCTAGCGCAAAGCCAGGGATCCGTGGAACGCTCCACTTTGCCCATGGGTATTTTTGGTTATGGGTCATGGGTCATGGGTTATGGGTTTATCCATGGTTTTCTTTCTAGATACAATGTATCTTAAGGATACAATGAACTTGGTTAAGTGGTATAAATAAAACCATGGGTTATGGGTCAAAACCATTTGCTAGTTTTTACCTATTTAGTATATACTTGTTTTTACCCATTTTAGTATATACTTGTTTTTACCCATTTTGGTATATACTTAGTTAAGTATATGTTATCCCAATATATAAACACTAGTTGTTGTACATATGTATATCTTAAGCATAAAATCACTTATACTAGTTTTAGTGTTTTATGTGAAAGCGTAAGTGTGTTAGAAAACTATTAGTTCAAACCATTTACGTATTTTATTTGTTTCGTTAAAATGATCTTACTTTTGTTATCGACAAAACATCAGAAGATCGTAAAATATAAATAAACGTTTTTACGGCTTATTTGTATTAACATAAAAGATGATATAATTGTTGCGGGGGTGACTTGGATTTGAATTAAAAAAAAAATAATAACGGTGAACCATGCCACGTCAGCAAAACCAAACGGAAATCTTAATCCTTACACTAGTATGATTAGTAAAAAGATTGTATTGTTTAGGAGGATTAATAGATGCATACACAACTTAACTAAAAATGACAACTTTGATACATTTTGTAACAATTATCCCTATGAACAAAATACACACAAAAGTCAAAATTCAAAGGTTTGAGTATATAGAAAGAAAAAAAAAGGTAGCTATGCAACATTTGAAATAGTGACGAGTTAGTTACATCTTCAGGTAATTATTAATGTTTTAAAAGTAGGGTTAATATACAAAAATGTTACTAAACTTTCAAAAAAATTTGTCTTAAGTCACTAATGTTTGTATTATGTCATCTAGGTTACTATACTTTATGTAACCTGTTATATGGGATACCAATAGTGATGCAACCTATTATTATCGGTTACAATCTACGTGTACTTTGACCTGACCAAACCCACACTAACATAAAGTAATACTATCTATCTGCATAATTTATTAATCCCAATTCCACTACACACACAAACCCACACACACATAACCCTAATTCCACGATCCAAGATAGAAAATCATTTTCCCAAGTTTCTGGATTGGGCGAATCAAAATTGTGGTCGAATACAGTTGTCATCTTATACAAAAAGGTAACTTTTGGTCTAATTATAGTTTTTAATCAATTTGTAAAATTAGGGTTTTTGTTCAAAATTAGGGTTTTTTGAAATTAACAATTTTTCTTGTTTTATTATGTTTCAGATGGCAACAGGATCAAGTTTCTTGATAAAATACCATCGCGGAGGTGTTTTTGTAAGAGACCCTCTTTCTTATGATTATGAAATAGTAACTGAAATACCAGGTGTTGATCTTCTTTCATTAGACTTGATAGGGTTTATAAAGCATTTGGAAACTGAATGTACTGGTGAAGTAAAGTCCTTGTTTTATTTGATACCTGGTTTAGAATTTCACTTAGGATTGAAACCCATAAAATGTAAGGATGACTTTGATGCTTGTGTTCAGTGTGGTATTGATAATGATCATGTCTTGCATATCTATGCATCCCATTTTGAATTTGATATTGAAAATGACACCATAGCTGAACAAAACATAACAGATAGTGAAAGTGACATAGAGGATGTTGATTATAATGTCTATGATTATTGTAGTTCTGAAGAGAGTGATACTGCTTCAGTTGATCATTTGTCTGAAGGTGAGGAAGAGGTTTTAGATGTTAGGACTAGGACTGTAGACCCTGCACCTAAGAGAAAAGCTTCTAAGATGTTTGATGAGGGCTTTTTGTCTAGAGTTTATAATGGTTTGCCTAAGGATGACTTTATTGAAAAAGACCCTGCACCTACAAAAGTAGATGATGAGGATAAGTTGGGTGATCAGTGGCCAATTCATGATCCCAGTATCAAATGGAAGTTTATGAGGCCACAGTTAGGTGAAAAATATGAGAATCCTGACCAATTGAAAAGAGCATTGGCTTTTTATGCTTTGGCCAATGGTTATAAGCTATACTATAAGGTAAACAACCCTAAGAGACTTTTAGCTAAATGTTCACGAGATAACAAAGAAAAGAAATGCCCATTTAGATTATGGGCATCTTGGATGCAAGTAGGGAAAGAGAAATCATTTCAAATCAAAACCCTAGTTGATGAACATGTCTGTTCTAGGACATATGAGTATGGTAGCTTAATAACAAGTAACTGGGTTGCTAGGAACTTTGCTAAAAAGATCATGGTCAATCCTACCATAACAGTTAGTCAAGCTAGAAGGGGAAAGTGTCACACCCCCAATTTATCTGTTTTGCAGCGGATTGGAATTCCTGGGGGATTGACTGTCATAGCATCATCATCACAGTTATATTGAACGACCTAAAGTGTCGTTTAAAAACACATCGTTTGACATTTATATAAAACATCCAAAGTTACAAGATAGGTCCCAAAAGTTGATAAAGTTTGCGGAAAACATAAATATATTACAAGTCCAAACGATGTTTTGAAAGAAAATGCCATAATATACAATGATATAAGTCGACGCCGCGACTTTAAAAGGGTTCCTTAACCATGCCATGATGAGTATGTCTAGTTACCTAAAAATACATTGCTAAAATGGTCAACAATAATGTTGGTGAGAAATCATAGGTTTATGAAAATGAATTATACGACTACACAAGTATAGATAATGTATGACAATGTCGCCACAAAAAAAAATGTTACAATTGCTATAAGTCCATGACACCGAAACTAGACTGACCATGATGTTCGCCCCAACAGAGTGTTTGCCAAACAACTCAAGTAATGTTATTAAATGATATGCATCCGTATGACTAGTTGGGATCCACCAACCCGGATGGAGGAGTCACCCTCGATAGATCTATCCACTCACCCTCGCTTCTATGAAATTAACGGTTCATGTAATATAATGGGGACATTCAATTGGCATGAGGTAACTTAAGCAATGTAATGAATTTGATATACTTGGCATCGTAATAAAAATGATGTGCAATGTATTCTCCCCCGTAAGTTTGAAAACAAGTATTAAATGTATACAACGGGGCTATGAAAACTCACTTGATGAATTGAAGTGATCACAAAAGTGAGTACACCGAAATGTAGCGTGATCTCGAAACTGACCTATTATGAATGATATGATATGTAATAAGTCATGATGTAATGTTATGCATGCGATTCGGATGATATTTATACCACTTATGAATTTTTGAAAACAATACTTCTCGTCGAAAATATAATCTTTTAACGTCTTGACCATTTTTAAATTACTTCACATGAATTTACGTTGAAATGATATCCGACGATAATCATTTAGTGATTTATTGTGAAAATATTACTTTTCGTCGTAAAATAATGTTATTGAAATTTCCATGAAAATGACAAAAACGGCCTCTAAAATCTAGTCGTAAAATGGTGCACGTCGAGCGTTAGGAAACAAACTCAACGGTTTTGGGAAGCTCATATGATAATCTCAAAGTTTTAGTACATGAGTTTTCGTCCTAGGGGTCTCGAACATAAAGATAATAGAGGTTAAATATGGTACTTTTAGTCCAAAATATTGTTTAAGGATGGTTTTTCGGCAAGGTTTGAGCGACCGTAATTAATTCATTACAACTCCGCTAATCAAACAATTGGACATTTTGGAAAGTATACTTGGCGATTTCACTTTTACAAAAAGACTTCACTTTTATAAGCAAATGCACTCCATTTTTGTTCTCAAAATATTTTGTTCTCTAAAAGTTTGTTCTCCAAATATTTTGTTCTCCAATATTTTTGTTCTCCAAATATTTTAGTTCTCCAAATAGTTTTAGTTCTCCAAATGTTTTAGTTCTCCAAATGGTTTAGTTCTCCAAATGGTTTTAGTTCTCCAAATGTTTAGTTCTCCAAAACTTTAGTTCTCCAAAACTTTAGTTCTCCAAAATCTTTAGTTCTCCAAATGGTTTTATCAAACGTAACTAATATATTTTCGTTAAATCGCCACATTTTTATAACGCCTAAACCTCATTTTTGACTCGTACAAATCAAAAATAGTTTGCTGAAATTTTCAGGATTTATATTTTTCGTCGCCAAATTGAAAAATTCATAACTTCTTCGTTATAGCTCCGTTTTAATCCGTTCAAGCGGCCACGGTTTCGTTTTAAAGTATATTTTCTAAATATCTAGGCCAAATATTTTTGTCTACTGTCGGATTTTCCAGAATTAAATTTTAAGGACAGACCCTTTTCAAAACGTGACGAAATGAGTTTTTCTCGCGCCAAACCTATTCTAACCCATTCAAAACAACTCCGAAGCTAATCTAATCCTACCATACACCTTCTTAGGGTGTCATGGGTTTCTAGACATCACCAAAACTAAAATATAACAAGGAGTAATTATAGGATGAATTATATATATTTAGCACATAAAAACCTTAAAAACCTTAAAAATGGTATAAATATCATGAGACTTGCATGTTTCACCAATAAAATGATATGACCATGAAAATGAATATGAAATAAAAATATGACTATGAATGCTTACTAGTGATATGATGAGGTTAATGGACAAAAGGTTTTCCTAATCACTTGAGGTTTATATTACAAAACCTTGCAACAAATGATACTAGTGTTTAAATAAATGACTTGTAAACTTGGAATGATCCTCCTTTATCTTGGTCCCTTGGCTGCCGTATATTTTGAGAGAAAGGAAGATGGATATTGGTCTTTGGTTTTTGTGAAATGAGATAATAATGAAGTGAAAAGGTGATAAGTAAAATAATATACATGTATTAGAGATATTGCAAATATCTTCTTGGTGAATCACCCCTTGTGTCGACAAGGGGTGCTTGTCACTCTTTTGTTTATGTTTTTTTTTTTAACTTTGAATAAGTGTAGAATTGTGTAAAAGATTTGATATTAAATGGTAAGTTGTAGCATTTGTAAATATTTAGGGTAGCGTTGAATAAAAATAAATTTTCACGGGTCAAGTTAAAATATTTTTAGGTCATAAAAATTATAAAAATACATTTCTTGCAAAATTTGAGTGATATAATAATAATCGTGTCGAATTTAAGAAAAACGTCGTAATTATATAAATACAACAATTTAGTTACAAAATAAATTTAAAACATTGGGTAAACTCATAATATTATTTTATAAACTTAATATGAGTATAAAAATATATTGGAATAATTTTTGGAAGTAATGGATCAATTGTCAAAAATAATTAATTACGCGATAACGTTTATTTAATATAAAAATTATACGTTTAATGTAAAATGCAAAACCATGCATGAACTAATATGATGAAAATGATGATAATGAAATGTAGACTAAACTTAGTCTATATGAAATGACCTCGATGATATGATCATGAATTCACCGCTAAACCATTACGGTTACGTGAATTTGATGCTCGTAAACCTAGTTCACGATAAATGATAAATAATGAAACATGAGTAATGTTTTGAGAATGACCTGAAAATACGAATTGTCACATTCGCCCAACCAAAAAGGAATTCAGTCCCTGAATTCAGTCCTTGTTGGGTCCTACGGTGTTGTCGGTAAAAAGATGAGGATATTTGAGGCGAATCTGGTCTTCCCGTTCCCAAGTAAACTCAGGACCTCTTCGAGAATTCCAGCGAACCTTCACAATAGGAATACGACTTTGTTTCAACTGCTTGACCTCGCGGTCCATAATTTCTACCGGTTCCTCCACGAAATTGAGTTTATCGTCGAGTTGAATTTCTTCCAATGGAATAATGAGTGATTCGTCCGAAAGACATTTCTTCAGGTTTGAAACGTGAAACGTGTTGTGTACATGACTAAGTTCTGATGGAAGATCAAGTCGATATGCTACAGGACCAACTTTGCTCAAAATTTTGAATGGTCCAATGTACCTCGGGTTCAATTTCCCGCGTTTTCCAAATCGTACCACGCCTTTCCAAGGCGATACTTTCAACATCACTTTGTCGCCAATTTGAAATTCCAATGGTTTACGCCTAACATCTGCGTAACTTTTCTGTCGGCTTCTGGCAGTTCTGAGTCTATCTCGAATTTGAACTATCTTTTCTGTTGTTTCCCGTACCATTTCTGGACCAGTGAGTTGTGCGTCTCCAACCTCGGCCCAACAAACAGGTGATCGATACTTTCGACCATAAAGTGCTTCGAATGGTGCCGCCTTTATACTGGTGTGATAACTATTGTTGTACGAGAATTCGATCAATGGAAAATGGTTAGCCCAACCATTTCCAAAATCAATCACACATGCTCTCAGCATATCTTCTAATGTTTGAATTGTCCTTTCACTTTGGCCATCGGTTTGTGGATGATATGCTGTGCTCATGTCTAATTTTGTTCCAAATGAATCTTGTAATGATTTCCAGAAGTTTGAAGTGAATCGACTATCTCTGTCGGAAATGATAGAAATTGGTGCTCCATGCCTCGAGACTATTTCCTTGACATAAAGTCTAGTGAGTTGTTCCATGGAATATGTCTCTCTAATTGGTATGAAATGGGCTGATTTGGTAAGGCGATCAACGATTACCCATATAGCGTCGTAACCTCCTGATGTCTTAGGAAGTTTCGTAACAAAATCCATTGTAATGCGTTCCCATTTCCATTGTGGAATTTCAGGTTGTTGGAGTAATCCTGAAGGTTTTTGATATTCAACTTTTACTTTAGAACAAGTAATACATCTGCTAACGTAAGTGGTAATTTCCGCTTTCATGTTCGGCCACCAATAAAGTTTCTTGAGATCCTGATACATCTTGTCAGATCCTGGGTGAATAGAATACTTTGACTTATGCGACTCATGCATAATCAATTCTCGTATCCCGCCATACAATGGTACCCACATTCTATCCTTGAAACATAAAACTCCATCTGCTCTCTTTACAAAGCCATTTGCATTCTCAGGCATACCATAAAGCTTTTCACTCGGTCGGTTTTCCTCCTTGAGTGACTCGATCTGTGCCTCAAGTATTCTTGATGGTAAAGGTGAACTGATCGTCATTCCTAATGACTGTACTCTTAAAGGTTTGGGTCTTTCTTTCCGACTAAGAGCATCAGCCACAACATTGGCTTTTCCCGGATGATACTTGATTTCACAATCATAATCGCTGAGTAATTCCAACCAACGTCGTTGCCTCATGTTAAGTTCCTTCTGATCAAGAACATATTGTAAACTCTTGTGGTCAGTAAACACTGTGCACTTTGTACCATAAAGGTAGTGTCTCCAAATCTTAAGTGCAAATACTACGGCCCCTAACTCAAGATCATGTGTGGTGTAATTCTTCTCATGAACCTTAAGTTGTCGTGAAGCATACGCTATTACCTTCTCGTTTTGCATTAAAACAGCTCCAAGCCCTTTATGTGAAGCATCGCAGTATACAACGAAGTTCTCAATTCCTTCGGGTAGTGCCAAAATTGGCGCACTGCAAAGCTTTTGCTTCAACAACTGAAAAGCAGCTTCTTGTTTCTTTCCCCATTCGTACCTCTTGTTTTTCTGTGTCAACTTGGTCAAAGCTTTAGCTATCTTTGAAAAACCTTCGATGAATCTTCGGTAATACCCGGCAAGTCCTAGAAATTGTTGGATTTCTGTAGGATTCGTTGGAGTAGCCCAATCTTTCACGGCTTCAATCTTTGCAGGGTCTACTTGTAATCCTTGACTATCAATGACATGACCAAGAAATTGTACTTTACGATTCCAAAAATCACACTTTGAAAATTTGGCATACAACTCCTCATTCTTGAGTAGTCCTAAAATCGTTCGTAAATGCCCTTCATGCTCTTCTTTGCTCTTTGAGTAAATCAATATGTCGTCGATGAATACTATAACAAACTTGTCCAAATAAGGTTTACATACTCTATTCATGAGATCCATGAATACTGCAGGTGCATTAGTTAATCCGAACGGCATTACTTGAAACTCATAATGACCATAACGTGTTCTAAACGCTGTTTTCGGAATATCCTCCTCTCGCACTCTAAGTTGATGATAACCTGATCTAAGGTCAATCTTTGAATAGATACTAGAGCCTTGAAACTGATCAAACAAGTCATCGATTCTGGGAAGTGGGTAACGATTCTTCACCGTTAACTTGTTCAGCTCTTTATAATCTATACACATTCTGAAAGATCCATCTTTCTTCTTCACAAACAAGACCGGTGCTCCCCAAGGCGAGGAACTTGGCCTAATGAATCCTTTGTCTAAAAGTTCTTGCAACTGATTAGACAACTCTTGCATCTCCGATGGTGCTAATCGATAAGGTGCTCGTGCAATTGGTGCAGCTCCAGGCACTAAGTCAATATGAAATTCTACTTGTCGTGCCGATGGTAGTCCTGGCAAGTCTTCAGGAAAGACTTCAGGAAATTCTCGAGCAATTGGTACATCCTCAAGTCGCTTCTCCTCCGACTTCTTCTCGGTTATATGAGCTAAGAAAGCAAAACAACCTTTCTTTATGTACTTCTCCGTTTTGATGCACGATATAATACTGAGTCTAGTTCCACTTCGTTCCCCACGAATGATCAAAGTTTCGCCATTGTAAGGAAGATGAACAACTTTTTCATCACAAATGATTCTTGCACGATGTTTGGATAACCAATCCATTCCGATGATGACGTCGAAACTACCAAGTTCTACAGGCATAAGGTCTATATTGAAGGGATGATTTAGAAAATTGAGTGTACAACCACGGACAATGGTGTTGGTGCTAATTAAGTTACCATTAGCTAATTCAATGTTGTATGATGTGTCTAATGTGGTTGGTTTGATATTGAGTAAAGGTGCAAATGTAGTGGACACAAAACTTTTATCTGCTCCCGAATCAAATAAAACTGATGCATAACGATTATTGATAAGGAACGTACCCGTTACAACATTTGGGTCCTCCCTAGCTTCTCCACCTCCTATGACATAGGCTCTTCCTTGTGCCATTCCGCCTTGATTCTTGTTTCCTTGGTTCCTTCCCTTTGTACACTCACTCTTGAAATGTCCCCTTTCTCCGCAACCAAAACATGTTACTTGTTGTTTATGATTTTCCCCCGTAGTTGGCATCTTGCAATCCCTAGTTTGATGTCCCGTCTTTTTACAATTCCCACATACATCTGGACAACGTCCCTGTTTGTGATGACTTGAACACTTCTCACATTTCGGTAGAATCCCAGTGTACCCCTTTTTCTCCATTGGGCCTGCAACATAAGCCTTTGCAATCTCCTGTCTCTTAGGTGGTCGTTGCGCGACATTTCCACCTCGATTGTTGTTGTTGTCCCACTTTCGTTTGTTGTTGTTATTGTTGTTGTAATTGTTTCGGTTATTGTTGTAATTGAAACGATTGTTGGTATTGTTGTTGTTTCGGTTGATGTTTGCGATTTTGCCTCTCTTTACCACTTGAGCCATGAGCTTTTGCGACACTCGAATGGACTCCTCAATCGTTTGCGGATCAAACGAAATCACATCTCCTTGAATAACTTCGGGAAGTCCCCCAATGAAAGCCTCTAGTAGCTTCTCGTTATCTGAAACCATAGATGGACATAACGCTGCTAATTCTTGAAACCTTCGAACGTAAGCATCAATATCATACCCAATAGTTATCAACTCATAGAATTCGGTCTCCAACTTTTTCACCTCGGTACGTGGACAATACTTCCTTGTCAGCAAACTCTTGAATTGCACCCATGTGGTCCTATACGCATTCTCCATTCCCATCGGCTGAGCATACGAATTCCACCACGACATTGCTCCGTCCAGTAGTGTACTTGTAGCAAACTTAACCTTGCTATCCTCCGGGCAATTACATAACAAAAACACAGATTCCATTTTCTCAAACCATCTAACCATGGCAGTTGCCCCTTCAGTACCCTTGAACTTAGTAGGATCCCCACTTTTGAAATCCTTATACGTACAACTCCTAACTCCGGAACCTCCTGCATTACCTGCAGCAGCAGCAAGTCTAGCGGCCTCGGCAGTTGCCGCAGCCTCAGCAGCAGCCGCCACCGATGCTCTCTCGATCCTTAATGCTTCAGCTATGCTATCATTCACATACTTCTGCATAGCAGCTTGAGTCAACTCAGGTGTGGCTTTCTTTGGCGCCATAATTCTTCAAAACCATAAGATGAAACAATTATGAGAACTCGTAAGTAGAAACAAACATTATACATATATATCCACAACCACAACATGTATAATATAAATGAAATCACAACGGAACAACCACGAAATATCACAAATAAAATCACAACACACGTGGATAATATACATGAAAATTTCGGCCTTCGTGGACCGATATCATAGATAGTAAAACCATTCCTACATAGTTGAGTCAATACTTGATATTTTGTTTGTACAACAACCAAAAGACAACAAGTTCTTTAAACTACGTCACACACCTTGTGACTAGGATAACAGTAAATAAAAACTATACATGATAAAGGTCTACACTAGGCACCTCCTGGTGCTCCTCCAGCTCGATCCTGAAGATCACGGACCTGTGCAGTCAAACTCGCAACCAAATCCCTTAACTCGCTAATCTGTGTCTGTGCGGTAACCATGCTCTCACGAGCTAGTGCCAACTCCTGTGTATGACGCTGAAGCTCGTCCTGGGCCATCTCGGCTCTGTCATATAACTCAGGCATTTCCTGCCTCAACTCAACAATATGCCCCCTGTTCTCTAACTGCCTAGTCTCTAAACCCTGGTGCGAGACATCAATCGAAATCCTACCTATCACGAGGCCCTCAACCTCCTCCTCAATGGCCCCCACTCTATCTAAGGACAGTTCCTCCAACTGCCGCAACATCCTATCTATCTGAACCTGCTGGCTATCTATACGAGCCCCTAACGTCTTAGTGGAAGGCTGTCTAGCAGCAACAGCCTTAGAGCTCTCGCCTATCTCGAACCTAACAGGTGGTTCGGGTTCTGTAGAGGATGATGCGGGGATGTCAAAATGTGCTCGCTTTTTGGGCGGCAAGTCCGGTGTAGGCATAGGATCCCTAAGATAGTACGATGAGGATGATGATGATGATAGTAGTCGTGATGGTGGGTGTATCGGGTCATGAGCAGGGCTAACATGTGGGGTAGGTGCGACTTCGCCCTCCTCAAAGGGTTCAGTCTCCGTGTCAGTCAATATGAGTGGAAAGTCTGAAGTAGAGCCAATAGAAGATACAATTATAGTGTTCGATAAGGCATCGTTCATGTTGATGTCGGATGAGACATCCTCCATGTTCGTGTCAGATGATATAGGGATAGTGTCAGAATCTGAAGACATCTCTGTGACAATCGTTGTAAAATAAAAGTAAATAACTCGAATAAAAATGTATATGAATCCGCATATAAAATGAATATGCACTCGTGATGAAATGATGAGATGTTATGATAATGTAGTTATAGTCTAGGGTCAATGATGCAACCTAGTTCTCTATAACTGAAGCTCTGATTACCAATCTGTCACACCCCCAATTTATCTGTTTTGCAGCGGATTGGAATTCCTGGGGGATTGACTGTCATAGCATCATCATCACAGTTATATTGAACGACCTAAAGTGTCGTTTAAAAACACATCGTTTGACATTTATATAAAACATCCAAAGTTACAAGATAGGTCCCAAAAGTTGATAAAGTTTGCGGAAAACATAAATATATTACAAGTCCAAACGATGTTTTGAAAGAAAATGCCATAATATACAATGATATAAGTCGACGCTGCGACTTTAAAAGGGTTCCTTAACCATGCCATGATGAGTATGTCTAGTTACCTGAAAATACATTGCTAAAATGGTCAACAATAATGTTGGTGAGAAATCATAGGTTTATGAAAATGAATTATACGACTACACAAGTATAGATAATGTATGACAATGTCGCCACAAAAAAAAATGTTACAATTGCTATAAGTCCATGACACCGAAACTAGACTGACCATGATGTTCGCCCCAACAGAGTGTTTGCCAAACAACTCAAGTAATGTTATTAAATGATATGCATCCGTATGACTAGTTGGGATCCACCAACCCGGATGGAGGAGTCACCCTCGATAGATCTATCCACTCACCCTCGCTTCTATGAAATTAACGGTTCATGTAATATAATGGGGACATTCAATTGGCATGAGGTAACTTAAGCAATGTAATGAATTTGATATACTTGGCATCGTAATAAAAATGATGTGCAATGTATTCTCCCCCGTAAGTTTGAAAACAAGTATTAAATGTATACAACGGGGCTATGAAAACTCACTTGATGAATTGAAGTGATGACAAAAGTGAGTACACCGAAATGTAGCGTGATCTCGAAACTGACCTATTATGAATGATATGATATGTAATAAGTCATGATGTAATGTTATGCATGCGATTCGGATGATATTTATACCACTTATGAATTTTTGAAAACAATACTTCTCGTCGAAAATATAATCTTTTAACGTCTTGACCATTTTTAAATTACTTCACATGAATTTATGTTGAAATGATATCCGACGATAATCATTTAGTGATTTATTGTGAAAATATTACTTTTCGTCGTAAAATAATGTTATTGAAATTTCCATGAAAATGACAAAAACGGCTTCTAAAATCTAGTCGTAAAATGGTGCACGTCGAGCGTTAGGAAACAAACTCAACGGTTTTGGGAAGCTCATATGATAATCTCAAAGTTTTAGTACATGAGTTTTCGTCCTAGGGGTCTCGAACATAAAGATAATAGAGGTTAAATATGGTACTTTTAGTCCAAAATATTGTTTAAGGATGGTTTTTCGGCAAGGTTTGAGCGACCGTAATTAATTCATTACAACTCCGCTAATCAAACAATTGGACATTTTGGAAAGTATACTTGGCGATTTCACTTTTACAAAAAGACTTCACTTTTATAAGCAAATGCACTCCATTTTTGTTCTCCAAATATTTTGTTCTCTAAAAGTTTGTTCTCCAAATATTTTGTTCTCCAATATTTTTGTTCTCCAAATATTTTAGCTCTCCAAATGGTTTTAGTTCTCCAAATGTTTTAGTTCTCCAAATAGTTTAGTTCTCCAAATGGTTTAGTTCTCCAAATGGTTTTAGTTCTCCAAATGTTTAGTTCTCCAAAACTTTAGTTCTCCAAAATCTTTAGTTCTCCAAATGGTTTTATCAAAAGTAACTAATATATTTTCGTTAAATCGCCACATTTTTATAACGCCTAAACCTCATTTTTGACTCGTACAAATCAAAAATAGTTTGCTGAAATTTTCAGGATTTATATTTTTCGTCGCCAAATTGAAAAATTCATAACTTCTTCGTTATAGCTCCGTTTTAATCCGTTCAAGCGGCCACGGTTTCGTTTTAAAGTATATTTTCTAAATATCTAGGCCAAATATTTTTGTCTACTGTCGGATTTTCCAGAATTAAATTTTAAGGACAGACCCTTTTCAAAACGTGACGAAATGAGTTTTTCTCGCGCCAAACCTATTCTAACCCATTCAAAACAACTCCGAAGCTAATCTAATCCTACCATACACCTTCTTAGGGTGTCATGGGTTCCTAGACGTCACCAAAACTAAAATATAACAAGGAGTAATTATAGGATGGATTATATATATTTAGCACATAAAAACCTTAAAAATGGTATAAATATCATGAGACTTGCATGTTTCACCAATAAAATGATATGACCATGAAAATGAATATGAAATAAAAATATGACTATGAATGCTTACTAGTGATATGATGAGGTTAATGGACAAAAGATTTTCCTAATCACTTGAGGTTTATATTACAAAACCTTGCAACAAATGATACTAGTGTTTAAATAAATGACTTGTAAACTTGGAATGATCCTCCTTTATCTTGGTCCCTTGGCTGCCGTATATTTTGAGAGAAAGGAAGATGGATATTGGTCTTTGGTTTTTGTGAAATGAGATAATAATGAAGTGAAAAGGTGATAAGTAAAATAATATACATGTATTAGAGATATTGCAAATATCTTCTTGGTGAATCACCCCTTGTGTCGACAAGGGGTGCTTGTCACTCTTTTGTTTATGTTTTTTTTTTAACTTTGAATAAGTGTAAGAATTGTGTAAAAGATTTGATATTAAATGGTAAGTTGTAGCATTTGTAAATATTTAGGGTAGCGTTGAATAAAAATAAATTTTCACGGGTCAAGTTAAAATATTTTTAGGTCATAAAAATTATAAAAATACATTTCTTGCAAAATTTGAGTGATATAATAATAATCGTGTCGAATTTAAGAAAAACGTCGTAATTATATAAATACAACAATTTAGTTACAAAATAAATTTAAAACATTGGGTAAACTCATAATATTATTTTATAAACTTAATATGAGTATAAAAATATATTGGAATAATTTTTGGAAGTAATGGATCAATTGTCAAAAATAATTAATTACGCGATAACGTTTATTTAATATAAAAATTATACGTTTAATGTAAAATGCAAAACCATGCATGAACTAATATGATGAAAATGATGATAATGAAATATAGACTAAACTTAGTCTATATGAAATGACCTCGATGATATGATCATGAATTCACCGCTAAACCATTACGGTTACGTGAATTTGATGCTCGTAAACCTAGTTCACGATAAATGATAAATAATGAAACATGAGTAATGTTTTGAGAATGACCTGAAAATACGAATTGTCACAGAGAGAGTAAGGCTTTGCAGCAATATGAAACATGTTTAGAGGATCACTATGGTATGCTATGGTCTTATGCTGCTGAGATCCTTAAATCTAATCCAGGATCAACTTGTAAGCTAGGTGTTGACTCAATACCTGATGGAAAGAACTACTTTAGTAGCTTTTATGTATGCTTTAAAGCTTTGAGACAGGGATGGTTAGATGGATGTAGGAAGGTAATTGGTTTAGATGGTTGCTTTCTTAAAACAATATGCAAGGGAGAACTGCTATCAGCTGTAGGTAGAGATGCCAATAACCAAATCTATCCTATTGCATGGGCTGTGGTTAGTGTGGAGAACAAGGAGAATTGGAGTTGGTTCATGCAGTGTCTCAGTGAAGACTTAGGCATTACATCTGGTGAAGGTCTTACCATCATCTCTGATCAGCATAAGGTATAATCCTTTTAATTTGACAAGGATTAAATAATTCTTGTATAACCAATCTGTTTCATAACCAATCTGTTTACAGGGAATTGTGGAAGCTGCAAAGGATGTGATGCCTTTGGCTGAACACATACAATGTGCCAGGCACATATATGCTAATTTCAGAAAGAAATTCACTGGAGTTCAGTTTAGGAATTTATTTTGGAAAGCAACTAAGGTCACATATCCTGCAAAGTTTGAGCAAGTGATGAATGAAATCAAGCAAATCAGCAAAGAAGCACACACTCATCTAATGGATAGACATCCTCAAAGCTGGAGTAGGGCATACTTCATAACAGATAGAGCATGTGATGCAGTTGAAAATGGGATAAGTGAGTGCTTCAACTCACTTATAGTTGAGGCTAGAAGAAAACCTATCATCAACATGTTGGAGGACATCATACAAGGTCTTATGGAGAGAATGCAGAAGATGAGGGAAAAGCATGAGAAATGGCAAGATGTGATATGTCCTAACATTTGGAAGAAATTTGAAGTATTGAAGGATAAACACAGGTCTGTCTTTACTTTTATATGTTTTAAATCACTTTTAACTCACTTTGAAAGACAAGTATTAATGCACACTTTTGATAATTGTAGGAACTGGAAGGTGATACCTGGTGGTGAGAGCAGGTTTGAAGTAAGGAATGGGTATGAGGGATTTACAGTTGATGAAAGACTTAGGACTTGTAGTTGTAGAGGGTGGCAGTTGACTGGACTCCCATGTGAACATGGATTTGCAGCAATATATTTCCTTCATAGGGAACCAAATGAGTATGTTTCTGAGTGGTATAGTAAGTTCAGATTTGTGGCTGCTTATAATCAGTACATTCAAGGGATGCGGGGAATGGATCAATGGCCTTCCACTAGTTTTTAGAAGCCATTACCACCAATAAAAAGAAGGATGCCTGGTAGACCAGCACATAAAAGAAAAAGAGATGCCTCTGAAAATGATGGTAATAGGAGTAGGATAAGTAGAAAGGGACAGCTTAACCATGGTAGGCTTTGTGGTAAGTCTGGACACAATCAAAGGGGTTGTCCAACTAAAGAAGAAGGGTCTAGTGGGTCTAAGAAGTCTGCAAGAGGTGGTAAGTCCACAACTGTTTCTGCAAGGGAGGAGAGGTCTGAACAAGTTGAGATACCAACTGGTTGCTCTGCACCAGTTGAGTTATCTACACCTCCTCCTGGTTTTGAGATGTGTGCACCAGATAAGATTGCTACACCATCAGATGGAAGGAAAATGAGTGGTGGTGTCAGGATGAGGGGTGGTGGTGTAAGTGGTAGTGTAAGTGGTAGTGTAAGTGGAAGTAGGAGACTTAGTACAATCAATGGGAAAATACTTAGGAGTAGAGGAAAAGGGGATGGATCAAAGGCTTGTATGTATCCTGGTGGTATTAAACCTATAGGATTTGGTGTTTCTTGGGATCCAGTTGATGGAGAGCCAATGTTAGGAGTAAGTATTGTTTCTGCACTCTTTTATTTTTAGATGATAGGTTTATTAAGTTTAGGGTCTTAAGTTCATTAATGTAAGTTTTATTGCAGAATGCTATGGGGTTACCAACACCAGCTTGGCCAATTGGAATAACACCAGAGGATGTGAGGATCCATGCTGAAACAGAAGAACCTGTTGTGCTACAAGAGGCTATGTTGGAACCACTGGTTAGAAGAACTGCACAGTATGACCAAAGGATGGCTGAAAGGAGGAGTGGATCAGTGCAGAAGTCAGTGCAGAAGTCACCAGTGCAGAAAAAACAAGTTCATAAAAAACCAATCCAGAAGTCACCAGTTCAGAAACAACCTGTGCAGAGAAAAAGGGAATCAGAAAGGATCAAGCAGCTGATGTTCAATAGGCCACCATCTCCAGGACCAGGCTTGACTGAAGATGATGCCATCTCACTAGAATAGATGCTAGGTTTAACTAAAAATGGCTAGCCAATTGTTAGGCTGTTTTGTATATGTGCCATTATAACTTGTTAACATTTAGTAGGATGGTATAACTTTAACATGTAGTAGGATGGTTGAACTTTAACATTTGTAGTATGCCCCTATTTTGTATATCTGCCATTGACATGTTTTATAACAAACTGACATGGTAATTGGGGTATGACTTAATGAATGATATTAGGGTCTTTTGTATATAAGCTTTGTTACATCTTCTACCCTACTTACCTTTTATGATTTGTTACTTATGTTATATACACAACCATTAAAACAGACACAACCATTTGTTACTTCCACATTTGTTACATCTTTTGGTACCATTCTAAACAGACAACCATTAAAACATACAAAATTCATTACATAACAACATAGATATTACATTATATGGTACCATTCATATCATTTCATTAGCTGGTACCATTCATTACATCCCATTGTTACTAGTCTTACTAACATACATCTCCAAAAGACAACTTAACCTACACCCATTGTAACTAGTCTAAACAAACCTAATAAGAAAGAACCCAACAATTAAAACAATCAACACTCTATTGTAGAAGGAAGTTCGAGAGTTTTGATTGTTCAATTGAACAATGTGATCTTGTGCATTCACCAAATTGACATGGAGCTCATACATCCTTGCTTGATACCAACGATTTGGTAATGCCACATCCACCCATCTAAAATAATTACAATTTCTTGTGGGATCAATGAAATTTGGGCAACCAATAAATCTTCTTCCCAGGTTAGTTTGTGTCCAAGAGGTACGGCATTTTGCAATTTCACCACAGCCACAAAGATTGGCCATTTTCGACTTGGAAGAAGATAAGTTTTGAGGTTTTGGATAAATGGGTTTGGAACCCTAATTTTGGAAGAAGATGAAGTGTGTTGGGGTGAGTTAGGTATAAAAAGTTGATTTTAGTGGGATTACTAAGTGGACATGATTATGTGGAAGAAGGTCTATGTTGAATACCTACGTGGCAGAGGTGGTAAGACCACAACCGGTTACCAATCCTTCAAGTGACTAGGGTGGCACTTATAAAAAGGTTTAGTAACATATGTGAAAAACCCGTGAAGTATAGTGACCTAGATGACAGAATACAAACATTAGTGACTTAGGACAAATTTTTTTGAAAGTTTAGTAACTTTTTTGTATATTAACCCTTAAAAGTATACATATCAACTCATTTTTGGTTGATATGTTAATATGAATCATACTAACTTTTCAAAATGGTCTTTAGTATACAAATACAATACAAAAACCATGAATTCTGAATAATTATGTCACATAGTACTCCACTGATAGTCATAATGAAAATTCAAGTATTCAACATTACCATAGATACTCAAAAAATAAAACTTAACGTACAAGCACCAATTAATAGCCAAAGACTTTAATTCCTAAGCGTTAAGCTTTAAGTATGTCGGAAAATCAAGACCAACACGAAATCAGCGTTTCTTAAACCCGTACTTTTTCATCTCATAAAAAAGATCCGTTTTGGCGCTCCCTAAATTCACAATTTCCGGGCATCCGTCAATATCTTTCTCTTGTTGTTTGCACTGTTTACAATAGCATGCATCAGAAATACCATCTTCACATATAACACATCGATCTTCGAAGGATCCACAGTTGCACTCGTCACAGACACGTGTACCTGGACGCATGGACGCATAGGCCTCTCCCAACTAGCCCACTAAATACAATATTGCATAACTAAAAGCCCATTGTTTCAAGAAAATTAGTGGTCAGCCCTTCCCAATCGTCCCACCTATATTCAAATAAAATGAAATATAAATAAGGTGTAAAAGTATAAGTCAAATAATCCCAATAAACAAATTTACAATTTGCATATTCATCGCATCAGTTACAAAAACTTAAATTATCTACTTGTAGGAATCCGTACAATGCGACGGCGAGTATCATATGACTAATATTACTACTCTCGGCTTTATTGCTAATGTTTAGACGTGTGTGAGAGATATGAAATTATTTGTGTGTATTTATATAATGGATGCGATTATATGTTTTTAATAATCGTTGTTGATAATAACGATTTTTAACGGTTACACGTGTTTAATAATGGGCTATAAATGATTTGAAAACTGTATTTAATTTAATTGAAACGTCTGCGTTTGAATTTTAAAAATGAGATGTATTGAATTTTAAGCTTTCCTTCTGTAGTAAGTGTGTAGGCTTGTTGATCCCCGTAACAGTATGATCCAATTCCTTAACTTGTAAAGAATTAGTTATAATAGATAAATCTAACACAACTATTAAAGAAACTTGAATGTTATTAAAGATTATGCGGAATTTAATCTTTAACCTTTAGAAGTATTTCAATGAAACAGTAACACAAGATTAACAACCAACAAGCTTCAATATTATTAATAATAATAATAATACGAATACTCTAACAGTATTAGGGTTTACAACCTTGAAGCTATTTATAAAAATACACGTATTCTGTATTGTGTATTTAACCTAATGTCATAGGACCTCCTTTTATAGACTAAAGAGTCCTAACCGGCTTACAATACGTATTCTCCAAGATAAGAATATTTTCCTAAGTAATACAAATCGTTACTATAAATATTACATGTATATCAAATAAGCAGTACTAACAAAATCAACTAACAGTATTACCTTATTAATTAGCAGCATTAACTTCCAGCAGCACTAAGTTTGTACTAGCAGTAGTAACTTTACACTAGCAGCAACAACTTTACACTAGCAACAGTAACTTGACTTAGCGTATTTTCCTTGAAGTCTAAAACATTAACAATAGTAACTTGCACTGGCAGTCTTAACTTTATACTGAGTAGTCTTAACCACTTAGCATATATTTCTTGAAATCCACCAGCAATACTTATCTTCAAAAGAAGTATCTTTACTATAAGCAGCAGTAACTTCAAGAAGCCTTTGAATCCCAACAATCATCCCCTAAACTTGATATTTTCTTCAAAAATCATCAAGTTTCATTCCAAGCTTTAACCATCACCAGGAGGATGCTTCCAAATACTTCTTCACCTTTTATGTTGTATGATGAACCAGAGAAGCTCCGTACTCATTTCACTGTGTTGTTCAATTTGAAGATTTTCATTTAGCATCAATCTAAGTGTAGACTGCCAAAGGGGATATTTACTTTCAACCAACATGTATATAGTACCAGACTGCATCATTAAGGCATGAACTCCACAAGAATCATATAACTTACAACTCAACACCTTATAAAACTTCTGTATCTTCCATATCTCATATTCAACATGTGGATCAAACATTGTCTTCAGATCTCCCCAAAGCACATAGTCATAATCTGAACAAGGTTGCTTCAAAGGCCTTGTTGATCCATACTTTTCTTTGACAAGTTTCCACGGAGTCTCTAAATCCTCTCTGTCAAAACTCTTAAGCATTTGACCAAAGAAGTTAAATAACTGAGATTTTCCATTTGCTCTGATAATCTCACATGTTATCTTTTTTGTGCCTTCAGTATAGATTTTCCAGCCAACAATTCCTGGTGGCTTAGTAGCCAGAGGTACAACATGCATTGGTACTTCATCTTCTTCAGGAATCACTACCAAATATTTTTTAAGTGCATCTGTATCTCTATCTTCATCCACCTTCTGCTTCTTTTGTGCTTCTTGCTCTAGCTATGGAGATGTATTGCGAAGAGTACCAAGCAAACCACTATTGAAATGTCTGCAACATAAGCTGAGTACATAGCTGCTTCAGAAGCTGCGATGGAAGCTGTCTGGATTAGGAAATTTATTTCCGGGTTGGGCATGGTTCCTACAAGCGAACAACCTATGGAGATGTATTGCGATAATTCTGGAGCAATCATCATCGCCAATGAAGCTGGTGTTATGAAAGGCGCCAGACACTATCCTAGACGATATCACTATGTTTGAGAAGAAATCAAAATTGGTGAAATCAATCTACTCAAAGTTCACACAGATGACAATTTAACTGATCCTTTTACGAAGGCTTTACCTAAAGGAAAGATTGCTCAACATGCTGAGAGCATAGGACTTCGTTTAGCTAATAGTTTCATGTAAATTTGTGTTTAGTATTTGGATATGAAATGTTAAACGGTTATTATATTTTAATGAATTAAAGTGTTTGATATGTTTGTTTTCATTCATAATAAGCTGTATTATATATTTGCATGTTTAAATCCATGAATGATGAATCATTCTAAATTATTCATTGTCAATCAACTATATGGGAATATAGTTGAATTAAAACAAAATCATAGAGATTGGTTATATTCTATGAATATTAAGGAGGAGTCCCAACAAACTCACATGGTATTCAAAAGTTGCATATTGGACTTTCCCCAATTAACATACTTTACTTGCACATTCTCCTTCAATCTCCTCAACTTACCACCACTTTCACAACCATGGATGCACCATCCGATTGCTCAACCAACAACCTTAGGAGCTCCAAACCACACATAACTGTGCGGGACTATCGCCTTATAAACATAGACTTATCCTCCGATGAAAACTTCTCTAAACGAACATGTTCTCACACACCCACAAATAACCACATTGTTCCACAAAACACCTCTCTTTCACCCGTTAATGTCAACCTTCACCTTCAATCACCCGTTAATGTTAACCTTCTTTTTAATGATAACTCAACTCCACAAAAAAACTCTCACTCAATCAATGTTAACCTTCTTTCACCAAACAACACTCACTTACCCGCAAATGATAACTATCCTCAACAAACAAATGTCAACATTACTAACCTAACTCATTCTCAAGGAAAACTTCCATGAATCCGTTCTTCACCCGAATCATCCATATGGCTTGCAACTTGTTTTCCCGTTCCTCCACTTGCTCCAATGTCAGAGCTACACGCTTCATCTTGTCAATGTTGATTCAACACAACTCTAGCTCGTTAGGAAATTTGCCAATTAAGGGAGGAAGCTCATTTCATGCTTTGTAGAATTCATAACCATGTCGCGTCCCTCCACAATTCTGCTCGCAAAACAACCCTTGATCTTTCTTTATCTTTTGATATGGTTATAAAAATTAATTAGGATCGTTTATCTTGTACTATTGAACCTTTATCTATCTATGTTTTCTTATGTTTAATGGTGCTACTCATATATTTATGTCTATATTTTTGTTGTTCTTGCATTAACTTTGTTTTGTAGTGCGTAACCATAGCTCGATTCCTTTGGATGCGCTCATCAAGGTGGAGGGTAGACCAAGGGGGAACCTTTTCAACGGCTCTTTCGCTGGGCTACTAACCCTTTTGCTTCGACAAAAAAGAAGAGAAAGGTTTTAACTCATCTCTAAATACTTATTTACTTCATTTTTACTTAATATTATATTTTGTCATCATAAAAAGAGGGAGATTGTTAATACAAATAAACGTATAAAAACGATATTTCTATTTAACGGTTTTTCTATGTTTTGTTAGTGACAAAAATAAAACATGTTTAAGTAAAATTTCAAACTAAACAAGTATTAGGCTTAAGCTAACCTTTGTCAATAATCACTTAAGGTATGTACATGAATCTCTAAAACTTGCATAATGATCAAAGAATGCTTTGTCATACATATTGCATGAAGCTATTGCATTAACATAAACTACCACAAAAGTTGTTATTTACATTTAATTAAATAAATTACTTTAGTTTTAAGAAAATATTTTAATCCTCATTTGACTAACTAGTCAAGAATCTTCATTTGGGAAGTAATTCAAATGAAATCTTGTATGCAGGGACGGAGCCAAGATCAAATATGACCGGGTGCACAAATTTTTTTGAACTGTAATATAGAAACACGTTTCGATGGAACGGGGTCATTTAGGATGCATTTAGGAAAAATCAATGTTTTCTTATAATATTAACACTACATCGAAAAAATCCATAGGTGTCCCGGGCACCCGCGGGACACCCCCTGGCTCCGTCCCTGCTTGTATGCATAAATGGATTAACCATTCGAGTAATAATCCAAGACAAATGAGGAAAGCATCTAAAGTGTTTTTGCATAAAAAAGATAATTACCACACTTTTGGGTCTTGTGTGTTTAAACTAAGCAAGCATCTTAGCCCTTTAATCTCAACTTTTCTCATGCATCATATAAGATGATATATTCCAAACAAGACATGAATGACCTTTAAAAAACGGATATATTTTTGGAGATACAGATGAGGCACGAATCCCTTAAGGGATTCATAGATCCGCCATGGTCTGGTCCAGTTCCCATCTTGCCTATTTAAGCAAGCCTTTTGCATACCATTTTTCTCATCCGCTGCAATCATTTTTCTGGCATTCTCCCATACATTTTCAAGCCCCTTCTAGTTTTTCACAAGATTGATAATCAAGGTTTCACACACCGCTTATGTTGAGAGTTGTAGCAGTCACTTAATTAAGACAACATGCACATGTCTAAATGATTTAGAAACCTTATTAATTTTTAGCACTCTGTCAAATTGCAACTTTTTCATTAACCTTGTTAATAGACCAACAAGGTCATTGTTGCACAAGTCATCTATGCAACCATTGCTGGTGATTTTGTTCTCGCATCAACTTATGCTTATGAGTTGCCTCAGTACGGTCTCAAAGTTGGGCTCACCAACTTAGTTGCAGGTGTTGTTTTCTTTATCATTCGCCATAATATCATCATTTTAGGGCATCATGTTGTATATGTATGGGTCACTTAACTTTTGTTATATGATCGCAACTTACTGTATTGGTCTTCTATTGGCTTGTCGAGCTTTGTAGTAGCTTGAATTGGACGAGGAGTACCAGTGAAACGTTGAGGTATCTATTTGACTTATGGTACATGTGATTTTTTTACCAAGTTGTACTTTATTTTTCCTAATTTTTTTTATCAAACTTTGAGGTATATTTTTACCAAGCTTTAGTTAATTTGCCACCCTCAAAAGTGTGGAGCTTTATGTAATTAACACAACTCAAAATGTGGAGCTTTCTTTGTTGAGTTTTCTTTAAGTTGTTGACACAAAATCTAAAGAAAGCTCCTCACTTCCAATTGTGGTAATTATAAAAAGCTCCACACTTTCATCTTTTGTAAGCTTTCATCTTCTTTTGTAAGCTTTCATCTTCCGTTCTTTCACATTTTAAATGTGACGATAAGATCATTTCTCCACCACTAATTAGTATGAAGAATCCCTACATATATCCACTATAATAAGTGTGACCAATCACAATAATTTTGTAACACCCGGTTATCTTCACACAACATGAAAGCGTGGAGCATAAATTATACTCAGTGTGTAGTGAACTAGCTAAAAAAACTTGTAAAATGACATGCTTTTTTTTAAGAAAAATAATTGTTGTGTCTAATAATCATGTCTACTTATGTATTTAATGATTTGACTGGTTGATTTGAAAAAAATAATTTGTGAGAATTTGAAAAAAAGAAAGTACATGATACAATTATACAAATAATTTATTTATTAGACATGTGTTTTAAGTCTAAATAACACTACTCTTTTTGTAGTGTGGTTATAAAAAATCCACCACATCCTTAATTTGGACTTGTTCTAAAAAAAAACCTTTTTCTCTCTCAATTTGTTACTGCAATATAGGGGTGAGCAAAACCGACCGACTCCCGAATCCCATCCCGATCCCGAGTTCCAAAGCTTGTCCCGAAGAACCGATCTCAAACGGGTCGGGACTCGGTTTGTGTTTTCCGTTTAGTCGGGATTCGGGCTTGTCGAGATCGGGTCGGGACGGGCCGAAAACCAAAAAACAACAAACAAAACCTATCAAACCGACCGACCCCGTCCCGCCCCGACTGTCCCGAAACCAAACCGAGCTTAATCGGATCAGGACTTGGTTTGTGTTGGCCGGCTTATGGGGATTCGGGCTTGTTGAGATTCGGGTCGGGCCGGGTCGGGAGCGGCCCGATGCTCAGCCTAGTGTAATACACGAAATATTCATCAATTTAATACGGAGTATCTCGTTAGAATATTTAAATGTCCTTTATCATCCCAAGTTGTATACCGGAAAAAAACAAAGGAAGTAAACGAACAAACTTCAGTTATATACAATTAAAGAACTGCAATTATTTGTTTTTTATGTGTATCATATAAAACAAAATAACGACATGAACAAGAAAAGCAGATGTCACATTGTGAAAATGAAGACAAATAACACGATGAGATCCACGTACTTTTGTCGATTTCATTAATAAAAGAACGCTATTTTTCTTCATTTTATCATTCCAATGTTTTTTTTTAAAGTGACACCTAAACATTATTTATGTTTTCCAAAATTCAAAACTAATGATATGTTAGATCATCTTTAGACATTTTAGGTTTATAGATTGCTTATTAAAAACTGGTCAGTGAACTTCGGCTACATCGTTAAATGACACATGCATGTGTTTTAAATCCCTTTGCTAAATTGCTTCTTCTTCAACCTTCCTCACTTAAACCCATATCCAATGCAAAATCCATCTCATTCCCAAACAATTCCACTATCATACCCACCATGTTTCCGTCCAAACACCCCACAGCTCTCACAAAAACCAAACACTACCCATGATCAAAAACTCGAACTCGAACACGACCCACTTCCAGTAATAGACTTCCAACATATTAACCTTAAGAAACTCGAAGAATCATGTATGGATTGGGGTATATTTAGGTTAGTAAACCATGGCATACCGTTGACTTTAATGTCTAAAGTGCATGAACATGTTTCTAAGGTTTTTGATATCGGGTTTGAAACCAAACAAAAGATGTTTGAAACTATTCCTGCTAGTGTTTTGTCTTATTTTTGGGGTACTCCTGCACTTACTCCTGCTGGGGTTGCTTTATATAAAGATGGTGATAAGCAAAGTGATCAAGGAACAATTAGATACAATTGGGTTGAGGGTTTAAATTATCCGTTAAGTCAAGGATCTTTAGATTTTTGCCTTGATCAATATCCAATGGTTCGCGACATGAGGTTAGCTTTTTCATTTCATGTTTAGTTTCATACTAGACGAATGCTCGCGCAAAGTTACGATTCATAACGTCAAATAATTATACTTGTGAAATCGTGATTCTGATTCTACCTTTAATGCAAAACGTGTGTTTTTTTAAAAAAATAAAAAACGAATGTTTTTTTAAATTAATATAGTGTGTTTGTTTTGAAAAGTTGAAAAGTTTATAATTAGTCAAGAAAAAACATAATTTAAAAAGTTTTTAAATTGTTGTCAAATATAAGAAGTACATATGAGTATTTAGGCAAACTCCACTTATTTAAGTTTTTAATTTTTAAGATTTTAAGATTCAAGATTAGACATTTATGCTTTATAAGTAGTATAAATATGTGGATTTGGTTTCACTTTTGTAGTTTCTTATCAGTTCAATTATTAAAATTATTAGATACGGCAATCTCGTTGTTTTTTATGAATTGGAAAACAATTAATCTCAGATACGTTGTTGTTCTAGTAAAGGATGATGAAAATGAAAAGCTTTTGTTTTATGATAATTTATGCTTAAAAACATGACTAATTTATTTATTATTTTATTCATTTTATCTTTTCTAATTTTCACTCTCCATCTTGGTACATGTCACATCTTCCTTTTAGGCACAAGTTTTTTGGCATGAAAATCATTTTTTAGGTTTTATTAATTCATCCGTCCCCAATTAATAGTCCACGTTTTATTTTTGGATGGTACAATTTAATTGACCACTACTGAAAATAGATACGGAGTCTGATCGAGTTTACTATATTGCCCTTGCTTAAAATTATTATTTTAAAAACTTTAAAAAATACCTTAATTAATTAGTTAAGAGTAAAGCTATTGTTGGACAAAACCGCCAACAACCCGAAGCTCGATCGCGGAACACTAGATCGCGAGTTGTATCGAGCACAAGTAGCAATCACGAAAGACACGATATACTACAAAGAACCGACAAGAATATGCACACGTTATACCCTCGTACCAAACCTTTATTAAAAACCTAATAAAGCTATTACAACGAGGAAGAAGAATGAATAACTAGCATCCCCCCTCATCTCTATTTATAGAGATGAGGGGGTAGAAACCTTTCCTAATTCAAATAGGAAACAAGCTTGGCTTGCACTCCAAGCTACCTAATCCTAGTTTATGTCTAACACCTAATCTTATTACAAAGTACACTTAAGTCCCTAATCTATATTTAAGTTTACTACTAATATATAACAATTTCCACCTTAGGAGTAATACTTAAACATAACCGATACTCAGCACCTTTTCCTTGTACTGGAACCTCGGACCGGGGACCACCTTGTCGACCAGGCATTGTACTTCAGTAATTTTCCAAGATTAGCTTCTTTAGACTCCTTCACTTTCTTCTTTTCAGCAGCATTACCCTCTGCACCCTTTTGACCAGGTACTCAGGTTACCATAATGTCTGCCCCCACCTTTATACCAATGTGTACCTTTTCCTGCTCCTTTACCAAGCAGTCCGTGTTTGTATTTTCTTCAAGTTGCTTGTCTTCCAACTTTCTTTGAGCCACTGCAGCATCATCGTTACTATCCTGAACAACCTCAGCTTCACGATTTTCCTGAGCTCCCTGCAGTTCCACCTCAAACCAAACACGTTCATCAACATGTACTCCATGGACTCCTGTTTTAACACCAGGACCAAGTTGTTTGAACCCAACTTGTTTTTGACCAAGTTGTTTGAATCCAACTTGTTTTGAACCTCCATGCTTTTGTACACCAAAAGTCTTCACTTTTGCTTCAAGAGTATACACACAGTTCTTTCCCCTGATCCCGGTCATCATAACCCGACAACCTTTGATCACCTTGACTTTACCCAACTGCATCTTCACAGTATAACCCTCTTTTTCAAGAGTACCCAATGAAATCAAGCTCCTTCTTAACCCTGGAACATACCTGACATTTTCCAGTATAAAGCTTGAACCATCATGCAACTGTATCTTCACTTTTCCTGTCCCTCTGATAGTGCATGTCCTGTTATCACCTAACCGAACCGAACCACCATCAATATCCTTGAAGTCATACAAGAAATCCCTCCTAGGTGTCATATGATAAGACCCACCTGAATCCATTACCAATTCAGCCATCTCATCATTACCGACTACCACCAAGGCTTCTCCAAGATAGGCGTTACCATCGTCATCAGAAGAATCAGAATCCTGATCATGTGTACCCTTCTTGACGAACCCACTTGACTTCTTCTTTGGACAGTCTCTCTTCAGATGACCCTCTGAATGACATATGAAGCACTTTAGTTTACCAGTTCCACCTCTTGACTTAAACCGCGAACTTCCACCAGAATGAGCTTTCCTTGAATGATCTGACCCTCCCCTTACATATAACCCGTCACCGGTTTCTTCCTTTGTGCCTTCAGTTCTTTTCTTCAACTCCCTTGAATTCAGAGTCGCAAGAACATCTTCCATTGTCAAGGATTCCTTCCCATACAACAATGTCTCCACAAAGTTTTCGTAAGACGATGGCAACGACGTAAGTAACATAAGTGCTTGATCCTCATCCTCAATCTCAATATCAATATTCGCCAAGTCAAGTATCAACTTATTAAACTCATCTATATGATCACCCAGTTTCGTACCTGGACTCATATAGTACGTGTACAGCTTCTTCTTCAGATACAGTCTGTTTGCTAAGGACTTAGTCATATACAGACTAGTCAACTTCGTCCATATTCCTGCAGCAGTTGTTTCCTTGGTAACTTCCCGTAAAACCCGGTCTCCCAAGCATAAAATCAAGGTACTGTATGCCTTCTTCATCAAAGCAGCCTTTTCACCTGCTTCCATGTCCTCGGGTAATGTCTCTAATGCAGCATCACAACCTTGCTGTACCATTAAAGCACGCATCTTTATTTGCCATAACTCGAAGTCATTCTTCCCATCAAATTTTTCGACGTTAAACCTAGTTATAGAACTAGCCATTCTTCTTTTACCTTGCTAAAAACCTTGTCAAGTTGTTTATTAACCAACTTTACCGACAAGCCTCACAAGCCGTGTGCAATATTCTCCCTTGTTGCTAAAAAACCCTTCTTGCAAATCGAATTAATTAGAATAACCCTAAACCCTCGATTTCGAACAAGCAAACCCGATCGTTACTTGAACCACAAGAAAACCCGCAAACAAGAACCTTCGCTTTAATCGAATTAAAAAAAACGATAACCTCCAAAATCGTTTTATATACCAAAAACGAAGAAACACTTTATCTTTTGTGAACACAAAAGAGCAAATACCATTTATTGTAACTTTGTAGTCACGTGCCAAAGAAACAAATAACAAAAGCAACCCTTGTCACTTTCTTTTCTCACGTGGATTAAAAATAAATGTTCTTTTATTAATTTTTCAATTAAAGCCCACGTCACCTTCGTCTTCTTCACGTCACAACCTGCTACTACAAGAAAGCGATTCTAAACCCGAAACTGTTTTCTTTGCTCTAACCTCGAAACCAACTCGGCACCTCGAACTAGCACTCGAACTTCGATGACCACAATAACCGCGGCTCTTGATACCACTTGGACAAAACCGCCAACAACCCGAAGCTCGATCGCGGAACACTAGATCGCGAGTTGTATCGAGCACAAGTAGCAATCACGAAAGACACGATATACTACAAAGAACCGACAAGAATATGCACACGTTATACCCTCGTACCAAACCTTTATTAAAAACCTAATAAAGCTATTACAACGAGGAAGAAGAATGAATAACTAGCATCCCCCCTCATCTCTATTTATAGAGATGAGGGGGTAGAAACCTTTCCTAATTCAAATAGGAAACAAGCTTGGCTTGCACTCCAAGCTACCTAATCCTAGTTTATGTCTAACACCTAATCTTATTACAAAGTACACTTAAGTCCCTAATCTATATTTAAGTTTACTACTAATATATAACAGCTATCATTCTGCTAAAAATTAAGAAATAAAAAGCTGTAATCATTATATTTTCTTAAACAATATGTTTTTTTGTTGGGGACAATTATTTTGAAATGCATTGAGTACTAAATTAGTAGGAAATGTTGATGCCCTTATTATGTACGTTTAGTCGCTTAAGCAAAGAACTATAGAACATATGTTCTAACATATGTATAAATAGTTACAGTAATTGTGTATAAACATATGTTGATAACTTTATGCTCTCTAAACATAAAACTGTAGAAAGTTGTTCTTACAAGATTCAATTTATTCCATAGGACATTATTGGAAAAATATGGGGTTCACCAAGAAAGGATTGCAAAATCAATCTTTGGTGCAATGTCACAAAACTTGATAATATGTGAAGAAAACAAAGGTTACTTGTCGCCTTCAACCGCAACTTTAAGGGTGTATCGATATCCAAAATCTTTTTTCGACAAGTCAACAAAAGTATGGGGGATGGAAGCACACACGGATAGTTCTGTGGTGACAATCTTGAATCAATATGAAGTTGCAGGGCTTCAAGTTCTTTCACCGAAAGATGAGTGGATTGATGCTAAACCTATTCCAAACACTCTCATAGTTCATCTTGGTGATATGATGCAGGTTTGATTAATTTTCCCCGTAGTTTAGCTTATGTTTATTCTCTACATCCAATGTAATTATGTGAAATCATTTTGCACCCATATACACATTTAGGCTCATTGCATTCTTGAACACCACCATTTACAAGGCGTCCTTTAAGGGTGGACAATCGCTCATGGCCTCAATTTTTTTTAGGACACCAAAATTTAAAACTAAGTTAGGATCAAATGAGAAGAATAATTAAAATGAGAAGGATGAGAATAAACTACAACCACACGTTTGAGATGCACCTACAAAAACGACAAGACGCTTATTTCAGATTTCTTGCAAACAACTTGTAATGAATTAACTGTCTGCAGTATATAATGTTTGCAGAATCATACTTTTTTGCGCAAATAGTTATTAGTAGAGGTTTTCAAACGAACACATTTTTCATTTAGCCTATCGATATTTCTTCTCATGCATTTTGTGTCTGGTCGTGTTCAAACAAATACAGCCTATCGATATTCTTATAAAATGTTTCAAGTTTAATGTTATAGATTTATTTGTTCAAAAATATTTACGTGATATACTAATCTTGTTAAAATACATAAATTTCATGGAAGCTAGCCCATGCATCAAGCGGATAGTTTTACTTATGTTTTACAATATCTTGTCGTGCATTTTGATCTTATTTTGTTAACCTCGGAGGTTCTTCCTTTTTCATGTGTTAATCCAATAATCCTTTTTCATTTGTCAATCCTTTTCATTTTGTTTGAATTCAGGCTATAAGTGACGACAAGTACAAGAGCGTGAAGCATCGAGTGATGGTGAATAGAGAAAGAGAGCGGATATCAATGGGTTACTTTGTCTTTCCCGATAATGATTGTGTGATTCGTAGCTCCAATTATAAGCCTTTTACCTATTTGGACTTTAGGGCACAAGTTCAACATGATATCAAGAATTTGGGAGTCAAAGTTGGACTTTCAAGATTCAAACTCAACAAGGACTTCTATATTTAGAAAAGATGAATTTTTCCTATTTCATTTTTGAGATTTTGGAGACTAATATGAAACACTAGATATGATACATATGAGATACTACATGAAACAATGACATTTGAGACATACATTGTGATATTGATGTACTAAGTTGAAAGTCACAATACTTTATCTGATCTTAGAAATCTTGAATTGTACTTCAGATTTTGAAGTTAAATTATTTTTATCGATTTTAAACTTGAAAACTTGCATAAAACTTTAATTTATTCGAACATACCTATATACAAATGTGGCACTGGAAGCTACCCGCATCATGAAGTTAGAAAAAAAAAATGTTATACTACCAAAGGACTTTACTTGAATTCTTGAATGTCCACACTTTTTCGTCAAATATGTCCGAACATTTTGATATTAAACTGGATATAAAGATCATGAAGTGAAGACCCGTAAACACCAGCATGCAAATCCTTGCTTCAGTTATTTTTCACCTTTTTTTACTTCAGTTATTTTTCTTACTTGAAAAGAATATTGGTATATGAGCTACTTTGATGGTCGTTTTTTCTGTTATTAGAGATGTGCATTGATCTATTTAAGACGGTATCATAATCTTCTTCCACATATATAAGAAATGGTACTTATTTTGGGGATGCAAATGCAAGAAGAAACATTATACAGTAATATACTAAAAATAAGTTGGTACAGGATTGCATAACTTATTTTTGATCCACAATGGACAAAGTGATGGTAGCTTAGCCCATTAGTATCATAACTTTCTTCCAAGCAGGTCTGCTGGAAATATCATTCCACCACGAATTCAAATTGTTCTTCTTCGTCACCAAGTGGCCTAGTTCACATTCGTTTATTAAGTACCTGATCCCCGGAAGGTGGCTAAGATCCGCAAGGGTGAAGCAATCTCCTGCTAGGTAGCTATTCTTTGATAGTTGTTTTTCGTAAACATCAAACACTTGTTCAAGCTTTTTTACACAATTTTGAACCAATGCAAAGTCAGTTTTCCCACCCATTTTTGGAATGACTAGTTTTTGAAGAACAATTGTGTATATCATTTCGTTGAAATGATGTGCTTCAACTTCTAGCCATTGGTCAATTAACGCTTTCTCCTCCAAAGTGTTTCCATATAGCTCTGGATTTCTGTCAGCGTATTTTGTTGCATAGTATCTTATGATTGCACGAGATTCTACACATTTTACAAATAAACAAAGTTAGTCAAATAATGGTTAACAATGAACTACATTCTATATGTCAATAGACAATAAACATATTATTACCAAAAATCCGAAAATCCCCATCCTCAACCACCGGGATTTGTCCAAAAGGCTACAACGAAAACATTTAATCAATGCACCAAACATTATTGCAAATTATAACAAATTGTACGCAGAATACCTGTTTTTTTAGAAAATCGGGTTGTTTATGCTCGTTGGAGTCAAGATCAACATTTATAAGCTCAAAGTCAACGTCAAATTCCATAAGACAAGCCATCACTCTTTGTGGGCAAGCTGCTCTAACTGAACCATATACCTTAACTACCATCTTCTTAGAAGCTTTAACTCTTGTATATGGAGCATAATAAGAAGGCTCACAATGGCTGATTAAATACAATTTTTTTACAAGGGTTTTATTTGTACAATTTTTATTGTGGGGGGGTTGTCAACCAACAAATGGTTAAGAAAGTCAGATGGGGAATGGTGGTTGACTACTTGCTGCATCAACCAACGAATTGTTACTTATTCAAGAAAAGCTCTAGTGTTAAAATATTTCAACTTGAGCCCCTGTAGTTTTTGAGTTAACTACTTTTTTTTCCTTGTGGTTTACTGGGTATTTCACTCTTGATTCAAATTTTCAAAAAGTTTTGGTTTTAGTCCAAAAGTGATAGTTTCGTTCCATTTTCAGTCCCTTTTAATAACGACATTAGTTCTGTTAGTTAAGTTCAGTTTTCAAATCGCAACGTTAGTCCTTGATACTAACAACTGTTTGCAACATTGGTCCTTTATACCAACGATCGTTTTCAAAGTTAGTCTTTATACCAACGATCGTTTTTATATACGTTTTTATACACATATTTATACAAGTTGTTATACACGTTTTTACACACGTTTATATATACATTTTTATAACGTTTTTATACATCTTTTTACACACGTTTTTATACGCATTTTTATAAACATTTATATACATATTTTTATACACGTTTTTACACACGTTTTTATATACGTTTTTATACACGATTTTACATACGTTTTTATACATATTTTTATACACGTTTTTACACACGTTTTTATATACGTTTTTACACACGTTTTTATACACGTTTTAACACACGTTTTTAAATATGTTTTTACACCCGTTTTTACACACGTTTTTATATACGGTTTTACACACGGTTCTATATACGTTTTTAGATAAGATTTTATACACGTTTTTACACACATTTTTATACACGTTTTTACACATATTTTTATATACGTTTTTACACACGTTTTTATATATGTGTAAAAACGTGTATAAAAACGTATATAAAAGCGTATATAAAAATGTGTGTAAAAACTTGTATAAAAACGTGTATAAAACGTGTATAAAAACGTGTGTAAAAACGTGTATAAAAACGTTATAAAAACGTATATAAAAATGTGTGTAAAAAACGTGTATAACAACTTGTATAAATACGTGTATAAAAGCGTATATAAAAACGATCGTTGGTATAAAGGACTAATGTTGCAAACGATCGTTTGTATAAAGGACTAACATTACAAATAACTGTTAGTATCAAGGGCTAACGTTGCCACTTGAAAACTGGACTTAACTAATAGAACTAACTCATTATCAAAATGAACTGAAAGTGGAACCAAACTATCACTTTTGGACTCAAACCAAAACTTTTTAAAAATTGGACCAAAAGTAGAATACCCAGCAAACAACAAGGACCAAAAAAGTAGTTAACTCTAAATAAAATTCGTCATATTCACTATGTTGGTTTATAAAAAAAAGTCTAAGAAAAAATGAAGATGTCTATCATTTTATTAACCACAATGAAAATGTGTTTCATGCTTATGTAAAAACGTCTAAGACTAGAAGTAGTGGTTTGAACTCACTCAATACCATCTCGGCTTTCTCTCTCATCTTATTTTCACTCACTCTCACTCACCCACCATACATCCGTAGTGGTCACTCTCGCTCACCATACACCTTTTATTATTTAATTAAATACTTTGTATTTATAAACTAAAATGTGAACGTAAAGTTATGTAATCGTACAAACGTAAACTTAAATGTGGAATCGAAAAAGCCATATCAGATTTTTTTGTAGGAATGAAATATATTTATTGTGAAAGGTTAAGAATATATAGAAGATGTGTATGAAATGGTGAAGTTATAAGGTATTTATAAGTGAAAATATTGAGTAGTGGGAGTTTTTTTTTTATGTCAAACGTTTATATTCTCTTTTGGACCCCACATGCAAACGTTAATTGCATAGTGAGTAACTCACCATACATTAGTTTTTTCCTTCCACTCACTCATGACTTGGACAAGGGGAATGGCAACTCACTCGTGAGTCACTCACTCGCGCTCAAAAAAATGGCTGCTCCGTTTAGCCTGATATCTTGAACCTACTCCAAATTCAATGCTTTTGTGTTTAATGGGATTTTATAAAGCTTTAAGAAGTTTATGCATAGTCAAGAAAGGTTTAATAACAAGAAAAATGTTTTAAAATTTATGATTTAAAAAAAATGTATTATAAACATTTATAAAAGTCCACCATAGTGGATTCCCTTAGGGGGAGGGAGTGGTCACCTATTACCCAATACTACCAAAATTGCCAAATCACCTCTATCCAATAAAAACCCTCCAACTCAAAACTACCAAATTCTACCCTAACACTACCCAAAGTGGAGGGAGTGGTCACCTATCCTACCCAATCTTTTTTTTTTTTTTTTTTTTTTTTTTTTTTTTTTTTTTTCATATATTTTTAATACATAAAATCACATACAATATTAAAATAAAAACATACCATTTCATTAAAAATAAAAATATTACATAATACTTAAAAAAACTACAACTTAAAAATTGAAACTACAACTTAAAAAAAACATTACATAAGTTGAAATAAAAAACAAATGAAACTACAACTTAAAAATTGCAAGCCCATCCGTGTTTCGCCGCAAGTTCACGTTTTTGGGCAAGAACGAATTCCAACATAGCGGGATCGCGAATGTGATCATGCGGCTAAAAAAAACTTCATCTCCCGTTGTTTATTCTTAAACTTCGCCCCCTCGAGTTTGTAGCCAACAATTGTTTCGCCAACGCATCCTTCTCGCGTTTTTCTTCCAAATATTGTGTCTTCTTTTGTGTGTAGGAGTTGATTTCATCCGCAACACTTGAGACCGACGAGGAAGATGCGTCTTGCTTCTTTTTCATCTTTCTTGATTCAAGTGGAGGGGTGGGGTCTTCATTCATGTCGGGAATGGTGTTGCTTGCCGATTCATACTCCCCCGACTTCCTTTTTGAAGAATTGCTAGTCGCACCGCCAACATCTTGAAAACATTCTTGCTCCAACCATTTGTCATGACCTCTGACAACCTCCCACGCCAAGCTATGAGCAAATTGTCTTTTTGTTATTGTATAGTAATCCGCCTCAGCTTGTCTCACCACGTCCAAGTCGTTGCACCCACTAGCCTTAGCACGTTTCTACATAATATACAAAATAATAAAAAGTATAGCTTATACAAAATAATGTAATTGTAAATAATAAAGTATAGCTTATACAAAATAATGTAATTGTAAATAATAAAGTATAGATTATGTAAAATAAAAAGTATAGCTTGTACCGCTTGGAGGTAGTAGCCGTTGAAAATACCCATGGCCTTGTTCATTGTTTTCCACTTTGTATTCAACGCATGAAAAGTTCGTGAAGTCGAACCCAAAGTTGCCTTGTAATGCTCGAAAACCCGTTTCCAAAAACCTTCGGACTTTTGTTCATTACCGATAACACCACATTCGGAGATTTGAATCCATGCTTTCGCCAAAGCCTCCTCTTGTGCCGGCGACCAAACTTTACGGGGCCTCCTTCCGCCGAAGGCTTTTTTCTTCCCTCTCGCATCGACTTCTTCAACGTCCTCATCTTCGTCTTCTTCGTTTGGTGGTTGTTGTGTTTCGGCTACAAACTCTACGTCTTCGTCATTGTTTTCGAACGGGGAGAACTCGCTTGTAGGAGTGATGTTATAATGTTGTGGATTCATTTGAGGAGGACCCATATTATATTGGTAATATTGATGTGGAGATGCGGGTTGTGAAACGTAAAATTGATTCGGAGATGTTTGAGAATAAAATTGGTTTGGAAACGGAGTTTGTTGTGGTTGCGGATGAACGGGTTGAGACCGACCTTGACGCGAGGTGGATTTTTTTTACCTATTCTTGGATCAATGGTTTTGTGTTTTTGAGAGATGAGTGTGTGTTTTTTTTGTGAAAACATGAGTTTGGGATATTTGGTTTTAAAGGGATTTTTTTTTAAATAATGCAACTA